>OX235272.1:14611114-14632750 GCA_944472155.2 Trichobilharzia szidati | reverse complement strand
CAAGGCTGAAAGCTTACGAAGGAAAGCAGTAAATAGGCAACCAATGCCTCATGTATTTTATAATTGAGCTAAATTGCATTATCATGAAAACAGAGACAATTTTACCAGTTATAAATGTCTCCTCCAATATTCCTAGTCTAGAAGATTAAGAAACTTAAATGCAAGTCTGTTTCGGCTGATAACTGTTAACGATTTAAGGAAAATAAACTTAATCGTGAAGCCTGAATGGTGCATATCGCTAAAGTTGTCCATCGATTTCAGTCAATTCAAATACAAACTTGAGCAGTCAACACTGTTCAGGTGTTTTATTTTGTGGAAATTTGATTGTTTTGAAGTTTGGTAATGGGTTGATATTAGTTGGGGAACCAGCAGCTGATATATACACTGGTGACTCATCAATATTGATTCTTCGCACCTGCATCAGTGAATTTACTGAATTCCCATTGATTGTTAATATTTTTTAAACGTGACATTGATTTTCTTAATTGTATAAATACGGAGTTTGTTTAACACTTTCGACTGTTGTAGAGACAGTAAAAGCTCTCATATTAACGTCCAGTCTTCTTTCTTTGTCTTGCGTGTCCGGCGATATTGTTGTTGTTGTTGTTGCTGTTGACGTGCGATTAGGACAGATAAGCCAGGGCATTAAGTTAGATTCGCTCGTAGTCTACAAGGTCACAATATTCATACATAATAGCAGCAAGTACTGGATAGCTGTGTCCTCTTAGTTTGTGACCCCAATAGGGATCGAACCCACGACATTCTGGTTACGAGTTCAGCTTGCTGACGATTCAATTACAGTCGTTCCACACAGTCTGTAGAGTCGAACGGATTTTCTAAAGACGAAACAACAGCAACATCCAGACTACTTAGAGAGAGAGAGAGAGAAAAGGACCAATGCCAATCAGCTGAATTTTTTATCTTTAAAGCTCCCATAAATTTAAAAATAAAATTAAGAAGTCGATTATTAAATAATCAAGCAAGTTTTGATGTATTTTTAAGTTTTTTTTCTCCACGCTGATTGTTAATTAACCACGAGCTGAGGGAGAACGAAGGATTGCTCAGTTGGTTTAATTAATTATTTAATTCAGTTTAAATTTTCCCATCGATTGGCTGGACCGAAGTGCTCGGTCTCAGGTTGATATGTCGGCTCCTTGTGCAGATGCTTCGACGATGTCTAGTCACATAACCTGAAGTCAGTTGATGGATGGTGACTAGCAGTGGTATCTAGGATGCACATTTCATCCTATTCGGTCACGTTGGGAACACCATCCCTTACTGAGGAATGCAGGCGCATCCAACTGATGAGTCCCGGATAGGACGAAATGTACATCATGGATTCCACCGCTAGTCACCATCAACCAAATGATTGGTTTAATTAAGTATAAATTTTTTCTGAATCGAATCAAATAACAAGATTAAATATAATATTCCTTGTGAGATATACACAAAGATTTCAGAGGAGGAAGTTCTCTTCGCTACGGTTTCATTTTCATACCTGCAACTTTAAATGATTGACAAAAAAGGCAATAACAATTGGTTTAAATATTGTCGGATGGTGACTAGCAGTGAAGTCCAAGATGTGGATTTCATCATATTTAGAACTCATCATCTAGAAGGCCTTCGACAGCGTCGATCGAGAGGTAATTTGGCAACTACTTCGCTACTACCAAGGGGTGCCACCGACAATTATACACCTCATCCAACAGCTGTACAACAATGCTGCATGCCAAGTAATCCACAACGGGAAACTTACGGAATCCTTCGAAGAAGTGAGGACAGGAGTAAGACAAGCTGGCTGGCTGCCTACTATCGCCAATGATTTTCCTGATTGCAGTAGATTGGATAATGCGACAGACAGCGGCGGGCAGTGAGGAAACAGGCATAAAATGGACTCACACAAAAAAGAACTTGGAGGATCTGGACTTCGCCGATAACATATATATGTCTGATTTCCCACAAACTGGAAGATATGCAAGCGAAAAGCAACAAGTTGGCAGAAGAAGCATCCGGAGAACATAGGAACCACTTCAGGTGAACATTGAGAAAACAGAGGTGATGAAGATTCCTGGACAACACCAACACCACCAACAACAACAGACAACAATCAGCCAGCATAAATGGAAGGAACCTGAAAGAAACAACCTCCTTCACCAACCGACCTACCTACCTACCTACCTGGGAAGCATCGTCTCAACTACAGGCCGGCGGAACTGACGAGGATATCAAAGCAGCGAGGATCGGAGAAGCAAGACAAGCTTTCACTACTCTCAAGTCTGTGTGCAGGAGGTCAACAGCCCTACTCAGTCAGCATCAAAACGAAGATGAGATCCGGATTGTCAACTCCAATGTGAAGTCAGTCAGTGCTACTCACTATACGGATGGATCAGAGACTTGCACTGCACTGCGCGTCATAAACAGCATCTCAAACAAACTACACACCTTCATCAACAGCTAGTTGTCTTCGCTCAATACCACTCAAGATCAGATGGCCGGCCAGAAAAGATCAGCAACAGAGAGGGATCTCTGGCAATGAGCGAACCAACCAACACAGCAGGAACCGATTGTGAAAGAAATAGGCAGGCAGGAAGAAATGGAGATGGATTGATTGGCTGGTCATACTCTGAGGAAACAAACCATCAAGTGAGTGACATCACACGACAGGCCGTTGCTCGAGTGTAACCCGACTGTATTGGAAGTGGCGAGTTGGTCGTCAGTTCGAGGGTGGGTGAGTTGGAGGAGGTGATGTGAAGAGGAGATGAAAACGTGTGGGCAGACTTGGAGCCAGGTGAAGACTGTAGCAGAGAACCGAACGCAATGGAGATGCACGGCTGAAGCCCTATGTTCCTCTAGGAATTAAAGGAAACAATAATAATATATATGATAAGAATCTAGATGTACCTGAGTTCCCCTTTGAGTGATTGTCTCCGCATCAAGGCTAGAATCCAGTACTCATTGTTTCAAACGTTAAAGCGTTATACACTTGACCACTTGGGCCATTATAACCACCACGGAGGCTGAACATTTCGGTACAATTACTTCTGTATATGTGTCTGTTTGTGGGTTTGTCAAAATTTGACACTTGGGGGTGGAATTGCTAGCACCACGCCCCAACCCTCCCTCTTTATCTGGGCTTGGGACTGGCTAGAAAACTAGCGAGCTAGTGCTCTAGGCGAGGTTAATGGGCGGATCACTTCAAAGGACTCTTAAACAGACCATCACCTGCATCCCGTCCAGAAATACCAACAACAGCACGTACACAACTGCAAAATGACACCAATCCTCCAACGAAAGCAGCTGGACCAGATGGAATACCACCTGAAGCACTGAAAGCGGACCCATAGACGCCAGCAGATATGCTGACTCTATTATTGCAATAAGTCTGGAAGGAGGGAAAGGTGCCTACTGACTGGAGGAAATCTTACTTCGTGAAACTACGAAAGAAGGGCGACTTAGGACTATGCCAGAACTGTCGGGGAATCATGCTCCTGTCGACGCCAAGTAAAACCATGAGTCGCGTCATCCTGGAGAGAATAAAGGACGCACTGGATACAGAATTCCGAACAGAACAAGCTGGATTCAAGAAAAGGCAAATCATGTTCTGACCAAATTGCAAGTCTACCCATCATCATCACAGAACAAAGCATGGAATGGCAATCAAGCCCCTACCTAAACTTTATAGACTTTGAGAAGGCCTTCGACAGCGTTGAGCGCGAAGTAATTTGAAAACTACTCGAGTACTACGGCTTACCCCGAATATTCATCAACCTTATTCAACATCTGCACGACAACGGCACATGTCAAGTGATCCACAATGGTAAAATCAGCGAGGCGTTTGAAGTAAACACAGGAGTCAAACAAGAGTGCTAGCCTATTATCACCAATGATATTCCTAATTGTGGTGGACTGGACTGGATTATGCGTCAGACAGTGAGAAACGAGAAGACAGGGATATCCTGGACCGACGTGAACAACCTAGAAGACCTGGATTTCGCGAATGATTTATGTTTGATGTCAGACAAAATCGAAGACTTACAAGCGAAAACCGACAAACTGGTCGAAGAAGCAGCAAAGACAGGACTGAATCCAGGTGGACACAGACAAGACGGAGGTTATGAAAATAACCAACCAACCAACCAACAACAACAACAACAGCAGGAGAAACATCCAGCACCAATCACCATCAACGGGAGGGATTTGAAAGGGAAGCGGCGAGTGGGACGTCAGTGCGAGGGTGACATGGAGGAGATCGTGTGAAGAAGAGTTGAAACAGTATGGACTAACATGGATTCATGTGAAAAGTGCAGCAGAAGACAGAAGCAAGTGTAGACGTGTAGTTGTAGCCCTATGTTCCACTAGGAACCCAAGGGAACAATAAATAAATAATAATAACACAAAAGCCTTGGAGGATTTGGATTTCGCCGATGATATATGTCTGATTTCCCACAAACTGGAAGATATGCAAGTGAAAAGCAACAAATTGGCAGAAGAAGCAGCAAAGATAGGACTTCAAGTGAACATAGACAAAACAGAGGTAATGAAGATTCCTGGCCAACATCAACAGCAACAACCGACAACAATCAGCATAAATGGGAGGAACCTGAAGGAAACAACTTCTTTCACCTACCTGGGAAGCATCGTCTCAACTACAGGAGGAACTGACGAGGATATCAAAGCCAGAATCGGAAAAGCAAGACAAGTTTTCATTACTCTCAAGTCTATGTGGAGGTCAACAGCATTCAGCGTCAAAAATAAGATCCGTATTTTCAACTCCAATGTGAAGTCAGTACTACTATACGGATCAGAGACTTGGCGTGTCACAAAGAGCAGCTCAAACAAGCTACAGACCTTCATTAACAAATGCCTTCGCTCAATACTCAAGATCAAATGGCCGGAGAGGATCAGCAACAAAGATCTCTGGGAGCGAACCAACCAGGAACCGATCGTGAAACAAATAGGCAGGAAGAAATGGAGATGGATTGGACACACTCTGAGGAAACCATCAAGTGACATCACTAGACAAGCCCTCGAGTGGAACCCGAAAGGGAAGCGATGAGTTGGTCGTCCAAGGGTGACCTGGAGGAGATCATGTGAAGAGGAATTGAAAGCGTGTGGGCAGACTTGGAGCCAGGTGAAAACTACAGCAGAGAACCGAACGCAATGGAGACGCATGGCTGAAGCCCTATGTTCCTCTAGGAATTAAAGGAAATAATAATAATAATATATAACACAACTTAATCATCTTTCTTAAGCATGGGGTCACTTTTGCGTTGCCATGTTGGCCAATTGGTAAAGATAACAAAGCCGAGTGTAGATTGTTGGAATTGATAAGTGTATAAAATTATAAGAGCAGTGTGTATGTGTATTTACGTAATGAAATTGTTTATCACATTCGTATTGATTTTGTCATTTCATGGCGGAGAGGTCGGGGTGTTGTAACTAGGTCAAATTTTATTTTAGTGTATCATTCCCATTCAGAAAATATGGATTGCAAAATATTTTGTGATAATGAGAATATCATATAATACCATCTTAGCTAACCACTCTGCTGTTCCGTGATATTATGAGTCATACATATCTAAAACTGGACAAAGAGGAAGACGACGTTGGTACACGCAGCAAACCTACGCTGCTCATTCTCTAGTCGACGAATGATTTGGACTCAAATGAAGTATAGGCTAGATAGTTTTGCCACATTTATGTGCATTTATCAGATCAATTGCTCATGTGGAGATTGTTATGCTGAGCGTACTACTAGACAGCTTAGCCAACGTGTTACTGAACATCTCTCATTATGTTGGTATGGAGAAAGATAGACAAAAACCATCCATGACTCCATTTTATCACATTTAGTTGATAGTGGCCATTTATTGGAGAGAAGCAAAGTAGTCGGGTGATTCGTCGCTGATTCCTTCCGATTCCTTCCAACGGATTCCGTATTCATTCCCTCCTACATACAGCTGAGGCGATAGACATTTGATCTATTTTGCCTAAACTATGCATCCCAAAACGAAATTCGTACAGCCATTATATCCACCTCAGACAATTAAGACGCAATCAACTGACAATATCACCAACACCCCCCTCCCCTTAGTTATTATTCGTATGCCATTTATTATCAGCCTTAATTAATATTATTACATTTTCATTGAAACATAGTTTATTTACTTACTTCCCTTACAATCAATCAATCTAGCATTCATTACTTAATCGAACTGTTTGCTTTTCTTACCCTCCCTCTATCGACTTCGTCTATCTGAATATTTGTTTGTTTAGTCACACACTGGTTTTCAGACTCTGAGCACCCACTCTACCCGCAGCTCCAAGATTGTGCCTCCTCAGGTAAAACAAGAAGTCTTTTCAGAAGAATTTATGCGCGTACGTCTAAGTATAAAAATTCCACTTTACCATATTTAGCACGTACTTTATGTGATGAAAATAGTGTCAGACATGAACTAACTAACCTTAGAACCACCCTTACAGTATCAAACTTTATTGTTATTGTATTTTTTTACATTTATAATCCTCTCAACTTTTTCGTTCCGTCTAATTTTTTCTCATAAGTGTGGATATTATTTAAGCTGTGTTATAACCGTTAATTTTGTATTTCCCCTCACTATACCATATCAACAGAACATTAGATCCAATAATCTATAACATGCTAAAGTTTCCAAACTGAATCGACAATACCGTTTGAAAAAAACTCACTGCTATTATTATTATTAGTAGTAGTAGTTTATTTAATAATCTCAATTCATGCTTCGAATATTTTTGACTTTATATCGTAAATGTGGACAAATTCCTCCGATTAATTTTGTTTTAATTTTTGATTTTATTTATATTTCCAGTAAATCAGATGCAATATTGTGACAAATACTGAGAATTCCATTCTGTATTATAAGTGGTACTGTTTTTGGAATAAAGTAGCTTATTATTATTATTATTTTTATCATAAATCACTCTAGTTGTTCATCTCTTTGTCATGCGTAGAAGTATTATGGCTGATTGCACAATCTTAACATCCTGTTGACGGATCACCAGCATTAGTTAGTGTTGAATATTTATGTGTAAATTGGTGGATGATGACTAGCAGTGGACTCCAGGATGCGCATTTCCTCCCATTAAGGACTCGTCAGTTGGATGTACCTGCAATCCTCAGGGAGTGATGGTGTTCCCACCGAGGCTCGAACCCAGTTCCTTGTAGTTTCAAACGCTAAAGCGTCATCCACTAGAGATAGTTCTTGTGGCTCAAGTGGTCTAGTGAATAGCGTTTTGGTGTTTGAAACCAAGGACACTGGGTTTGAGCCTCTGTGGGGACACCATCACTCACTCACTGGGGAATGCAGGTACATCCAGATGACGAGTCCCATTTAGGACATAATCTGATGCTCACTAGTGACTGGCCCTATTCAGGCAGTTAACCTAGGGTTCTAGTGGGAAGCCGTGACCAGTAGGGTACAGCAGGTTGAAGATGAGGCAGTAACTCATCGAAGAAGACATTGCGAAATGGTCGCGCTATGTCGTGAATTGGCAGAAGTTAGAATTCAAAGACCATTGGATCGGGTCCCAGTGGCTCAATGGTCTACGAGCTCGCCTTGTAACCAGAAGGTCCTCGGTTCGAATCCCGATGGGCGCGTACTGATGAAGGGTCCCAAACTAGGACGAAACAGCTGGCTGTCCAGTACTCCCAGTTGGTTTTCCAGTGGTTCTCTAACTGATATCAGCTCATGATGAAATCCTCCATACAATATATTAGTTAGTTAGCCCTGATGAGATGTAATTGAAATCATTGTTGTTTGCTTACATGTATTGATCTAGACTTCATTTTCATAACATCTTCCAGATTGGCTGAGTAAAGGAAAGTGCAAAGCCATTAATTCATCTACATAGCAACACTTAGTGAGTAATTACCATGCAGCATATGATGCTTACTTTAACATTGTCTACAAAGTCCCACAAAATTTGCCGAAATGAACACGTGTACATTTGCTTTGTATAGCGGAAGTTTTGGCAATATTTGTAAAATATAGTGAGAACTTTGAATACAAAACAACTTATACGATCCCTTTTGTTACCATGGTATAAACTTCATCATATGATTCTTCTATGTTCAATGCTGTGTTCACTTTTGTCTGGTTTGACACTTATATTGACAACATACTTCACTTCACTTATCCTATTTTCTGATCTTGTTGCATTTGAACATGAGGCATGCATAAATTCATGTTTCGCAATGTAATTAATCTTCCGATCGTCTGTGCTCACACATGTCTACTGAACTGTGTTGACCTTTATGTATTTAGAACAAAACAACAGTTAGGTGAACAATATTGTTTTCAATTAGATCTCATCAAGTTATAACCTAATATACACATAAATATATTCCATACAAACTAATGATGGTGATCCGTCAACAGGATGTTAAGATTGTGCAATCAGCCATAATAATTCTACGCATAACAAAGAGATGAACAACTAGAGTGATTTATGATAAAAATAATAATAATAGGCTACTTTATTCCAAAAACAGTACCACTTATAATACAGAATGGAATTCTCAGTATTTGTCACAATATTGCATCTGATTTACTCAAAATATAAATAAAATTAAAAAGAAATTAACCAGAGAAATTTGTCCACATTTACGACATAAAGTCAAAAATATTCGAAGCATGAATTGAGATTATTAAATATAATAATAATAATAATAATAGCAGTGAGTTTGTTTCAAAGGGTATTGTCGATTCAGTTTGGAAACTTTAGCATGTTATAGATTATTGGATCTAATGTTCTGTTGATATAGTATAGTGAGGGGAAATACAAAATTAACAGTTATAATACAGCTTAAATTATGTCCACACTTATGAAAAATAAAATAAACAAAACGAAAAATTGAGAGGATTATAAATGTAAGAAATACAATAACAATAAAGTTTGATACTGTAAGGGTGGTGCTAAGGTTAGTTAGTTCATTTCTGACAATATTTTCATCACATAAAGTAAGTGCTAAATATGGTATAGTGAAATTTTTATACTTAGACGTACGTGCATAAATTCTTCTGAAAAGACTTCTTGTTTTACCTGAGGAGACCTAAGGCTGGAGCTGCGGGTAGAGTGCGTGCTCAGAGTCTGAAAACCAGTGTGTGACTAAACAAACAAATATTCATATAGATGTAGTCGATAGAGGGAGGGTAAGAAAAGCAAACAGTTCAATTAAGTAATGAATGCTAGATTGATTGATTGTAAGGGAAGTAAGTAAATAAACTATGTTTTCATGAAGATGTAATAATATTAATTAAGGCTGATAATAAATGGCATACGAATTATAACTAAGGGGGGCATGTTGATGATATTGTCAGTTGATGGCGTCTCAATTGTCTGAGGTGGATATAATGGCTGTACGAATTTCGTTTTGGGATGCATAGTTTAAGCTAAATAGGTCAAATGTCTATCGCCTTGGCTGTATGTAGGAGGGAATGAATACGGAATCCGTTGGAGAGAATCGGAAGGGATCAGCGACGAATCACCCAACTACTTTGCTTCTCTCCAATAAATGGCCACTATCAACTAAATGTGATAAAATGGAGTCATGGATGGTTTTTGTCTATCTCTCTCCAAACTAACACAATGAGAGATGTTCAGTAACACGTTGACTAAGCTGTCTAGTAGTACGCTCAGCATAACAATCTCCACATGAGCAATTGAACTGATAAATACACATAAATGTGGCAAAACTATCTAGCCTATACTTCATTTGAGTCCAAATCATTCGTCGACTAGAGAATGAGCAGCGTAGGTTTGCTGCCTGCACCAACGTCGTCTTCGCCTCTGTCCAGTTTTAGATATGTGTGACTCACAATATCACGGAACGGCAGAGTGGCTAGTTAAGATCCTGACCTGTTTGTACAAAGAAATTGTGTGTGATAAGGAATTACTGATGTCCTGGAATTCATTTCACCCTTTTATAATTCATATCACATTACTGGGTTATTTCTGTGTGTTTAGTATATGGTGCCCACTACTGTCAGATAGAACTCCTACTTCTTAACTGGGACATTCCCAGCGGAATCGAAAAATTCAAGAAGAAATACTTTTTACCCTTCAAGTTCCCCAGTGGAACATATGGCTTCAAGCTAGTGACTTGAAGTTTCTGTAGCAGTGTTTATTTATTTTACAGGATGGAGTTGCTAGCCTCATGCCCAACCTTTCCTCTTCACCAGCATTATTTCTGGTTTAGCGAGGTAAAGGAGTGCGTCGACGGGGGATCGAGCCACGGACCATGTGCACGGTTGGCGAGCGTCCTAACCGCTATGCCACCGACGCACAAGAAGAAATATAGAGCACACTTATTTATAATATTTAGATGTGTGATGGTGCAGGGGGCATTTCAGGTGAAATAAAATATTCCGGCTCATGTCATTCAGTTCATTTAGTAGCTGGACACTACCAGTTTGAATCCTGGTGTATTCCGGATTTTTCACTCCCACATTTCATTGACCACTAAGGAGTGACTAATGAAGGCATGCGTCATAAAGGTATCCACTATATTGTCCTACATTAGGTCGATCGTGCGCCAGAATAGCGCATTGGTAACGTTTCCGATTACATCACTGGGTGACTTGGGTTCAAATCCCAGAGTAGACATGAATTCCTTCAAGAGTGCAGGCGCGCCATACTGATAGGTACGATTTAACAGGAAACTAGGTATAAGGTTTCCTGCCGATAACCTCCAGTCATCTAGCTACAGTAATACCTTTATTGATCACCCAATGCACTTATAGCAGTCTTCCAACCTAATGACTATCTCACGTAGTTTCACTGTTACAACTAATTAATTATATGCTTGCAATTAATAGTGTTCTCTGAGCTGGTTGGTTTAGTTACGAAGCTTTCATCGTCCTTCTAGACAACATCTTCAGCGCAATTTTCAGCATAAAGTGAACTTTGATAGAGCTATTATCATTAAATAGCGAAATATCATTAAAAACAATATCGTTTTGTTTTTCATTCGTTGGGAAATACAAAAGCCTTTAGTATAATGAATAAAATGAACTGATTTAAATTTTTTTAATGAGTGATAGAATTGCGTCTCCTGGTAACCATCTTTACATATGTATTGATCATTTTCTATTTACTTGGATTTTAAACTTTCTGGTCACATGATTTACTTTTTATTAGTTG
Organism: Trichobilharzia szidati; assembly: GCA_944472155.2. Taxonomy (NCBI): domain Eukaryota; kingdom Metazoa; phylum Platyhelminthes; class Trematoda; order Strigeidida; family Schistosomatidae; genus Trichobilharzia; species Trichobilharzia szidati. Next base: position 14,621,569 of record OX235272.1, on the reverse strand, counting down.
ATAGGTATATTTCGTCTATATTAACGTGTTTGTTGGTGGCATTTTCGTTTGTGTGTACCAGGATAATAGGATTCCCTGAATGCACTTTTGGTGTTTCCTCTGTCTAAGATTTCGACATTATCCCAATCAAATTGACGACCATAATTGTCTATATGCGTTGATATGAAACAGGAATATATATCATGTCTTTTCATCATGGCAAATTTGTGCTCCTGGATTCTGATTCGAAGGGGACGCCCACTTTGGCTGATGTAATGCCTGTTACACTGGAGAGAAAAAAGGACGCACTAAACACAGAATTCCGACCAGAACAAGCTGGATTCAGGAAAGGCAAATCATGTTCTGATCAAATTGCAACTCTACCCATCATCATCACAGAACAAAGCATGGAATGGCAATCAAACCTCTACCTCAACTTTATAGACATTGAGAAGGCCTTCGACAGACAGCGTTGACCGCGAAGTAATTTGGAAACTACTCAACTACTACGGCGTACCCCAAGTATTCATCAACCTTATTCAACAGCTGTACGACAACGGCACATGTCAAATGATCCACAGCGGGAAACTCAGCGAGGCGTTTGGAGTAAACACAGGAGTCAAACAAGGGTGCTTATTATCACCAATGATATTCCTAATTGTGGTGGACTGCACTGGATTATGCGTCAGACAGTGGGGAACGAGAAGACAGGGATATCCAGTCCTGACCGACGTGAAGAACCTAGAAGACCTGGATTTCGCGTGTGGATGATTTATGTTTGATGTCACACAAAATCGAAGACTTACAAGCGAAAACCGACAAACTGGTCGAAGAAGCAGCCAGAGAAGACAGGACTGACTCCAGGTGAACATAGACAAGACGGAGGTTATGAAAATAACCAACCAACAACAACAACAACAGCAGCAACATCCAGCACCAATCACCATCAACGGGAGAGATTTGAAAGAGGTTACTTCATTCACTTATCTAGCCAGCATTCATTGTCTCAACTACAGGCAGGTGGAACAGTCGAGGATGTCAAATCGACAATCGGGAAGGCGAGAAACACATTCATCAACCTGAAACCAATCCAATCTGGAAATCTTCCGCTGTCACTCAACACAGCCAGCATCAACAACAAAATTCCGATTTTCAATACAAACGTCAAGTCAGTCAAGTCAGCCAGTCACTTCTTCTATACGGATGGATCAGAAACTTGGCCAGTAGTGGGTCACAAAGAATGAGTATTTCCAACAGCCTGTTGCACACCTTTATCAACAACTAACTAACTGTCTTCGCTGGCTGGCTCTATACTGAAGATCAATCAGATGGCCGCCGGAAAGAACAAGAATCACCAACAAGAAACAAACAAACTATGGGAAGAAACAAACGAAACAAGAAGCAATCGCCGAACAAGTAAATATGCAGGAGAAGTGGTGGAGATGGATTGGACACTCACTGGCTCGCTGAGGAGGCCACTCGCTGGGTGACATCGCGTGTCAGGCAAGTGCTCGAGTGGAAACCGAAAGGGAAGCGGTGGCGAGTGGGACGTCAGTGCAAGGGTGACATGGAGGAGATCGTGTGAGGAGGAGATGAAACAGTATGGAATAACATGGATGCAAGTGAAAAGTACAGCAGAAGACAGAAGCAAGTGGAGACGTTTAGTTGAAGACCTATGTTCTACTAGGAACCCAAGGGAACAATAAGAATAATAAATGCCTTTTACAGTTCATAAAATTAATTTTGTAAATGGCAATAATTTCACGCCCTTTTTTGTTGGACCTTTCGGTTTGCATAATATCGAATTAAGCGATTTTACTGGCTTGTGTGCTATATCTATATCAAACGGTTTCAGTATTCTAGCTGTTATTTCGGAGATATTTTGCATGTATGGTAGAATGAATTTTCTTGTAGTCTTTGATGATGGTTCCTTGTTGCTGTTTTCATTTGACTTTAAACACTTTTTGATGAAATTTTGTGGATAACCATTCTTTTTTAAGACCGTTTGTAGGTACTTTTCTTCCATTCTTTTCAGCTCTAGAGTGCTGCAATGTGTTTGAACTCTTTTAAACGATGTCTGCACACAGTTTCTTTTGTGAGTAATTGGGTTACTGCTAGGATGGTTGAGTATTTCATCTGTGTGCATTGATTTTCTATAAACTTGTGTTTCTAAATCTCCTGTGTTGGTTCTCCTGATTAAGACATCTAAAAATGGGATTTTGTTATCTAATTCTTCTTCTCTCGTGAATTTGATGTCTTCAAATATGTTGTTTATTAATTTATGGGTATATTCCAGATCATTTCTTTTAATTATTACAAATGTATCATCAAAGTAACGTATCCAGATTTTTGGTTAAATTATAGATAGAGCTATTAATTCTAATCGTTGCATAACGCCTTCAGCTATTAATCCTGATATGGGCGATCCCATTTGTGTTCCTTTTAATCTGTTAGTATCTTTGAGTATTAAATTGGAAGTATGTTTTAATATAGACCAAATATACCAACTAATAAAAAGTAAATCATGTGACCAGAAAGTTTAAAATCCAAGTAAATAGAAAATGATCAATACACATGTAAACATGGTTACCGGGAGACACAATTCTATCACTCATGGAAAAAATTTAAATCAGTTCAATTTATGCTGAAAATTGCGCTGCAGATGTTGTCTAGAAGGACGATGAAAGCTTCACAACTAAACCAACCAGCTCAGAGAACACTGTTAATTGCAAATCATCCATCTGAGCTACAAATCTTCTCTATTACTTCATAATTATGTACTTATTTTTTTTTAAAATTTGTTCTAATACACTACTCATGGATTATACACAGTAAAATAAATAATTACCTCATACAATCAATATTTACTTTACTCAGTTGAATTATCTCATTATTTCACACATGCACATAGAAACTCTCTCCTTCTGTGTATCCGTATAGAAGAAGTGACTGACTTGACTGACTGACGTTTGTATTTAGAATCCGAATTTTGTTGTTGATGCTGGCTGGGTTGAGTGACAGTGGAAGATTTCCAGATTGGTTTCAGGTTGATGAATGTGTTTCTCACCTTCTCGATTTGATGTAATATTCTGCCCTTACAATCAATCTAGCATTCATTACTAAATCGAACTGTTTGCTTTTCTTACCCTCCCTCTATCGACTACGTCTATCTGAATATTTCTTTGTTCAGTCACACACTGGTTTTCAGACTCTGAGCACCCACTCTACCCGCAGCTCCAACCTTGTGTCTCCTCAGGTAAAACAAGAAGTCTTTTCAGAAGAATTTATGCACGTACGTCTAAGTATAAAAATTCCACTATACCATATTTAGCACGTACTTTATGTGATGAAAATAGTGTCAGAAATGAACTAACTAACCTTCTTAGCACCACTAAATAAACCATTTCCTTCACCCTTACAGTATCAAACTTTATTGTTATTGTATTTCTTATATTTATAATCCTCTCAATTTTTTCGTTTTGTTTATTTATTTCATAAGTGTGGACATAATTTTAAGCTGTATTATGACTGTTAATTTTGTATTTCCCCTCACTATACTATATCAACAGAACATTAGATCCAATAATCTATAACATGCTAAAGTTTCCAAACTGAATCGACAATACCTTTTGAAACAAACTCACTGCTATTATTATTACCTTTTAGTATTACATCTAATAATTATGTCGTAAATGTGGACAAATTCCTCCGATTAATTTTGTTTTAATATTTTATTTTATTTATATTTTGAGTAAATCGGATGCAATATTGTGACAGATACTGAGAATTCCATTCTGTATTATAAGTGGTACTGATTTTGGAATAAAGTAGCTTATTATTATTACTTTTATCATAAGTCACTCTAGTTGTTCATCTCTTTGTTATGCGTAGAATTATTATGGCTGATTGCACAATCTTAACATCCTATTGACGGATCACCAGCATTAGTTTGTGTTGAATATTTATGTATAAATTGGTGGATGATGACCAGCAAGGGACTCCAGAATGCGCATTTCCTCCCATTAAGGACTCGTCAGTTGGATGTACCTGCAATCCTCAGGGAGTGATGGTGTTCCCACCGAGGCTCGAACCCAGTTCCCTGTAGTTTCAAACGCTAAAGCGTCATCCACTAGAGATAGTTCTTGTGGCTCAAGTGGTTTAGTGGATAGCGTTTTGGTGTTTGAAACCAAGGACACTGGGTTCGAGCCTCTGTGAGAACACCATCACTCACTCACTGGGGAATGCAGGTACATCCAGATGACGAGTCCCATTTAGGATATAATCTGATGCTCACTAGCGACTGGCCCTATTCAGGCAGTTAACCTGGGGTTCTAGTGGGAAGCCGTGACCAGTAGGGTACAGCAGGTTGAAGATGAGGCAGTAACTCATCTAAGAAGACATTGCGAAATGGTCGCGCTATGTCGTCAACTGGCAGAAGTTAGAATTCAAGGACCATTGGATTGGGTCCCAGTGGCTTAACGGTCTACGAGCTCGCCTTGTAACCAGAAGGTCCTGGGTTCGAATCCCGATGGGCGCGTACTGATGAAGGATCCCAAACTAGGACGAAACAGCTGTCCAGTACTCCCAGGTTTTCCAGTGGTTCTCTAACTGATATCAGCTCATGATGAAATCCTCCATACAATATATTAGTGAGTTAGCCCTGATGAGATGTAATTGAAATCATTGTTGTTTGCTTACATGTTTTGATCTAGACTTCATTTTCATAACATCTTCCAGATTGGCTGAGTAAAGGAAAGTGCGAAGCCATTAATTCATCTACATTGCAACACTTAGTGAATAATTATCATGCAGCATATGATGCTTACTTTAACATTGTCTACATAGTCCCACAAAGTTTGCCGAAATGAACACCTGTACATTTGCTTTGTATAGCGGAAGTTTTGGCAATATTTGTAAAATATAGTAAGAACTTTGGATACAAAACAACTTATACGACCACTTTTGTTACCATGGTATAAACTTCATCGTATGATTCTTCTTTGTTCAATGCTTTGTTCACTTTTGTCTGGTTTGACACTTATATTGACAACACACTTCACTTCACTTATCTTATTTTCTGATCTTGTTGCATTTGAACATGACGCGTGCACAAATTCATGTTTCCCAATGTAATTAATCTTCCGATCGTCTGTGTTCACACATATCTATTGAACTGTGTTGACCTTTATGTATTTAGAACAAAACAACAGTTAGGTGGACAATATTGTTTTCAATTAGATCTCATCAAGTTATAACCTAATATACACATAAATATATTCCATACAAACTAATGATGGTGATCCATCAACAGGATGTTAAGATTGTGCAATCAGCCATAATAATTCTACGCATAACAAAGAGATGAACAACTAGAGTGATTTATGATAAAAATAATAATAATAGGCTACTTTATTCCAAAAATAGTACCACTTATAATACAGAATGGAATTCTCAGTATTTGACACAATATTGCATCTGATTTACTCATAATATAAATAAAATAAAATATTAAAACAAAATTAATCGGAGGAATTTGTCCAACCGTACGGCATTAAGTCAAAAATATTCGAAGCACGAATTCAGATTATTAAATATAATACTAATAGCAGTGAGTTTGTTTCAAAGGGTATTGTCGATTCAGTTTGGAAACTTTAGCATGTTATAGATTATTGGATCTAATGTGCTCTTGATATAGTATAGTGAGGGGAAATACAAAATTAACAGTCATAATACAGCTTAAATAATCTCCACACTTATGAAATAAATAAACAAAACGAAAAAATTGAGAGGATTATAAATATAAGAAATAAAATAACAATAAAGTTTGATGCTTTTAGGTTGAAGGAAATGGTCTATTTAGTGGTGCTAAGAAGGTTAGTTAGTTCATGTCTGACGCCATTTTCATCACATAAAGTACGTCCTAAATATGGTATAGTGGAATTTTTATACTTAGACGTACGTGCATAAATTCTTCTGAAAAGACTTCTTGTTTTACCTGAGGAGACACAAGGTTGGAGCTGCGGGTAGAGTGGGTGCTCAGAGTCTGAAAACCAGTGTGTGACTGAACAAAGAAATATTCAGATAGACGTAGTCGATAGAGGGAGGGTAAGAAAAGCAAACAGTTCGATTAAGTAATGAATGCTAGATTGATTGATTGTAAGGGAAATAAGCAAATAAACTATGTTTTCATGAAGATGTAATAATATTAATTAAGGCTGATAATAAAGGGCATACGAATTATAACTAAGAGGGGCATGTTGATGATATTGTCAGTTGATGGCGTCTCAATTGTCTGAGGTGGATATAATGGCTGTACGAATTTCGTTTTGGGATGCATAGTTTAAGCTAAATAGGTCAAATGTCTATCGCCTTGGCTGTATGTCGGAAATGAATACGGAATCTGTTGGAAAGAATCGTAAGGAATCAGCGACGAATCACCCAACTACTTTGCTTCTCTCCAATATATGGCCACTATCAACTAAATGTGATAAAATGGAGTCATGGATGGTTTTTGTCTATCTTTCTCCGAACCAACACAATGAGAGATGTTCAGTAACATGTTGGCTAAGCTGTCTAGTAGTACGCTCAGCATAACAATCTCCAGAGGAGCAATTCAACTGATAAATACACATAAATGTGGCGAAACTATCTAGCCTATACTTCATTTGAGTCCAAATCACTCGTCGAATAGAGAATGAGCAGCGTAGGTTTGCTGCCTGCACCAACGTTGTCTTCCTCTCTGTCCAGTTTTAGATATGTATGACTCACAATATCACGGAACGGCAGAGTGGTTATTTAAGATCCTGACACGTTTGTACAATGAAATTGTGTGTGATAAGGAATTATTGATCTCCTGGAATTCATTTCATCCTTTTATAATTCATATCATATTATTAGGTTATTTCTGTTTGTTCAGTATATGGTGCCCACTACTGTCAGATAGAACTCCTACCTCTTATCCGGGATATTCCCAGCGGAATCGAAACATTCAAGAAGAAATATTGAGCACACTTATTTTTAATATTTAGATGTGTGATGGTGGGGCGGAAGATTTCAAGTGAAATAAAATATCCCGACTCATGTCATTCAGTTCATTTAGCAGCTGGACACTACCAGTTTGAATCCTGGTGTATTCGGGTTTTTTCACTCCCACATTTCATTGACCACTAGGGAGTGACTAATGAAGGTATGCGTCATGAAGGTATCCACTATACAGTCCTACAGTAGGCCAATCGTGAGCCAGAATAGCGCATTGGTAACGTTTCTGATTACATCACTGGGTGACGTGGGTTCAAATCTCAGAGTAGACATGAATTCCTTGAAGAGGGCAGGCGTGCCATACTGACAGGTATGATTTAACACGAAAACTAGGTCTAAGGTTTCCTGCCGATTACCTGCCGATTCGCTCAATACTCAAGATCAAATGGCCGGAGAGGATCAGCAACAAAGATCTCTGGGAGCGAACCAACCAGGAACCGATCGTGAAACAAATAGGCAGGAAGAAATGGAGATGGATTGGACACACTCTGAGGAAACCAGCAAGTGACATCAATAGACAAGCCCTCGAGTGGAACCCGAAAGGGAAGCGACGAGTTGGTCGTCCAAGGGTGACCTGGAGGAGATCATGTGAAGAGGAATTGAAAGCGTGTGGGCAGACTTGGAGCCAGGTGAAAACTACAGCAGAGAACCGAACGCAATGGAGACGCATGGCTGAAGCCCTATGTTCCTCTAGGAATTAAAGGAAATAATAATAATAATAGCAATGCATGCTATAGACAGCGGACATAAGATTGATTTCGACAATGTCGAAATTCTTGGAAGAGGATTTCATTCACATAAAGAAAGATTGACTTCTGAAGCCTTGCACATCTTAACCATATGGAATGCAGTGAATAGGAAAGATGGGATAGACTTGTCACCTATATGGCAAACTCTTATGAAGCAAGACAAATGAAAAAATCAATCAGCACTCTATGAGCCTCCATGACCTTTTAAGACATATAGGATCATGTTTATCATATATGAATTCACGTATTTTCCATATGACAAATAACATACATTCACACACAAACACACACACTCATACAAAACTAATCTATACAAATTAACTATAGAAGAGTGAACACAACAACAACTTGACATTAGTCGTTACAAATATATGTGAGGACTGCGTACATATTTTCTATTGGTAAAAATGTCCATGGACAAATGACCTTCAAATAAACTGACTTTAATGTATGTAAAAATTTTTTGACTATATATTTTGATGATTAATAAAAATCCGAATAAATCTGCTGAAGAAGCTGTGGCTTACACAGCGAAACGTTCAGAAAAATCTTGTTTTGATTTTCTTAACACTCTGGGATTAATTTAAATAATTTATAATGAATCAATCTGACTCGGCGCTCAAATTATTTCAGGAAGTACGTAACACCTACGGCCTGGAAACCTATTATCCATAAAGATATCTTCTCTCACTGAGGATATTGCTGATACTATTGCCATCCCTTCTGTTTGTTCATACATATTTTGCCCTGGAATTTGAAGACAACAGAAATGAGGCATAAATGAATTCCTAAAGTCATTTCCTCAATAGGCGGCTTCGTCCTATGAGTAATTTCGGGATCAGAACTCGGTTCTTTTCTAGCTGCTTCCAATGCCATTTTGATCGGTATGTTACTATAGAGACTTGCTTTATGGGTAATTCTTTATGGGTAAGCAACGTGCCACTTAACCAGCTTGTTAATATTCTCGTTGACAGGCACATGGACTCATGTGAAAAATGGACCAAATCCATTTTATCTAACTCACATCACCCTCTTCACTCACAACTCTCCACTTGCATCTCATCAGGGAAAACCAGAAGCCTATATAGAAAACCATATGCTCGCACCAGCAAGTACAAAAACTCAACTATACCCTACTTAGCTCGTGTTCTGTACGATAAAGTAAGCATTAAGCGTGACACCTATAACTCATTAAATTGTCAGTAGAACAACTGGACCTCGTCTTTCCAACTCATATCATTTATAGGTACAACATTTTCTTTCTTTCTTTTCCTTTTCTCTCTCGTTTTTTTCTTTCTTTCCGTTATGTGCTGCTTTGTTTCTTTCTCTCGCTTACGCTAGTAAATATGACAGCACCTACTTTTCTAACACCTTCAAACACTGTTCAACTTTGTCTTTGCTACCGACATGCCAGTATGTTGTTGTCATAATGAACTGAGATTTCCTTAATCTATGTAGAATTCTATTTATTGATAATGTACTAACTGGATGCACGTACCATAGTGAAAATGCTGAGAATTCCATTCTGTATCACAAGCACTGTTTTAGAATAAAGCAAATTATTATTATTATTATCATTATTATTACCAAAATTAACCATGTCTTTAACCATTCCATATTTGAATTTTATTTAACTTTTTTCTATTTCATATAAATTAGTTAACCTGAAGTTTGAACGATTTTCGCCGGAACTTAAACATTAATTTTAGGCGTTTAAATAACTCAAAAGTAGAGATGTTTTTAAAATCAGCTATTGGTTTTATGGGAAAACCTGATTTATGCAGCTTGATAATAGCATAGATCTTACCCGCATTATTTTTATCTTTGTCCTCCCTTATACCCAACTTGGTTGACTCCAATAGTTATGATTTCTCATCTGAACTCCACGATGTCCGTACTGTAATCAGTTGTTAATGGGCTGTTGATTAATTTTCAGGTGTCGATATGTATGGATGTGATTGATCGCAAGGTCAGTTTCATCACAAACTGTCTCATTGATTGGAATAAAATCAAATCAATAAAATCCCTACAAACCAACCATCTGAAAAATTGATTCACCTGCTCAGCTGATAGAAAAATAGATTTGATAATTTACATAATGATACAGTGTCATGTATATATTTAATGATGACATTTTAAGCACAGTATATTGTTTTTAAGCTTATTAAGGTACTCTCAGATTACTTTTTCGACCTTTCAAATCACGGAATATACACATTTGATCATATAGAATAAAAAGACAGTTGCAGCGAAGAAAATTTTCTTTTCGACGAAGTCATCATCTAGGCTGTACACTCGTGTATTTATATCAAATGGATGGGAAAGTTCCAGAATAATTTCTGGTTAGGGGTTAAATTAATAAAAATTACAATTAGGAATTAGTATGCCATAATAAACAGGGGGATGGGTAAAACTCAAACAGAGTAGCATTATAATAACTAAGAAGATTGACATTGTGCAATTGGGGGTTAGAAATGTAGAAATAACAAAATATACAGGATGTTTGGATAAAAAACTAATGTGATGAACAATTGTTTATGTAATCAGGGATTAAATATGTAGAAATAGTAAAATGACAAAATAAACAGGAAGTGTGTATGTGAAAAAATGGTAGTGTAGACAGGGATTAAGAAAAACTTAAAATAACATGAATAAACAGGGAGTTTAGATAAGAAAGGCAATGAGATCG
>OX235272.1:14594204-14610614 GCA_944472155.2 Trichobilharzia szidati | reverse complement strand
GTGAGAAAGAGATCGTAGAGATCTATGATCAAAAACAGTCAACCTTTTCATGTCTTCAACTCGTATTGGCCATGTTTCAGAGCCATAGAGAAGGACGGAGCGAGGTGCTGAGCAGTACACACGTCCCTTGGTTGATAGCCGGATGTCACGCCTACGCCAGAGACGACGTAAGTTAGCGAAAGCTGCCCGACCTTTTTGGATCCGTGCTGAGATTTCGTCACCAATCAATCCATTGGTGGTGATACAACTTCCCAAATAGGTGAAGTGGTCAGCATGTTCTATCACTTCATTCTCTATGACTAAGCTATGAGTTGACGTAGTCCAGTCATTCGTGTAGCAGCATCTTACATTTTACTTATACGTTTAAGTAATTGAAACACATATATCATTGTTTGGAAGCAAATGTAGTTTCATAAGACCAAATCGGATATTGCCGGCTACAGTTTGTAAGAGGGAGAAGCAATCATATCAGAGTTAGCTGTGAACTAAGGTGGGATTTTAAATTCTGAAGCTTTTCTTTTTCTGTTGTTTTAGTCTGTTTTGATATCGTCATGTTGTGTTGTACTCATTCTTTCTTTGTGTATTCTTATGGGATTACTGTGGTAGCTTCACATCTACTGCACTTCTCAACTTGTTTCTGCGATTGTCTTACAAGTGCAACTAAATTTTTGTATAGCTGTCTAGAATCATCTTGGGCAAGGATCATCAGGCGTATTTCTTTTCAAATGTCTAATGTGTAAACGCAGAAAAATCAATTAGTCTCAGTGATACAAAATCTCTGCAGTTTTGACATTTTGACATTCTTGGCATCGTCTTCCACTGATCCCGTGTACCCACTGTGTGTATCTTTGATATCGCGGAATTATATGCCAGACTTGTGTTATCACGTGTTAACTCGTAAATATTCTATCTCAATCTGTTGCTGACTTTAGTTTGTATATATACCACCACCAGTTTGTTAAACACTCGATTGGAGGGAGAGAAGAGTAAGTAAGAAGCTCAGAAATACAGATATCTTTTTTGGTGATTTCATTCTCAAAAGCCATACACTCTCGTTTTTATACATAAATTTACATGGTTGATCCTCCAGAAACTTGGAGGGTCACAAAGAATATTTTCAACAGCCTGTTGCAGACCTTTATCAACAGCTGTCTTCGTTCTATACTCAAGATCAGATGGCCGGAAAGAACAAGAACCAACAAGAAACAAACTATGGGAAGAAACAAAACAAGAACCAATCGCCGAACAAATATGCAGGAGAAAGTGGAGATGGATTGGACACTCACTCGCTGAGGAGGTCACTCGCTGGGTGACATCGCGCGTCAGGCCAACGCTCGAGTGGAACCCGAAAGGGAAGGGGTGGCGAGTGGGACGTCAGTGGAAGGGTGACATGGAGGAGATCGTGTGAAGTGGAGTTGAAGCAGTATGGATTAACATGGATGCAAGTTAAAAGTACAGCAGAAGACAGAAACAAGTGAAGACGTGTAGTTGAAGCGCTATGTTCCACTAGGAACCCAAGCGAACAATAATAATAAAGAAGGGAGATTAAAGGAGATGATTTTCGAATTGATATTTAAGTGTGAACCCAAAATTTTGAATACGTTACGTAGATGACATATTTGTGATAATCAATAGAAACGAGTTGGATAAAACTCACAACTTAATAAAAAAAGCATCTTCAACGACATCAAATTCACAAGAGAAGAGCAATCTGAGAACAAATCCCATTTTTGAACGTTTCAGTCAAGCGAACAACCACAGGGGAATTAGAAACTTGAGTTTATAGAAAATTAACTCACACGGACCAAATACTCAATTTCAAATGGCAACAATCCGATAACACTCAAAAGGAATTGTATAAAAACACTATTCAAGAGGACCAGGACTCATTGCAGCACTCCCACCTGGAGGAAAATTGAAGAAAGATATCTCATGGACGTCTTCCAAAAGAATGGATATCCATCGAATTTCATCAAAAGACATTTACCCTCAAGCCAACTTATCAAATCAAAGGCCCCCAAGGAAAGCACAAAGAAAATCTCCCCACCATATATAAAGGACATCTCAGAAATCACTGCAAGACTCGTCAAACCTTTAGGAATTGACGTCTCACATAAAACAACAAAATCACTTCACTCAGCTGGCTCTATGTCATCCAAAAGACTTAACAGTGGAAGAAAATAAAACCAACCAAAAACACTACATTGGTCAAAGTGGACGTCCTCTTCGTCTTCGTATCTATGAATATAAGCCAAGCATCATAAAACATGACACCCACTCCTTCATATCACTACATACAGACAACCGCGGACATCAGTTCGACTGGGACAACCAACGTTCAAATATTAGACAGAGGAAACAACAAGAATGCTAGAGAATTTTTAGAAGTAGGTCTGGTATTCCAGTGATTGGTCAATCAATATACACATTGAGATTGACAAAATTTACTAATCGATAAGAAGGAAACCTCATACACAAAGGGTGAAAGTTCAAGTAAAGGAAACAATCGGTTCCAATGCAAGTAGCCTAGAAGGTGTGAAAACACTCAAAAACAACCAATCACGACGTTGAAGGTCACCCACTAGGAGAGATAACTAATAAACTCGTGGAGAAATCTTAAAGCTCACTTCAATTCGAATTGAAGTATGCACTGAAGATATTGCCTAGTAGGGGGCAATGAAAGCTTCGCGAATAAACTATCCAGCTTAGAGAACACAACCACATCAAAATCATCCATCTGAGCTACAAGTCCCCATCATATCTAGGCGGGAATATACACCACACAGGAAACAAAATTACATGAGGTAACTGAAGATTAAAAAAAATGAAGGAAATGAAAAAGCAAAAATCCTGAAAAGTAAAACTAAGGAGTCAACCAAAACTAGAACAATTGGTAAATGTAGAGGTTGGGCTAGTTGCCCTTTAGAACGACATATAGCTCTGGCTTTTCGATAGTATGGAGAAGTCGGAAACACACTACTTTCCATGAATTTTTACTGACTTTACTGTAAATGACTCTGAATGATGATCCAGCAGAGAGAGATGCTGTGATTAACGCTCACGACGAGGTGTTCAATTAAAGCGCTTCTGATTGGGCGCCAGTGCCACCCACCTCTTTGCAACCACACTGGATAGTGTTTTCTAACAAGGTTGAAAAAGACATAGGCATAGAACAGCGTATGTATCAAGCTCCATAGGAGCAGGTGAATTGATATATATGCACATAGGAGTGGTAATATCCGGCAGTGTACATGTATCAGTTCACCTACACCTGTGCGCAGCTAGGTGTCATTGCTACGACGCTCAGATGATGTGCGGAATCTGTGGTTGTGAAGACATTAAAAGTTGAAGTTTAATCGAATCACACACCGGTGTCGATGAGTTCAAATCTTATCTCTTCATTTGAATCGTACATTCCCACTGCTGCTTATTTTATTTTGATTATAGCTTGACACCACAACGTATTTTGGTGTACAGGTATCGAATTTTCAGCATGTGATATCGGTAGCCCAAATTTTGTAGGCCAACCATTAATATCGGGTGTCCGTCGGCAGGGGATCGAACCCCGGACCATGTGCGTGAGAGTGCGGTGAGAGTCCTAACCGCTGTGCCACCGACGCACTAATACAGACAGGGTTCGGACCCAGGACCTTCCGGTTACAAGGCAAGCGCTCGTAGGCCATTCAGCACTCAACGACTTGTCGTTACGTCATCATCATCTGATCTTTCCTTATTATTTTTTCCAGGTGATTTGAGATTTGTCAACTGGAGCAAAACTCACCAGTGAATGAATGATTCAAAATTATTCAGTCAATATTAGTTCTTTTCTTCAAATCATATGTGCATGCATATTTTTGCTCCTGTCATTTATCTTTGTGATGAAACTCTTTAACGGTGATGTGTGTGTGTGTGGGGGGTGGGAAAGGGGGAGTGACGTATTACTTGTCACTCACTCATTGTATTTTTCGAAAATTGTTTTTTTTTTAAATCAAAAATAGAAGGATATTTGTTTCATATACACTGAGTAGTGACTGATATGATTAGGAGACTTTACAGTTAAATACAACAGGGCTAATCAATTATTTTCAACCTACTCAAATATATATATATATAACTAATGCGTTGATTTAATAAAAGTTCAGTTTCTGTCAGTATTAATACTACTACTACTACTATTATTAAGTGAGTGAAGTTTGGTCACGGATTGACATCAGTTAGTTAGAGCAACCATTGAAAATCAGTGAGTACTAACTAGACAGCTGTTTCCTCCTCCTACTATGTGACTTCTCATCAGTATGCACCGCATTATCTCACCGAAGATAGAACTACCCAGCACCTTTCAGAAAGTACTTACTGTACAGTCGTTTCGCTCTAGTTCGTGACTCTAAACCAGTACAGTACAGTACACAACCAACCATTACACCACCGCACCGCCAGATATCGAACCTGAGACCTTCCGATTACAAGGTGAGCTCGTTTAGTATTATTCACCTAATGGGATGAAATCCAATGGCTCACGAATCGTAATTTCTGACAATTCGTGGTATATATAGCGCGACTGCCAGGTAATATTATCGGTATCTGTCCTCACATGCAACTTGGTGGGTCCCGCTAGTTACGATTTACCACTAGAACGTTAGGGAACGTCATCCTGTGGTCAGTCACTAGTGACCACTATATCCGCTAACTTACACCATCTCTGGCGTAGGCGTGACATCCGGCTATCAACCAAGGGACGTGTGTACTGCTCAGCTGTACTGCTCGCTCCGTCCTTCTCTATGGCTCTGAAACATGGCCAATACGAGTTGAAGACATGAAAAGGTTGACTGTTTTTGATCATAGGTGTTTACGATCTCTTTCTCACGTTAGCTGGTATAATAAGAAGTAAGTAATGTTGACGTCAAGCGTAGAGTGTTGGGCAAAGAGGGAAAATCAATCAGAAACTATAAAGTACTTGATTGAGATGGCTAGGTGACGTGCTGCGCATGCCTAACCATCGCCTCCCCCACCCCAACGACGGGCATTACTAGCTAGCTGATATAGGTGCAGGTTGGAAAAGAGTAAGTGGTGGCCAAACAAAAACATCGCATCAATCAATTCATGAAATCCTTCCTTGACAGTTAAACTGAGTCAAGTCAGGTAGGGAGATGCAGACTTCCGGGTTGGTTGGGGCCCGCCTTCGGGACTCTAAGAATCAATCCATGGCTGGAGACAGACAATAGGTGACATGGCTCAAAATCGTTGTCAATGGCTTACGCAGATGTATTCAGTCTCTGTAATATTCAGTCTCATATTCCTTTGTACCATTAATCATTATGTTTCACTCTTATACTTGTCAGAACTCTATTGATTCTCTTCACTCACTTTCTTGTCCACGTTTATGTGCTCTTTGGAACGTGGCAACTGGAAATGCTGCACTTCGGTGCCAAGTTCTATGTTGAATCCAGACAGACAGAGAGCACTATATCAATTTTCATGTGTTTGTTTGTTTGTAGGGATTTGATTTGTTTCAGTTTTCATCGTGGATTGAAATCAGTTAGAAAAACATTATAAACCAGGGAGTGTGTTAGATAACTGAGTTGTCCTAGTTTGAGAGACTCGTCAGTATTACGTGGCCCCATTAGTCCACCGGCGCGGGAACAAATACTCCCCAGTGCTGGTGGTAGCACTAAAAGTCGCTAATTAATAATGGGTCATCAGATTCCGCCCCATGGTAGCTCAATGGTGAACTACTTTCAGCTTATGAAAAAGAGAAGACATTCAGCGAAGAGACTCTTTTCGGCGAATTCATCCACATGGCTGTACAATCGCATTTATATATATATATATATAATTATTTGTGTGTGTATGTACATGAGGTTTGTCAAGTTTAGATAATTGATCAGGTAATACAAGAATGATATAATATACAAACAAAGTTAATCAGACAGCAACTAAAGTAAGATTGAGTTAGTAAGTTAGATGACGTAATATAATTGACTAAAACGTTTCAGCTTAGATCAGGGTAGCAACAGAGGTAATTACAGGTAGAGACTAAGAAGAAGTGAAATTGAGCAAATAAGTTGGATGACGTAACAAAAATGACTAGAAATTGAGCGTTGTTCAAGTCAGTAACAGTGGTTGTGAGGTGTAGAAATTAAATTGGGTCGGGGTAGAGAACAAGAAAGTTGAAAATGTAAAATATTACAATTGAGAAGACAAAATGATACTAATGAAGAGACAGAAAAAAAAAGATTAGGTAGAATTTACTTGTCGGCTAATAAGATAGATTACGTCCATTGCAAGTGTAGTGATTGAACGAACTTCTTCTGTATGCAGAGTTCAGGACTTAGCAAGTGAATCGCCATTGCTTCTGCAGTTTGAAGAAGTCTGATTCGTACACCTTTAGTAAGACTACTTCTTACTCTGTAGACGACTTTGAAGTTTGTTTGAGGTGTAGCTTGGTGTCCGGATTCTATCAGATGTTCTAAGATGGAACTGAGGCGGGGGCATCGATTTTCCCCTTTGTAAAACCATGTTGGTAAGTGTTCGGTGAAAAGTTTGAAAGGCCAGCACTGGGTACGGCCGATATACCTGGCTCCACACGAGCAAGTGAATTGATAAATACACATTGATGAGGCCAGCAGCGGTAGCTTATCCTTCACGTTCACATGAAGGTTAGTCGTAGTTCAGCTGTGAAGAAGGTCTTCTTAAGTGAGCGCGACAGTCGATTTTTTAGTGTTTCCGCAGATATTATATCTCCATTGAATTGAAGGTTCATAAAGAGTAGCTTATAACCTAAAGGTCCTGATTACATATTACTGAAGACTCCCAATTCGGAGAGGAAACAGAGCTCTGTACCTCGTTCTGTAACTGATGTCACTTAGTGATGTAACCAATCAAGTCCCTACAGACTAATTATTTTAATCATCAATAATGTTATTATTATTATTAGTACTAATAGTGTTATTATTATTATTGTTCCCTTGAGTTCCTAGTGGAACATAAAGCTTCAACTACACGTCTCCACTTGCTTCTGTCTTCTGCTGTACTTTTCACCTGCATCCATGTTAATCCATACTCTTTTAACTCCTCTTCACACGACCTCCTCCATGTCACCCTTGCACTGACGTCCCACTCGCCGCCGCTTCCCTTTCGGGTTCCACTCGAGGTATGGCCTGACGCGCGATGTCACCCAGCGAGTGGCCTCCTCGGCGAGTGAGTGTCCAATCCATCTCCACTTTCTCCTGCATATTTGTTGGGCGATTGCTTCTTGTTTTGTTTGTTCACATAGTTTCTTGTTGGTGATTCTTTCTGGCCACCGAATGTTGAGTATAGAACGAAGACAGGTGTTGATAAAGGTCGGTAACAGGCTGTTGGAAATACTCATTCTTTGTGACCCGCCGCTAAGTTTCCGATCCATCCGTATGGAAGAACTGACTGACTGACTTGACTGACGTTTGTATTGAAAATCCGAATCACTTTGTTGTTGATGCTGGCTGGGTTGAGTGACAGCGGAATATTTGCAGATTGGTTTCAGGTTGACGAATGTGTTTCTCGCCTTCTCGATTCTCCATTTGACATCCTCGTGCGTTCCAGCTGCCTGTAGTTGAGACAATGCTGGTTACCTAGATAAGTGAATGAAGTAACCTCTTTCAAATCCCTCCTGTTGATGGTGATTGGCGCTGGATGTTGCTGCTGTTGTTGTTGGTTGGTTGGTTATTTTCATAACCTCCGTCTTTTGTATGTTCACCTGGAGTCCTGTCTTCTCCAGCCGCTTCTTCGACCAGTTTGTCGGTTTTCGCTTGTAAGTCTTCGATTTTGTGTGACATCAAACATAAATCATCCACACGCGAAATCCAGGTCTTCTAGGTTCTTCACGTCGGTTCAGGATATCGCTGTCTTCTCGTTTCCCACTGTCTGACGCATAATCCAGTCCAGTCCACCACAATTAGAAATATCATTGGTGATAGGTAGTAGACACCCTTGTCTGACTCGTGTGTTTACTCCAAACTGCTGGCTGAGTTTACCTTAGTGGATCACTTGACATGTGCTGTTGTCGTACAGCTGTTGAATAAGGTTGATGAATATTTGGTGTACGCCGTAGTACTCGAGTAGTTTCCAAATTATTATTAATTTTTAGTATGAATTAATTATTAATATTAGTGTGCTTATTTATTATCAGGAATCCGATTGTTCTTATCAGATTCAGTGATATTGTTGTTGTTGTTGTTGTTTATCTGATGAGATAATGATGCCATAGTTGTGCAGATATAATAATTTTGTTGGTTTGTTTGTTTGTTTGGCATCATGTATATATGGTAGTCATGTAAGTAAAATGATGATAACAACATTAGCTGTAAATTAGAAAAATTTTATTATTGATCACACACACCTTAAAATATTTATGACAATTTGGGGTGCCATATGCTGCATGTGAAAAGTTAAATTATTCCACTAAAGTTATTTGTTGTGATATTTTCTAAAAGATGTTTCGTATTCTGAGAAAATTAAAGAGAATTCAAAATTTCGCAAATTCAAAATATTTATAATAATAATAGTAATAATAATGGTAGCAATAATAGTGTATTCTGTCTATGTTACATTTGTTAATAATAGTAGTAATAGTTATTTGCATGTGATTTAGACACATTAATGCGCAATAGTGTTAGTAGGTAGCGTAAGTTGCAATGAGCTGTTAAAAATAATTCCTTTTCTAATATACAAATGTAATGATGATAGTGACTAGCGGTGGAATTAAAGGGGCGCATTTCACATCCTATTTGGGACTTATCACGGATAGATATACCTGTATTCACAGTGAGTGATGTTGTTCCCTTTTGAGACTCGAACCGTGCATTTATTGTGGCTTAGTAGCCAAGATAACACTTTGGTGCACGGTTCGAGTCTCAATGGGAACATTACTCACTCATTGCGATTCAGTTAACATCCAGTTGACGAGTCCCACATAGAATCAAATAAGTGTCCTGGATTCTTCTTCGTTGACTTTTGTCTTTTTAATTCATACATTGTTTTGCATGAATCTGTAATCAATTCGGCATTTTGTAGACAAAAAGCACTAGACATCCCTTCAGCGACTCAGGTATTGACTTGCTACCAGGGAATAATCTCGTCGACTTAGAATATGCAGACGATATAGTGCTTCTAGGCGAGGACGCTCACATAATACAGCAGAGTCTTCTGAACATCTTGAGCTGCAATCTACGAATGTTTGGCATGCGATTCGCTCCTACCAAATGCAAGATGATGTTACAGGATTGAACTACACCGAATCCTGGATTAGAAATAGGAAGTGAAGTGGTAGAGCACGTTGACCGCTTCACTTACTTGGGAAGTACCATCAGCCAGCCTCAATGGGTTGATCTCTGACGAAATCTCAGCACGGATACAGAGTTTCGCACATGCTAGTTTACGCTGTCTCTGACTTAGTAGACGTGATATCCGACTATCGACCGAAAAGCGTGTGTACTGCTCATCAATCCGCTTCGTCCTCCTTTATGGCTATGAGTGAGACCTGGCCATTGAGAGTGGAAGACATGAAAAAGCCGGCTAGCTGTCTTTGATCATAGGTGTCTGCATTCTATCTCCCGTGTGAAGTGGTATAATAAGGTGAGCAATATTGAGGTTAGGCTTCTGTCGAGTGCTAGGTAACGAGGAAAAATTATTCGACGAGGCTGTGAAGCATCTGCATTGACTGAGATGGTTAGGACATGTGTCAAGCATGCATGCTAACCCATCACCTTCCTCGACAATGGGCAGTGTTAGCTGATATTGGGTCAGGCTCGAAAAAATATAGCTAGCGGTGGTCAAACCCAAACATGGCTTCACCAGTCAATGAAATCTACAACAGTTAGTTTAAGCCAGCCACGTAGGAAGGTGTAGACTAGCTTCCTGACTGGTTGGGGTCCTCGGGACGGTAGAAACCAATGAAGGCTGGAAACAATTAATGATATGGCTCAAAATCGTTGTCAATGGCTAGCTCAGATGCATCCACTCCTTGTGACTTATGATTTCCAACGAAACTGTTCTGTTTTGTTCTTCGCTATTACTATTCCTTTGTCTCACACTTCTATTTACTGTCTCTAACATGCATTTCTTCTGTTGCTTTGTGTGCTACAAGGAGGGAATATGGCGACTTGATTTGGCGCACATATGTGCAAAGTTCTATGTCGAAAACAGACAGGCATCTCCGGTTCATGATAAAAGTAATCTTCAAACCACTCAAGCTAACCGAAGTTTGGTCTCTTGGGGTTGTTATTATCGACTGGCTACACTTATTAGAAGTTTTAATAGGAAGTTTTTTGATTAGTTATGGTCAGTCACACAGACTATGAGAAAATCTACTTCCCAGTGGTGTTGTTATATGTGTCGAAAAGTACTAGCCAGCCGTAGACTCAATAACTGAAAATTCTTACGTAATTGTGGCTATGCATTAATTACATCAAACGAAAGAAGGTCTACTCGCTTTGGATCGATAGAATGAATATTCGTATCCTACACTTAAATAGTATTTTCACTTCTTGTATTCCCCTTTTTCAAGTTGTATAGCATAATGTTATTTTAATTTTTAACATTTAACAACAACCCGGAAAAGTATATTTCTTAAGAAAAAAACAAAACAAACAACAGTTTTATTAATTTTCTTTTATGATTGACTAGCCTTCAACATATATATATCATAGAATTAATTTCTGTGTATTGTTGGAGTTGTGTGGTACAATAGAAAATTAAAATGTTTTGCCATATCATATTAGTGACTTTATCACCCTTTGAAAAGTATTCATTGCGTTTCCTCTAACTTATGTGTGCTCTCCACCCCCTCGCCTCCCCACGAAGGCAATCCGTTTGTCTTTGTAGTGTTGCATATTTGTTTTCTCCTCGTTCAGCAGAATCTATTTCCTTAAAGGGGAAAATACAGTTCCATTTTTTGGGTTGCATTATGTTCTTTGAGTTGAATTGTATAATTTTCTTCGAAGCTTTCACCACCACCTCTTTCGACAACATCTTAAGCTTTAACTTCAGAATATGGTGAATTTTGGAATTCTCTTTGTCTCTCTGTTTGTATTCGACACAGAACTTTGTACATATGTGCGCCAGTTCAAGTCGCCACACTCCCTCCTTGTACCACACAAAGTAAGAGAAGAAAATAGAAGAAATGCATAATATAGACAGTAAACAGAGGTGAGAGACAAAGGAATAGTAATAGCGAAGAACAAAACAGTTTCATTGGAAATCATAAGTCACAAGGAGTGGATGCATCTGCGCCAGCCATTGAGAAAGATTTTGAGCCATGTCACCAATTGTTTCCAACCATTGGTTTTTACCGTCCCGAGGACCCCAACCAGTCAGGAAGCCAGTCTACACCTTCCTACGTGGCTGGCTTAGACTAACTGTTGTAGATTTCATTGACTGGTGAAGCCATGTTTTCGTTTGACCGCCACTAGCTAGCTCTTTTCCAGCCTGGCCCTATATCAGCTAACATTGCCCATTGTCGAGGAAGGCGATGGAAGGCTAGGCATATGTAACACATGTCCTAACCATCTCAGTCGATGCAGATGCTTCACAGCCTCGTCGATTGATTTCCCCTCCTTACCTAGCACTCGACGCCTAACCTCAATATTGCTCACCTTATTATACCACTTCACATGGGAGATAGAACGCAGACACCTATGATCGAACACAGATTATCTTTTTATGTCTTCTGCTCTCAATGGCCATGTCTCACAGCCATAAAAGAGGACGGAGCGGACTGATGAGCAGTACACACGCCCTTTTGTCGATAGTCGGATATCACGTCTACTAAGCCAGAGACGGCGTGAACTGGCATATGCGAAACTAGCCCTCTGTATTCGTGCTGAGATTTCGTCGGAGATCAACCCGTTGTGGCTGGCTGACGGTACTTCCCAAGTAAGTGAAGCGGTCAACATGCTCAACCACTTCACTTCCTATTTCTAATCTAGGGGTCGATGAAGTCGAATTCTGCAGCATCATCTTACTTTTTACAGGGGCGAATCGCATGCCGAACATACGAAGATTGTTGCTCAAGGTGTTCAGAAGACTCTGCTGTATTTTGTTAGCGTCGTCGCCTAGAAGGACTATATCGGCTGCATATTCTAGGTCAACGAGATTATTCCCTGGTAACTAGTCAATCCCTGAGTCTCTGAAGTGAGTTAAGGTTAGGTCCATTAATACGTCTATGATGAAATTGAATAGAAATGGGGACAATGAGTTGTCATCGCTGATGGACACCACTAGTCGTCATCACTTCAGATGACAACTCGCCATAAGGCGTCATCTGGCTGCATGAGTACGAGTAGAGTGCCTTAATCAGTGCAATGTATTTTCTTGGCATTCCGTTTGCAACCAAGCATCGCCAGAGAACCTCTCGGTCGACAGAATCGAATACCGCCTTTAGGTCAAGAAATATAATGATTGTTGGACACCGGTAGGAATGCCTATGTTCTAGAATCTCTCGGAGGGTGAAGATATGATCAATACACGCCAAGCTTACCACTGGCGAACATGCTAGGCGATGTCTAAGAATGTGTCGTCTGGGGAATCGAACAATTGGTCACTTTCGTGGCTGGCGAGAAGTCTGGAAGTTCCATGTTGTGCATGCCATCATTTCAGTTGGTATCTCGTCCTTTGTTTCGTTCGCATACCTCTACTATGGTTTTTAGAACTGTGGGCATTATTTTCGGAAAAGTGGTTTCTTTTAGATCAGTCTACAAGCCTAGCTGCACCAAACATAAAAAAACAAAATTTTTTGGACTTTCAACACTATGGTGTCAAGTCAATTCTTCCATATGGGCCAGAGACTTGACTTGTCACTATAAAGGCATTTCGAACAGGCTTCAAACTTTTTTGAATAGCTGCCTTCATTTCATAGTGAATATCAGATGGTCAGAAAGAATTACTAAGCCGCATCATCCTGGAGAGAATCAAACATGCCTTGGATGAAAAACTTCGACTGGAACAGGCTGGATTCCGGAGAAACAAGTCATGCATTGATCAGTACGCCACACTACGGATCATCATTGAACAAAGCCTGGAATGGAAGTCACCTCTCTATCTCAACTTCATTGACTTTGAAAAGGCCTTCGACAGAGTCGATCGAAAGGTGATTTACCAACTGCTTCGCTACTACCAGGGGGTTCGGACGAAAATTATACATCTCAACCAACAGCTATACGACAATGCTGAATGCCAAGTAATCCACAATGTGAAACTCACAGATGCCTTCGAAGTGAGTACAGGAGTAAGACAAGCTGGCTGCCTACTATCGCCAATGATTTCCTTGATGGCAGTAGACTGGATAATGCGACAAACAGCGGCCAATGAGGAAACAGGCATAAAATGGACTTACACAAAAAACTTGGAGGATCTGGATTTCGCCGACGATATATGTTTGATTTCCCATAAACTGGAAGATATGCAAGTGATAAGCAACAAGTTGTCAGAAGAAGCATCCAGAGAAGACAGGACTTCAGGTGAACATAGAGAAAACAGAGGTGATGAAGATTCCCGGACAAGAGCAACAACAACTGAAAACGATCAGCATAAATCGAAGGAACCTGAAAGAAACAACCTCTTTCACCAACCGACCTGGGAAGCATCGTTTCAACTACAGGTGCACGGAACTGACGAGGATATAAAAAGCAAGGATCAGGAAAACAAGACAAGCTTTCATTACTCTCAAGTCTGTGTGGAGGAAATCAACAGCACTCAGCATCAAAATGAAAATAAGATCCAGATTTTCAACTCCAATGTGAAGTCAGTCAGTGCTACTCACTATACGGATGGATCAGAGACTTGACCAGTGCGTCATAAAGACCATCTCAAACAAACTACAGAACTTCATTAACAGTTGTCTTCACTCAATACCACTCAAGATCAGATGGCTGTCCAGAACAGATCAGCAACAGAGAGGGATCTCTGGCAATGAGCGAACCAACCAACTCAGCAGGAACCGATTGTGCAACAAATAGGCAGGCAGGAAGAAATGGAGATGGATTGATTGGCTGGCCATACTCTGAGAAAACAAACCATCGAGTGACATCACTAGACAGGCCATCGCTCGAGTGGAACTCGAAAGGGAAGCGGCGAGTTGGTCGTCAGTGCGATGGTGGGTGACTTGGAAGAGGTCATGTGGAGAGGAATTGAAAACGTGTGGGCAGACTTGGAGCGAGGTGAAAACGTTGGCAGAGAAGCGAACGCAATGGAGACGCACGGCTGAAGCCCTATTTTCCTCTAGGAATTAAAGGAAACAATAATAATAATAAGAAGAAAGGATTAGAATCAAGAAACTGTGCAGTGCAGCAAACCAACCAAAAACCCGATCGCACAACAAATATGACGAAGGAAATGTAGATAGATTGGATGATATATATATTGAGTGCCATTTCGCGCTAGGCCCTAGTAGCGGAGCCCGAAGGGTAAACGACGAGTGTTGGGCTTATTCCGAGGGTCACATGGAAAAGATCGTCTGATTAGGAGGTGAAAAATTATTGGTAATCGTGAACCCAGTGAAAGATGACTGACTACAGAGAAGAGAGGATGAAGTGTGAAGATATGTTGTTTAAATTGTATGCTCTACTCGGAGGAATCTAAGGAAATAATAATAATAATAATTATTAATAATAATAGGGTATTATTGTCACTTGTATAGATGATATATGCTAGGGACTGTATATTTTGAAAGCTTATTGATTAAGTAATATCTACTTGTTGTTCATATCAGATATTATGAATGTGAATTCTTGATATTGAATTTGCCTGTTGGTTAGTTGTACTTAGAAAAAAGTTTTACGCTTACTGCATAGTGTGATTGAGGTTTCGTTTGAAAATTAAAAAAAAATATTCATGTTGCAGGAGGTTTCATTCAGTCGAGGGGAACACAGAATAACCCATATTTTAGTCAGAGAAATAAAAATAAGGGGGGAATTGTAATATGAGACTATTCAGTACACCGACAAAGATAATAATGTCTTGGTCTAGGGTTTCTTGCCAGTTTTCTCCTACAGACCACGATGTAGTTCAGTGGATACCGTGAATATAGTGCCAAGTTCACCACATTGTATTTACTATTGACTAATATGACTTGTTAAAAACCATTCATTCACACCAGCAAATGACTCCATGTTAATTTATTATAATTGTTATTGTTTCCTTTAATTCCTAGAGGAACATAGGGCTTCAGCCGTGCGTCTCAATTGCGTTCGGTTCTCTGCTTGAGTCTTCACCTGGCTCCAAGTCTCCCCACACACTTTCATCTCCTCTTCACATGACCTCCTCCAAGTCACCCACCCTCGAACTGACCACCAACTCGCCACTTCGAATACAGTTGAGCAATGGCTTGTCTAGTGATGTCACTCACTTGATGGTTTGTTTTCTCAGAGTATGACTAACCAATCCATCTCGATTTCTTCCTGCCTATTTGTTGCACAACTGGTTCCTGCTGTGTTGGTTCGCTCATTGCCAGAGATCTCTGTTGCTGATCTTTCAGGGCCGGCCATCTGATATTGAGCGGAGTATTGAGCGAAGACAGCTGTTGATGAATGTCTGTAGTTTGTTTGAGATGCTGTTTATGACACGCAGTGTAAGTCTCTAATCCGTATAGTCAGTAGCACTGACTGGCTTCACATTGGAGTTGAAAATCCGGATCTTATTTTTGACACTGAGTGCTGTTGATCTCCACACAGACTTGAGAGTAGTGAAAGCTTGTCTTGCTTTCGTGATTCTTGCTTTAATATCCTTGTCAGTTCCGTGCACCTGTAGTTAAATCGATGCTTCCCAGGTAGGTAATTAGTGTAGGTTGTTTCTTTCAGGTTCCTTCCATTTATGCTGGCTGATTGTTGTCTGTTGTTGCTGTTGTTTCTGTTGGTGGTGTTGGTGTTGGTGTTGGCCAGGAATCTTCATCACCTCTGTTTTCTCTATGTTCACCTGAAGTCCTATCTTCCCTGGATGCCTCTTCTGCCAACTTGTTGCCTTTCGCTTGCATATCTTCCAGTTTATGGGAAATCAGACATATATCATCGGCGGACGAAGTCCAGATCTTCCAAGTTTTTTGTGTGAGTCCATTTTATGCCTGTTTCCTCATTGCCCATCACTGTCTGTCGCATTATCCAATCTACTGCAATCAGGAAAATCATTTGCGATAGTTGGCAGCTTTCGCCGTGTTAATTTGACCTGTGCAAATTATCAATGGGTATTATGAGAGGCGGAGACTTGTCATTATCTTCTGCCTTTCGCAGTTGTTTTGATGAACCACACTTATCGCAGGGAGGTGTAGACTGCTTGGTTCGAGTCCTTGAGATGATTGATAAAAACCAATGACTGGAGTGGAGACTATTGGCGATATAGCAGCTCGAAATCATTCTCGATGGATGGCTCAGATGCATTCACAGTCTT
>OX235272.1:14092359-14593706 GCA_944472155.2 Trichobilharzia szidati | reverse complement strand
AACAGGTTAGCTTTCTCCTATCTCGTTTTCGATATTCTCATACAGTATTTTTTGTAAAAAGAGCCCACGAATATTTCCTAAGAAGCAGTTGTGAAGAATTCAAAAGGCAATGTCTGGTCATAAAGTTAGTGCCTTGTAAGTATATTATAGTAATCAAGGCAATCTACTTCAAATCATGAAGTTATGTGAGAGGTTACCGAGAGTCTCTGTCTGTCTGTTTTCGACATAGAACTTTGCACATATGTGCGGAAGTTCAAGTCGCCACACTCCCTCCTCATAGCACACAAAGCCAGAAAAGAAGAAAGTAGGAGAAATGCATAATATAGACAGTAAACAGAGCTGTGAGACAAAGGTATTGTAATAACGAAGAACAAAACAGTTTAACTAGGAAATCATAAGTCACAAGGAGTGGATGCATCTGCGCCAGCCATCATTGAGAACGATTTCGAGCCATGTCACCAATTGTTTCCAACCATTGGTTTTTACCGTCCTGAGGACCCCAACAAGTCAGGAAGCCAGTCTACACCTTCCTACGTGGCTGGCTGGCTTAAACTAACTGTTGTAGATTTCATTGACTGGTGAAGCCATGTTTTCGTTTGACCGCCGCTAGCTAACTCTTTTCCAGCCTGGCCCTATATCAGCTAACATCGCCCATTGTCGAGGAAGGCGATGACTAGGCATTCATTCGTAACACATATCCTAACCATCTCAGTCGATGTAGCTACTTCACAGTCTCGTCGACTGATTTCTCCTCCTTAACTAGCACTCGACGCCTAACCTCAATATTGCTCACCTTATTACACCACTTCACACGGGAGATAGAACGCAGACACCAATGATCGAAGATAGCTAATCTTTTCATGTCTTCCGCTCTCAATGGCCAGGTTACCGAGAGTTGTCTTCTGAAGTGATTATAACCAAAGGTGTCTGTCAGAAATCCTCAATATCACCGTTTTTGTTTGATTTCATCACAGATGTAGTGATGGATATGACCTTATTGAATTTTGATCGACTTAGAAATTGACTTGTTACGGGGGAACAATCTCGTCAACTTACAGTATGCCGATGAAAGTGTCCTCCTAGGTGAAGACGTTGATAAAATGCAGTCTTCTGAACACCCTGAGGAAATATCTTCAGATGTCTTGCGTGGGATTCACTCTTGTCGAATGTGGCAGACGATGCTTCGTGACTGGTCTGCACTGTCTCCTAGCATGAGGATAGAAGTCAAGTGGTTGAGTCCCCGAACGAACCGATCGCTAATGAAATGTCTTCACAGATGTAAAAGTCTTGTGTGACATTTGCCAACTTACGTCATCTCTGGCGTAGACGGGATATCCTGATACCAATAAAAAAGAATTGTGTACTACTACTCATTCTGTCCTTCTTTATGGCTGTGCGACATGGTCGCTGAAAGTGAAAGATACGAAGAGGCTAATAGTGTGTGACGACAAACACTTGCTCTCTATAATATGGTGAGTAATGTTGAAGTAAGGTGTTGAGTGTTTGGGAGGGAGGGAAAGTCAACTGATGACGTTGTTGGGTTACATCGATTGAAATGTCTAGGATATGAGAGTTACGGATGTCCAGCCACTACCTCCCTCACGGAACGATTTCAGATGACATAGGATTACTTTGAAAATAGCTGGGAGTGGAAGCGAATTGATGTGGCAAGTTTTCATTTATTGACTGACTAGGCTTCAGTTCAGAACTTTCCACAATCCATGTGATAGGGAAAAATTCCAAAGAACCATAATGGATAGAAATGTATGCGAGGAAGAATAATAATATGGATGAAACACTAGGACTTAGCGGGACTGGAATATTACAAAGAGTGAATGTATCTGCACCAGTGGAAACGATTTTGAGTCATCTCATCAATAGTCACAAGCCGACTGTTCTTAGCCAGCTACGCGGACTACACTTACACTTACGCGGCTGAGAGTAACAGTCACTTTTCAATTTGACCACTCGTAACTCTTTCCCACCGTCGTTCTATATCATCTGTAATCGCACCACAAGGAAGGCGGTGGTTGGACATCCGTAACTCTCATATCCTAGACATTTCAATCGATGTAACCCAACAACGTCATCAATTGACTTTCTCTCCCTCCCTCCCAAACAATCAACACCTTACTTCAACATTATTCACCGTATTGTAGAGAGCAAGTGTTTGTCGTCAAGCACAATCAACCTCTTCATATCTTTCACTTGCAACGACCATATCGCACGGCCATAAAGAAGGACAGAATGAGCAGTACAAAAGTCTTTTTCATTGGTATCAGGATATCACGTCTACATCAGAGATGATGTAATGTTGGGTATGTCAGGTTACTTAAAAGTGATAGTTTACTAGAAGACACATTGCTGTCAGTTTTACTGATGAGTATACATTTTTACGACGTCTCTATTCAATTTATTTTTAAATCTGAGATTTATAATCAACCTTAGTGTAAGTGTAGGTAGGGGAAATAAATCCTATCTAAAACCTCCCTATCTACCAACCAAGGCATACCCCAAATATTCATCAACCTTATTCAACAGCTGTAAGACAACGGCACATGTCAAGTGATCCACAACGGAAAACTCAGTGAGGCGTTTGGAGTAAACACAGGAGTCAGACAAGGGTGCTTATTATCACCAATGATATTCCTAATTGTGGTGCACTGGTTTGGATTATGCGTCAGACAGTGGGAAACGAGAAGACAGGGATATCCTGGACCGACGTGAAGAACCTAGAAGACCTGGATGTCGCGCGTGGATGATTTATGTTTGGTGTCACACAAAATCGAAGACTTAGAAGCGAAAACCGATAAACTGGTCGAAGAAGCAGCCAGAGAAGACAGGACTCCAGGTGAACATAGACAAGACGGAGGTTATGAAAATAACCAACCAACAACAGCAACAGCAACATCCAGCGCCAATCACCATCAACGGGAGGGATTTGAAAGAGGTTACTTCATTCACTCACTTATCTAGGGAGCATTGTCTCAACTACAGGCAGGTGGAACGGACGAGGATGTCAAATCGAGAATCGGGAAGGCGAGAAACACATTCATCAACCTGGAACCAATCTGGAAATCTTCCGCTGTCACTCCTCAACATCAACAACAAAATTCGGATTTTCAATACAAACGTCAGTCAAGTCAGTCAGTTCTTCTATACGAATGGATCAGAAACTTAGCGGCGGGTCACAAAGAATGAGTATTTCCAACAGCCTGTTGCAGACCCTTATAAACAACTAACTGCCTTCGCTGGCTCTATACTGAAGATCAGATGGCCAGAAAGAACAAGAACCAACAAGAAACTATGGGAAGAAACAAAACAAGAAGGAATCGCTCAACAACAAATATGCAGGAGAAAGTGGAGATGCATTGGACACTCACTCGCTGAGGAGGCCGCTGGGTAACATCGCACGTCAAGCCAATGGTCGAGTGTAACCCGAAAGGGAAGTGGCGGCGAGTAGGACGTCAGTGGAAGGGTGACATGGAGGAGATCATGTGGAGAGGAGTTGAAACAGTATGGAATAACATGGATACAGGTGAAAAGTACAGCAGGAACCTAAGGGAACAATACTAATATATAATAACCAAGATTTTGCGTCCAGCTACGTGGCTGTTGAAATTGGTCAGTTGACTATTTCATGTTAGATTCCTAAAAATCACTGTCAGCATGCTTCCATCTATCCTACTTGGTGTTTTTACATTAAATAAACCTATTTTAGATCCGTATTTCAATTCAAAGGTAAATTCTATCGCTAAATGGCAACTATTAAATACCTGTAACACTTCATGCAACAGGTCACAACTGTCTGGATTTAACATAGAACCTGGCACCGAAGTGCAGCAGTTCGAGTTGCCACGTTCCAAATAGCACACAAAGGTAGACAAGACAAGAAGATGAGTGAAGAGAATCAATAGAGTTTTGACAAGTATAAGAGTGAAACAGAATGAGTAATGGTAGAAAGGAATATGAGACTGAATATTACAGAGACTGAATACATCTGCGTAAGCCATTGACAACGATTTTGAGCCATGTCACCTAGTGTCTCCAGCCATTGATTCTTAGAGTCCCAAGGGCCCCTACCAACCCGGAAGTCTGCATCTCCCTACCTGACTCAGTTTCACTGTCAGGGATTTCATGGATTGATTGATGCGATGTTTTTGTTTGGCCACCACTTACTCTTTTCCAACCTGCACCTATATCAGCTAGTAATGCCCGTCGGGGTGGGGGAGGCGATGGTTAGGCATGCGCAGCACGTGACCTAGCCATCTCAATCTATGTAAATTTAAAGCCCCTTCTCTTCGATTGATTTTCCATCTTTGCCCAACACTCTACGCCTAACGTCAACATTACTTACCTTATTATACCACCTAACGCGAGAAAGAGATCGTAAACATCTGTGGTCAAAAACAGACAATCTCTTCATGTCTTCCGCTCTCAATGGCCACGTCTCACTACCATAGAGAAGGACGGAGCGAACTACTGAGCAGTATACACGTCCCTTGGTTGACAGCCGGATGTCACGCCTACGCCAGAGACGGTGTAAGTTAGCGAAAGCAGCCCGAGCTTTCTGGATCCGTGCTGTGATATCGTCACCAATCAATCCGTTGGTGCTGATACAACTTCCCAAATAGGTGAAGTGGTCAACATGTTCTATCACTTCACTCACTCCCTATCACTAAGCTAGGAGTTGACGTAGTCCAGTCATTCCTGTAGCAGCATCTTACATTTTACAGGGGCGAATCGCATGCCAAACATACAAAGATTGCTGCACAAGGTGTTCAGAAGACTCTGCTGTATTTTGTCAGCGTCCTCCCCTAACAGGACTATGTCGTCTGCGTATTCTAAGTCTATAAGACTATTCCCTGGTAACAAGTCGATTCCTAAGTCGTTAAGTTCAGTTAAGGATACTTCCATTAGCATATCTATGATGAAGTTAAACAGAAAAGGGGAAGTGGACATCCTTGACGGACACCACTGGTTGTTATCAATTCAGATGACAATTCCCCATAAGCCCTTACACAGCTACGTGAGTTTGAGTAGAGTGCCTTGATTAGTGCAATGTACTTTCTTGGCACTCCCTTCACAGTCAAACATTGCCATAGTACCTCTCGATCCACGGAGTCGAAGGCCGCCTTCAAGTCAAAAAATATGGCAATTGTTGGACGCCTAAAAGTGTGTCTATGTTCTAGGATCTGTCGGAGAGTGAAGATATGATCTATGCACCCTTTACCTGGCCTAAAGCCTGCTTGATTTTCCCTCGTTTGTTCCTCCCGAGTTCTGCTTAGTCTGTGCATGATTACTGAGCCTAGGATTTTAGAGACTATGTTCGTTAGGCTGATTCCTCTATGATTATCACATGAGGACTTGTCTCCCTTCTTGAATATTGGTATGATAAGTGACTTACCCCAGTCTGATGGAACCGTCTCTGATTCCCAGACGTTACCTAGTACCTTAGTTAAACTATATACTAGTATGTCACCCCCATATTTAAACACCTCCGGAATAATTCCGTCGGGTCCTGCCGCTTTGCCTCGTTTCAAATTACAGACAGCTTTTGTGACCTCCCCTACAGACGGCGGGCCAGTGTCTATGTCCCATTCGCGTGTGTGATGGATGGCGGGAAGGTTCAGTGTGGCTGTAGGCAAGTTAAATTGTTCCTCAAAGTGTTCTTTCCAGCGTTCGAGGCGTCTATCCTGACAGCTAATTAAGGAGCCATTTTTCTCAGAAATAGTCTCACTTATAATTTGCCTTCTCCCACCCGTTTCCCTGATGAGTCTAAAGAGTTGCCTAGTGTTGCCTATCGCCGATGCTTTTTCCATCCCTTTCGCCTTTGTCAACCACCACTGTTCACGGTCGTTGCGGAGACTTTTCGTAAGTTTCCTTTTGTGCAGCTTTCGCTCCTCATTGAATTCGGAGCTCGCCGGAATAAGTCTTCTAGCATCTATCAGTTCGGATGAGGCAGTCGAAATCCAATGGTTTTTACTCACCTTTGGATTTACCTTATTCACAGCTTTTATAGCTGTATCTATGGCTGACTGAATATTCTTCCAGGCTTCTTCAGGGTGAGCGCAGCTGTCGAACTCAGATATGTGTTTAGCTAGTTCTTCCTCAAATAGGGACTTAGTTTCCTGATCGAGCTGGGGACGTGATGGGTTTATCGCCAGCTGTTTCCTACGTCCGTTCAGTGGTAAGCACACACGAGCGCAGACCAGTGCGTTATCGGTATCTACACACGTGTTCCAGAAGGATCGGCAATCTCCTACCGACCCACGCCAATGATAGCTAGTTGCTATGTGGTCTATTTGTGTCCAGCGTTGGTTTGATGATGGAGGTCGCCAGGTAAGACAGTGTCTCTCCTTGTGTTTGAAGTTAGTGCTTAAAAGAAACAAGTGATTATCTGAGGAGAGCTGTAGGAGACGGTCACCGTTGTCGGTTCACTGGCACGGAATTCCGTATGTGCCACCGACATTCTTCTCAGATTGGCACAATTTCCCCACTTGAGCATTGAAGTCACCAGCTAAAACGACTATATCTGAGCGTTTAGCCTTTCGCAGCAAACTAGACAGCTTTTGGTAGAACTCATCCTTCGTTTCATCCTAACTGCAGTCAGTGGGGGCGTAGGCGGAGATTACGAAAAGGCATCGGCGAGTAGTGCAGTCCTTTCTCCTTTTTACTGATCCGTTCAGACGGACAGCACACATTCGGCTATCTACCGGGATCCAGTCAAGTAATGTCTTTTCTGCCCTAGTACTCAGAGCTATCCCAACACCAGCTAATCCTCGTGAACTAGCTGTGGCATGCATCTTCTGACACCCTCAAGGTGAATTTTGCAGATTCATCCTGTTGGCCAGGTGGGGTTAGGTGAATAACCACACTTGGGTCCTGTATACGTGTTTCTGAAACACAACATACATCAATGGCTCGGGATGCCAGAGTCTTGGCTAGTGATGCCTGTTGTCCTATTTGGCAAAGTGTCCCAACATTAAATGCCGCTATATGAAATTGGTGACGTGGCTTTAGGAGACTATCGATGGTGGTTTTTTGGCTTCCGTCGTTTTCAATGCACACAGAGTGAAGAGGAAGTGAAAAGCCATCAAGTAGAGGAGTTGCATCAGTAGAAGGAAGGCAGGATAATAGAGATGAAGATGAAGACAAAGATGAGTGAGGATTAGAGAGGTTTCGCGTGCATTTCGGATTGTGAGGGCGATTGTTACTTCCCGGCTGCCCACACCGTGGAAGTTGGTTGCGTGACTGCAGAGCCCAGGGGACAACTGCTTGAGGCCGGTCACACACGGTCTGTTTTTGTTTGTTCTTTTTTATTTGGTGTGTCTCAGTAGCGTATTTATCATTTCTGCCCTGTGACACGGCAGCAGAAAGCGCGGTCGTTGTTAATCCGGGCCCCGACCGATCCGGCATGATATTTTGTGATTTGTTTGAAGTCATAGGATTGGATTGGGTAACTGCTTTTAGTCTAACCGCTATCCAAACAACCTTTCTGGCATGGTAAGACCTGCAGGAACATAAGTTCCAGCCAGTATACCTTGTTGGGTCATTGCGGTGTTCAAGCCCGACCACCACGTCAAGGTAGCAGCTTTCGATCGGGCACAACTAGTGAAAGAGTCGTTCATAAATATAACCTCCATACAATTGAATATCCTGGATTATTGAATTCAGTCGACCACTTTCCAAATTGTCCACGAAACGATTTGCTAATTATGCATCCAACATAGATCCTATTGTAGTGTGTGCCATTGGCAAGAATTTTATTAGTAATATCTTGGCGATGTCGTCCACAAGAATCTTGAATAACGGAGTGATGGGTAAATTTGCAAAGAAGGAAACTGAAGATATTTAAGTGTTGGTTTGTAGCGATTTCGTTGATTGGTTACAGGATTTCATCATGAGCTGACATTAGTTAGAGAACCATTGGAAAACCTGGGAGTACTGGACAGCTGTTTCGTCCTAGTTTGGGACTCTTCAGTAGAACCAGAAGGTCCTCGGTTCGAACCCCGGCGATGGGTGCGTACTGATGAAGAGTCCCAAACTAGGGCGAAACAGCAGTCCAGTACTCCCAGGTCTTCCAATGGTTCTCTAACCAATGTCAGCTCATGATGAAATCCTGTAACTAAACTGAAGATAGTTGTGAAGCAATGTAGAAAGCCTGGGAATGTAGATCAACGAAATAGAATATGAGTAATTTTATAAATGGATATTTCAATGAAAGGTTTTTGTATTTTTCGCATCATCATTTTGCCAATGAAATAATTGTGCTACTAAATATCACAGTGTTTTGCTGTTACACTATGATGTTGCAGGATTGAACTACACCGACTCCTAGATTAGAAATAGGAAGTGGAGTGATAGAGCACGTTGACCACTTCACTTACTTGGGAAGTACCATCAGCCAGTACCAACGGCTTGATCTCCAACGAAATCTCAGCACGAATACAGAGGGCTAGTTTCGCATATGCCAGTTTACGCCGTCTCTGGTGTAGACGTGATACCCGACTATCGACCAAAGGGTGTGTGTACTGCTCATCAGTCCGCTCCGTTCTCCTTTATGGCTGTGAGACCTGGCCATTGAGAGTGGAAGACATGAAAAGATTAGCTGTCTTTGATCATAGGTGTCTGCGTTCTATCTCCCGCGTGAAGTGGTATAATAAGGTGAGCAATATTGAGGTTAGGCCTCGGTCGAGTGCTAGGTAGGTGGGAGGGGAAATCAATCGACGAGGCTGTGAAATTACATCGAATGAGATGGTTAGGACATGTGTTACGTATGCCTAGTCATCGCCTTCCTCGACAATGGGCAATGTTAGCTGATATAGGGTCAGGCTGGAAAAGAGTTAGCTAGCGGCGGTCAAACGAAAACATGGCTTCACCAGTCAATGAAATCTACAACAGTTAGTTTAAGCCAGCCAGCCACGTAGGAAGGTGTAGACTGGCTTCCTGACTTGTTGGGGTCCTCAGGACGGTAAAAACCAATGGTTGGAAACAATTGGTGACATGGCTCGAAATCGTTCTCAATGATGGCTGGCGCAGATGCATCCACTCCTTGTGACTTATGATTTCCTAGTTAAACTGTTTTGTTCTTCGTTATTACAATACCTTTGTCTCACAGCTCTGTTTACTGTCTATATTATGCATTTCTCCTACTTTCTTCTTTTCTGGCTTTGTGTGCTTCATGGGATGGAGTGTGGCGACTTGAACTGGCGCACATATGTGCAAAGTTCTATGTCGAAAACCGACCGACCGACACTATGAGAGAGATGTAGAGAGAAAGATTTTATATTTATCTTCTTACAGAAAAGGTTAAGAAGTTAAGTTATTGCGTAGTTGTAGGATATTTAAATCACCTCTTGATAGTCGTATGCATGATTTCATGTCTCAGTGAGTAGTTTTGTTCTGTCCATCTGTGACACGACTTGTTATACTATTTACCCCACTGATATTGTTTTTTTTTATTTTTGTGTTTTTCTTCCATTCATACGGTTCACCATCAATAGTGGAAAAGAAATATTTGCACAAGTTAAATATTTGGATAAGGATGAATTATGTTATTTGTACAGTGCGTTAGAAGATGTATTAAAGAAAAGAGGAAAAAGGAAAAAAGCCAAATCTCGTAAGTCATTTCTTTTTAACTATTGTTGCTTTTTGTTTTTATTCCTTGACGTTCCCAGTGGAACATAGGGCTTCAAGATAGAGGCTTGAAGTGTCTGTAGCAGTGTTTAATTTTACAGGGTAGGGTTGCTAGCCTCATACCCAACCTTTCCTCTTTACCAGCTTCTATTTCTCGCTTAGCGAAATAAAGGAGTGCGTTGGCGGCCGGGGATCGAACCCGGAGCCATGTGCATGGTCGGCCAGCGTCCTAACCGCTGTGCCACCGACGCAATACTTTTGCTTAATATCAGTTATTTTTGATATCCTTTTTTTAAATGATTCAGAAATTAGGTCGAATACCTTTCGTTACTTTTGTTATATTAAATGACTTTTCGTTCAGTCTTCTTCTCGAAATGTTTTCATGTCAGGGGGGGGGAGGTACGCGGTGGTAGCCTCTACCGGGTTAGTCCTGTTGACTGCCTTCGCGCAGTAGAGGTGTTTCTCACAAATGTGAATATCTGGCGCTTGAAACTGGAGTGGTGTTTATAAGCGCATGTCTACATAGGAGGAGCTGGAAGACACCGATTCCAAATCCATGGTGTACGTGGACTCCAGACTCCGAAATAACTAAAATGGCGTATGAACCTGTTTGGTTATCGGCCATCAATCCATGAAATCCCTGACAGTTAAACTGAGTCAGGTAGGGAGATGCAGACTTCCGGGTTGGTAGGGGCCCTTGGGACTCTGAGAATCAATGGCTGGAGACAGACAATAGGTGACATGGCTCAAACTCATCGTTGTCAATGGCTTACGCAGATGTATTCAGTCTCTGTGATATTCAGTCTCATATTCCTTTCTACCATTATTCATTCTGTTTCACTCTTATACTTGTCAAAACTCTATTGATTCGCTTCACTCATTTTCTTGTCAACATTTATGTGCTATTTGGAACGTGGCAACTGGAACTGCTGCACTTCGGTGCCAAGTTCTATGTTGAATCCAGCAACAGCAGGTTATCGGCCACTATGAAAACGCTGCTCCACTGGTTTGTGGATCAAAATTCAAGTCAAAAGCTTAGGGAGAGCAGATCACCTGCTTCGATCTCCGCTTCCGGGCAGTATCCCAACCCTCGCGCATAGACAATGAGATTTTGTGTGGCGCATCTCTTGGGGCCCCAAAACACACCCTTTCTAGGTTTCAGTAAATAAAATATTAATCTTACAACATCGATAGGTGATTTTAGACAGATCAACGTTTTGTAAATTCTAAAAGAGGACATACATTAGAATTATTTGTTTTTAAATATACATAATTATTTTCAATTTGTATTTTTTTCATATGAAGACAACAAAGTGGCTGGTGATATAGAACACATATTCTTAGGTATGCATTACCACTGATAGGAGGAAAACACACTTTTCAGTGTTCGCATACTTCCACCCTTTGACATGTTCTGGATATAAACATGCTTACAGGCATCCGACACATGCAATACTTCTTGACCTGAAGGTGGGATCTCACTCCGTCAACTGAGAGGTCAAGTCTTCCTGTGATAATCACAGGGGAATTAGCTTGACTAATATGGTATCTAAATTTCTAGGCTCATTAATAAAGCGTAGACTAAGCAGTGCACAAGAGGAACAAATACAAGAGAACCAGGCAGGCTTTAGACTAGGAAGAGGATTTATTGATCATATTTTCACCCTTCGACAGATTCTGCAACATAGGCAGACTTGCCGTCCGCGTCCAACAGTCGTTATATTTCTTGGCCTAAAGGTGGCATTCGATTCCGTCGACCGAGAGGTACTATGGTGATGTTTGACTGTGAAGGGAATGTTGAGAAAATACATTGCACTGGTCAAGGCACTCTACTCGAACTCATGCAGCCAGCCAAGTAAGAGCTTATGGCGAGTTGTCATCTGATGTGGTGACAACTAGTAGTGTCCGTCAAGGATGCCCACAGTCCCCATTTCAATTCAATGTCATCATAGATGTACTAATGGAATTAACCCTAACTGCTGATTTCAGCGACTCAGGAATTGACTTGTTACCAGGGAATAATCTCGTTGATTTAGGATATGCAGACGATATAGTCCTTCTAGGTGAGGACGGTGAAAAGTGTACAGCAGAGTCTTCTGAACACCTTGATCTATAATCTGTGAATGTTTGGCATGCGATTCACTCCTGCTGTCTAATGTAAGATGATGAGGATACTGGACTGGACATCATCGATTCCTAGCTTAGAAACAGGGAGTGAAGTGGTGGTAGAGTGTATTGACCACTTCATTTATTTGGGAAGTTGCATCAGCCAGCCCCATGGATTTGATCACAGACGAAATCTCGACACGGATACAGACGGCTCGTTCCGCATATGCCAGTTTACGTCGTCTCTGGCGTAGACGTGATATCTGAAGACGTATTGGTATCTGTATCTATCCAAATTATGTATACCTTATCTTTAACGCACCATTTGCACAGATCTTCGTGTTGTGGCACTTCTGGACTTCATATTGTGTTTCTTTGCGTTCCTTTCATTTCTCCAATGTACATCCACAACGCTGTATCATTTAACCTTCTCTGAAATCAAATGTATCTCCCTGCTATTTCCTGTTTTTATGCCGATGAACATCTCTTTATATACTACTGATAAATGTTATCAGTAGCACTCTCCATGATAGAGATAATGTTAAGTGCGAAACCTACGAATTAGTATGTTATTAGCGAAATGATCGGCTCTTATATTGTTTCTTATCTATGGAGACATTATTTCAATTAATTTATAATTTTAGATATTAACACTGTTATCATTATTTTACACTTTTTATACATTTTTGACTTTATTATCACTGCTAATACCAAAACAGCTGCTATTATCAATCCTGTAATATTATCTTTTATTTTTGTTTTCTGCTGCTGTCGAGTAAATTAGGTGCAATATTGAAGAAAGTGCTAAGAATTCCACACTATATCATAAGTACTGTTTTGGAATAAAGCATATTATTATTATGGATGGAATTGTGCGTAGCTGTAGTTGATAAGTTTCTCTCTTCTGCTGCTTATTTTAGAGATGGTTCCAAGTGAACATTTGTGTGTGTGTGTGTGTATGCCAGTGAGAAGTATTTTGTGATCCATCCATTATTCCGTTTAAAATAATATAATATTTTCTCTTGTAGGTATAATAATAGTAGGTAGTTCGTTACCTGAGGTTCTAGTGGGAATTCGTGACCAGTAGGGTGCAGCAGGTCGGGTGTGTGAACAAATACTCACCGAAGACACTGGCTAGCGGTTGTGCTATGTCTTGAATTGACATAAACTGGGCTTCATGCACCAGCCATTGGATCGGGTCCCAGTGGCCTAATGGTCTGCGAGGTCGTCTTGTAACCAGAGAAGGTCCTGGGTTCGAACCCCGGCGATGGGTGCGCTCTGATGAAGAGTTCCAAACTAGGTCGATGAAACAGCTAGCTGTCCAGTACTCCCAGGTCTTCCAATGGTTCTCTAACTGATGTCAGCTCATGATGAAATCCTGTAACCAATCAGTCAAATCCCTACAAACGAATACTTGACAACGTTAATAATTGATTTCCCTCTTATTATTTCCAGTTCCTTCAGGTCGTCGTTGGCTTGATGACGAGGCAAAACGACTCTTTGCAATCAGAAATGAGGCATTGCAAGAGTTAGAGAATAAGGAAAGCAAAGAAAATTTGGATAAATTTTTTCTTTGTGAGACATTATACATTAAGGCGCGGAACAAATGTCAAAAGGCCTGGTTGCATAAAATAAATCAAGAAATCGAATCCCTTCAAAAACTTCGGAAAGGTAATTGCATATTATAATATATTCCGCAGTATACACACTAGATTATCATAGGAAAAAATAAACAGACTCAAAATTCTCCTTTTTTTGACGAAGTACACTCGTGAAGATGTGTAACATCATGGAAGGGCTATCAGATTTCATTTTATTTTGTTTCTTTCGTTCTTTTTGCTAATTCCTTCGCATTTCGCTCTACCGCGCTGGTGAGCCAGGTCTAGGAGCGCTAATTAATTCTTTTGGAAGGTATATAATGTGTAACATTTTTTGTTGAAATAAATAAATTTCTCCACTTATTTTGAATTCAAGTTAAATAGTGTCTGTATTTTACCCAGTATTGAATTAAATAGTGGTAGAATGCTGTAACACTGAGAATCTCAGTGATGAAATCCTGTTTGTATCAGTTCAACTACTCCTGTAAAACAATTAAGATTGTTCTTCTATCTCTGAAGGGTTTTTCTTGTTTGAGAAGAATTGCCATTTGGTTAAACAAAGTTGTAATGAAAAGCGTTAACAGTTGTTACACTTGGTCCAAGCAGACCATATAGTGTTATTTACCTCGTTTCACTGCTTCCCACTGACTAAGAGTTACAAGGCCATTAATGCGTCAGGGCCTTTTGTATGTGTGTCTGAAGCTTAACTTCACTTTTGTCGCCACGTAAGTAAACACACTGTGAGTCTGTGGTTTTGATATCATTTTTGTTAACTGTATTTGACAGTGAGTGATATTACTGCTAAGGTTTTTGTTGTTGTTGTTGTTGTTACCGCTGCCTTTCCTGTTGTGATTATTCTTTCCTTGTTGTTCTGATTGCTTTATTTCTTGTTTTCCTGATTCCAAAGGTAGCAACCCCCAAAAAGTCGCTCCTCTGTAACTAACGTATTTATGTAACAACCCCCTTCCCCCCAGGCGTTAGGCTAGCAACCCCCACCCTGTAAAAACAAAACTGCTATAGAAACTTCAGTATAAATGAGTCTGCTTGCGACAAAAGAAAAACACAGGAAGAGAACTCATCATGCGTAGAGAAGCACCTTGGAGAGATGAATGAAAACAGAGAACTCTTCGCTGATTTCCGTGCCTTCAACGAACTAGTGATTGGTGACAGCCTATACAAGCACAAGGCTACATAGGTGTCACCAGACGGGCGAAACCGAAAACCGAATTGACTTCATCTCAATCCCAAGGACACAAAAGTTAGAAGAGGAGTAAACGTTGGCTCAGACCACTGTCTCGTTCTAGGAACACTCCAAATCAAATCAAAAACTTTCAAAGAAACAGGAACTGCAGATAGGCCGCAATCCAAGTTCAATACTCAAAAACTGAAGGATCAGTCCACAAAGGATATCTTCACTGCAATCATAAGAAAAAAGGCGGAGACGCGAATCAACACTAACGAAGAGACCAGCGTTGAAAAACACTAGAACAGCCTGAAAGCGGTGTGGAGTCAAACCTGCATGGAAGTTCTAGGCACAGAGAAGAAACAAAACAGACAGTGGCTCACTATGGACACGTGGAGACTTATAGAAGAGAGAAGGATGTTGAAACAAAAGATTATCCATTGCATCGATAAGGAATAGAAA
This sequence comes from Trichobilharzia szidati, assembly GCA_944472155.2. NCBI lineage: Eukaryota > Metazoa > Platyhelminthes > Trematoda > Strigeidida > Schistosomatidae > Trichobilharzia > Trichobilharzia szidati. The sequence continues at coordinate 14,578,718 of OX235272.1, read as the reverse complement.
CAGGAGTTGAATGCAAGTTGCAATACACTGAACAAAAGAGTAAAGACGGTTGCCAGGGAAGACAAAAGAAAATATTATGAAGCCATGGCAAGTGAAGCAGAACAAGCTGCAGGCAAAGGAGACCTCGCAACACTCTACCAAACAACTAGGTACCTATCGGGCAAACGTTTAACACAAATCAAGCCGGTGAAAGATGACAACGGAAAGTCACTCACCAAAGAAGTGGAGCAAAGGAAACACTGGGCTGAACACTTCAAAAGACTCCTAAATCGACCACCACCTACAACGCGCCCAACAATACCAACAACGGAGACAGAGCTACTAGTGAACACCAACCCCCTGACGAAACCAGAAGTCCTGAAGGCAATAAAGATGCTAAAAACTAGAAAAGCAGCAGGACCAGATGGAATCCCAGCAGAAACATTGAAAATGGATCCAGAGACAACGGCGGACTTGATGACGCCACTACTGGAGAAGGTGTGGACAGAGAGCAAGGTACCTGAGGATTGGAAGAAAGGCTACTTATTCAAACTGCCGAAGTAAGGGGACTTAGGTCAATGCAAGAGCTGGCGTGGCATTATGCTTCTGTCCATCCCAAGCAAAATACTAAGCCGCATCATCCTGGATAGAATCAAACATGCCCAGTTGTATTACATATATGTCTTATAAATACACTTTTAAATAATTATCGCTTTTCACCCAAACGAATATAATTGGCAGGTTCAAGGTCATTTGACTTTGGTGTCTATTCTTTACTGTTGCCTGGATTGTATCTTCTTGTGGTCAATAGTTGATTAAAACAATATGAAACACAGTTAACACGATGCACTTTGATGGATAAAAAAAATTAAGGTAGCCCAGTGATTTAAGCAGGCCGCCATTAGATAGATAAACTGAAACAATGGAGAAGATTTCTAACTCAGGTGAATGTGATATTTAATTAATTGTGTCCTCTGAGCTGGTTGAGAACAAAACTAATTCAAGATAGATAAATTAACAGAATATTCAGTGGATGCAGAATACTAATGCAAATCTGGTTTGCTTTGGTGTATGTCAGAAATCTAGGGTTTCCATTTTCTGCACATGTTGCCCTAGTCTAACTGTGAACTAAATACGACCTTTCGGTAGGGATTTTTGCAGCGAAATATTGGAAAATAAAGGTGAAAACTTCGGATAAGTTTAGACTGGTGAGGTGAATCACTTTCCTATCCTCTTGAAAACCGTCTTACGTTCATGAAAGACAAAATTCGAATAAGAGCACAGCCATTAATTAATGAAGGCAATACACTATTTACATTATTTGGACGTTCCACAATCTCCAGCTGGCTGTAAATTTAGTTACGGATTAAATCGTACCCGAGAATATCCCAATATCGTCAATGGCTTTCATTGGAAATAAATTTATTTTGCTGAAATGTATAACACAGGGCAACAAAAATCTCTATCAAGGAATAGCTGTGTTGTTTTCATTTAACACGTGAATAATCTCGAATAAATCGATGTGTGCGTCGGTGGCACAGTGTTTAGGACTCTCGTCGACCATTCACATGGTCCGGGGTTCGATCCCCTGCCGACGCACACCTGATATCTATGGTCGGCCTGTAAAATTTGGGCTACCACCGATATCACATGCTGAAAATTCCATACATGTACCAAAAAAATACTGTGTGGAATCAAGCTGTAATCAAAAATAAAAACAAAAAAATACTTATGTGGCGTCCTGGTTAATAAAGTTAACTATTTTGTGAGTCGTGATAAAATGAAATATCAAACGATTGGTATATTTAGAGACAGTGACTCTAAAGAGCAGTGTATGTGTTTATCAGTTGACGTTAAGTTATTTAGGGGAAGATTGTCAAGAACCAACCAACTGGCGAGATGTGATTCGTCTAAAGACTCAGTGTCTACACATGAAACAGACATGCATGACAGACGAAACTATTCACAATTCTATTTATCCAAGCGTCGAGCATCTGGAGTCAACTTCCTACTATGTAACCGCTGATATGTGGTTGACGTCTTCACATGTATGACTGAAAAGTGTAATGGTAAAAGCGGACACCTATATGTGAAATAAATGTGCAACATAAAGCATGTTCTATGTACTGTATATATCACCAGAAATATCAGCTAATAATCCTGACTAGTGTCATAAAAGTGTTTCCACAATTAGAAACGGCGAGTTGGTCGTCCAAGGGTGACTTGGAGGAGGTCATGTGAAGAGGAGATGAAAACGTGTGGGCAGACATGGAGTCAGTTGAAGACTCTAGCAGAGAACCGAATGCAATGGAGACGCACGGCTGAAGCCCTATGTTCCTCTAGGAATTAAAGGATACAATGATAATAATAATATACAATTAGAAACAATGAAGTTGAAATACATCAGCCACTTCGATGGACTTTGCGTGTGTACCCACTGTACAACTAGTCAGAATCAAGAAGCATGATGAACAATGTGAATAAAGGTGAGACTACGAAGCAATAATGGTGAGGAGACATATTTTAAACAACACGATTTCCTGACAATTTTGAATAAATAGTTTTTCAAAATTATTAATATAAAACCTGTAAAATTATTATATACCAAAATGCGGTTATTGGTTTTCGTGAATATGTGGTTTAACTGCGCTACACTTCGTTGGTACCGTTGACCTGTGTCCTTTTTGTTTGTAGTTTTCACACTTTCCCCAAAACACTCAAAATTATTTATTATCTGGGTATTTTATCAGTCACTTACTTTCAATGCCATGACAGTGGAAAAAAGGTTATTTAAAATAATGTATATCTTGACACTTTTATGAAGAAGTCAGAGAGAACACACTCACCACTTCAGTATCACTGCTTTCAATGGTTGTCGACTACACACAAGAAAACCACATTATGATTCTGCCGCCTCCCCAACTTCTGTCTATGCATCTCCTTCAACGACAAGTAGTTCTATTCCTTTTTCTGTTCTAGGTAAGGGTGTTGGATACGGTTTTCTTTTTATCATTATCAAGCGACAGTTGATTAAAGGTGAATTAAACGCAACAAATTTTCCATACGCTACGTAATTAGCCAAACTTAATACGTAACGGTTCATTATTATCTGTATTATTAGTGTTCCCTTGGGTTCCGAGTGGAACATAGGGCTGGCTTCAACAACACATCTCCACTTTGTCCTATTCTCTGTGGTCCACTTCAGTTGTTGGCCCTACCATTGGCCATAGTTTCTCATCTCCTCATCGCACGATCTCCTCTTCTATGTCACCCTTGGACACCCAACTTGTTCCACTAATGGGCCTGAATGATAGATACCACCTAATTGCCCATGCCTAGGTGTAGTAGATACAGTGAAATCCAAACCAATACTATTTTTTAATAAGTTATTATGTAGTAAACGAATTTGAGTGAGTGGTACCTACCTGCTTACACACAGAACTTAACTTTTCTGGGCTCACTATCAGCTAGGTGACGTTTAAGACTGCACCGGTCGGGGGATCAAACCTCGGACCGGACCACGCGAGTGGTTGTTGGTGAGCATCCTACACAAATCAAGCAACCATGTATGTACACCCCACTCCCACATTGAACGTAACTATTACCGTTTTTTACTGAATCGCACATTCAAAACAACCAAGAGTATGTATAAATTATGTATTTTTAATGTAAATTTTAGAAAAAAAATGATGCCAGTGGTAGTGGTAATATTAACCTGTACATGGAAATTCTGTGAATATTGAAAATATCAAGTGTATTTAGTGATGATGATAATAATAATAATAATAATAATAGTAATGATAATAAAATGTAATAATATATATATTATGATTTCAAAATACGCACGTTTCCACAAACATTAAATAATCCGCTAAATTTTTGTTTTTGTATATATACTATGATGATGATCATTGAATTATGAATGAAATGATAATAATGACAATATAAAATATATAAGATAAAGACTGAGTGAGTATGTTGGCGTTGAATGTATGTAGAATATAAAAGCAGAGAAGAAATATGACATTTGCTATATTATTAAGAGTTTCAAAAATACAAGAAGGAGGGGGGGAATAACAAAGCACAGCCATATCATGAAAAGAAAAAGAATGAATGAGGCATTAGTTACTAGAATGAAAATAATATAATAATAACGATGATGACAGTGATGCCGATGAATGTGTATGTGCAGAGAGGTATTCACAAGTTAATTAGCGAAACTTTAATGAAATGAAGTGTATATGTATTTGTGTATATGTTGGTAGGTATCATAAATCTCCGTATTGCAGTAAAACCTTTGGTTTCCTAGACAATTCTGATTCCAGAGATGGTTGATGCTGTTGTGTATTACTGTCACCTAGCATAGAACTGAAAAATTGTTCACGTAATAAAGCAGATTTATTATTAGAATTTGATGTTTTATTACCATTATGATGGTGATAATCGAATATTGGAATAGAATTGGAACAATTACTAGCCATACTGTTTATGTTATTCATGCTAACACTGCTAGTTGTTGACAATCCAGGCTTTTGAGTATTTTCACATCTTGTTGTATTTGATCTGATGCAGGTTGAGCAGACAGGAGGGTGAAGAAGTGTTAGAAGTATGAAAAACAAAAATAAAAAAGTTTGTACAAAAAATACTAATTTCGAAATTTCATCACCAGTCTTATGTTGACTTGACTTCGAAAGTTCGATCACAAACTGACTTCAATTAGAGGAGAACTGAAAACCAGGAGCATTGAACGACTGTTTCATCCTTGTGTGGGATTCTTCAGTAACACGATCCCGTAGACCCACACCCTGGAGTGGGACCCAGGACCTGCAGGTTACCAGGTGGATTTGTTGATCATTCAGCCGCTAGGACGGAATCCAATGGGCTGTCAATTCTTCCATGCTATGTATCTCCCTGATAGTAATCAATGGATGCGTAGTGATGAAGAGTCTCGAACTAGGACGAAACAACTGTCCGGGACTCTGGTTTTCAGTAATTCTCTAAATAAAGCTCAGTTTGTGATAAAAACTTAAAATTAGTCAAATTCATAGAAACCAACACTTGAAGATTTCTAGAGTGACAGGTAATATATTCTCCATTATAGATTATTCACACCTCAGGGAATTTCGAGACCATCGGTGATTTGTCAGATTGACTTCTCAATGATTATTTTAAATCTGTACCATTTGCTTCTGATTATCCAGTCTGTGGTATTTATCAAAGTTGTAGCATAGTAAACATTGATGAATAAACACATTTCAACACAAATCGAGTATTTCACAGTCCAGCATAATCAGTCAGTGGGAAATGGCGAATAACCCAAGAACAGCATAATAACTGATACTCATTCGTTCGTTGCACAAGAGGTGGCTCTCATGGCCTTAGTGGCTTAGCCGATAACCCTGTAGCGTTTAAAATGGTGGGTGATTATGGGTTTGAGTCTCAATGGGAACAGTATCACTCTCACTCGGAATGCTAGTACATCGCAGTTGACGAGTCCCCATAAATGACGAAATCCACATCCTTGATACCAACCACTACGACTTGCCATCAATCAAATTATCATTGAATAAACTTTTCAGTTCTCAATATGTTTGTTAGCATGTTTGATCTTAAATCGATTCCTACACTGTCAGTGGAAATCATCGCATCGCATATAAGTGAAATGACGTTGGTGTATATTCGGTTGCATACCTGTACCTGTCATCATCGTTTTTTGTTGCATAGCTTGAAAACAAAACACCGCCTGTTTTAAGTAGTGTGCACAGTTTGCTGGGTGAATGTATCCACGTAATAATCAATAATCTTATCAAAACTACAATCCCTCCCATACACTAGTAGTAAAGTAAGACGAACAAATAGGATGAAATCTGGAAAGTTTATGATTGTGTTAAAATTGAACCCTGTATCACTATACAAACAACTGTCTCACTAACAAGAACTATATGAATGGAAACTGAAAATGAAGAAGCAAGTAAGATACAGCTAGCTTGTTCCATTTGTGCTATCTCCACTTATATGTTGCTAAAAATAGCCGCAATATAATGAATTAGTTAGTGACTGGAAGTTAAAATAAAAACCTCAGTCTCAAAGTATGCTAGTGACCACCTCCTCCTCGTGACTACTGTTCCGACCCCTTCCGCTATGTAAGTTTTGTAACTCAATTAACAGAAGGCCGTAAGTAGGCAGATTGATATCCTAGCCTTTGTAGTCAAGTGCCTAAGTCAGTAAATCACAGCTGTTCATCAGTATTAAGATGAGACGTAATATTTTCCTCGTATTCTATTAAGTGAACATAGAAACGGATGGTCTTTGCATTCTATCAGGAACAGATGAAGGTTGAAGTCAACAGGAATTTTCAGGATTAACAGTAGGTGGACCATAAATATAAGACGAATAGGGATATCTTGTGCTTAGTGTCTATGCAAATTATTATTTATTTAGTGATAGGTGGTAGGTAACAGTGGAGTTCACGATGCGCATTTCGTCCTGTCTGTGACTCGTCATCTGGTGGATGTACCTGCATTCTTCACTGAGAGCTGGTGTTTCCCACTGAGTCTCAAACCCAGTATCCATCGTTTCAAACGTGGATGGATTGCACTACTAGTCACCACCCACCAAAATACTTCAAGTTACACCCTCAGAAACCGCTGAAGAATCCGCACCAGGAGTCGACATGTCAACACACACGGGCCGAACACTTCGGTCAAATCAATCAACGGGGAAGTCCACATTGAATTAAATAATAACAAAAACAGCTTTATTCTGAAAATTCCATTCATATGCAATACTGAATTTGCAGAGTTTTTATTGCAACATATTTACTCCTCTCACAGAAACTACCAACAATACAACACTCAACAATATATCAACTGAAGCATTATTGTGCCATCCAATAATTCGTATAGATTTCGTTACATTCTTCAATTAGGAAAATTCATACCAGTAGGTTGAAACCTATTTGAAAGTGTGCCTGAGTATAAATTGTGATTCTAGACGTAATTGGATGATTTAAACAATACAAAATATGAAGTAAATACTATGCATATTTATATGAACAGAAAATCTAGGTAACCCAGAGATTTATTTAAGCAGGCCCCCATACCAACCCACATCTTAGTTAGTAATTAGTCTTACGCATGAATCAAATTTCCGATATGCTATTTACACAGTTCGGGGTGAAATTCAACCACAGCTTCCTTCGAAGACCGAAACGGTCTTCCGATCTATTCAGATCCCCTCAATCTGGCTAGTATGCACTACTGGTTGATGTGAGTTGTGTCCAACTACTCATGTCAGCCAATCAGTAGTATATAGAGTCGTACATTTGAATCTCCAGCCTAAAGCTTAAATCTCAGAATGTTATAATTTTACGATACTAAGTCATGATGAGTGCTGGATTCGAGTCCCACTGGGTTTATATCATTGATCGACAAGCCCCACTAGCGATAACCAAACAGATAATATCACAATGAAATGTAATAAATAATAATACTAAATAAATAAATAGCTTCACTCTGAAGGAAATGTGTACACAGCCTACTGATTTCTGAGTGTCATTTATTGCACAATATTTACTCCCCATCCAGGACCTCGAAGTAAAGTAGCAATCTGTAGTATATCACTTGACGTAATACTTTTAGACGTGAAGTGCAGACTATAACCCGTTATGATATTTTTTTACCTTCGTCTCTGCGAAATGCACACCAGTAGTTTGAAAGCCATTTGAAAGTTAAGCGTGAGTACATTTTGCGACTTAATGACATAATTAAATGCTTAAAACAATAAAAATTAAGCGAAGACGACGGATAGTGATTCAAACAGGCCGCCTCAACCATGAAGATGATGTCAAGAATGCCCAGTATACACTAACAGTCACCGATCCATTCACAATTAAATAATATTACATATGAACTGTGATCAAGATTTTACCGGATAGTTGCAAAATAATTGAGCGCTGAGTGAGAAGTGGACATTTATAAAGAATTTTTAGAAGCTTGGCATTCCAGTGAATCATCAATCAATAGACACATCGAGATAGACAAAATGTATCAACCGATAAGAAAGAAACCTCACACACAAAGGGTTAAAGTTCAAGTCAAAGAAACAATGAGTGACAGTACAAGTAACCTAGAAGGAGTGAAAACACACAAAAACAACCAATCACGTCCAAGGTCACCTACCAGTAGAGATGATCAATAAACTCGTGGAGAAATCTAAAAGCTCACTTCAATGAATTGAAGTATGCGCTGAAGATGTCGCCTGGTAAGGCGATGAAAGCCTCGCAAATTAACTATCCAGCTCAGAGAACACAACTACATCAAAAAAAAAGATTACCAAACGTCTCATATAATATTTGGTTGTTTCTTTACCTTATTTCACAGTATTTGTGTCATTAAGATACTACGGAACAATCAACCACTTTTCATGGGATGATGGTAAGATGAGAGACAACTAGAAATTTGTTCAGTGGACTTGTTTGTTGGTACGAAATTTATAATAAGCAGAAAACTAACGGAATTATACGGCAGAAATGAACAAATGTATAGTTTTTAAGTTCATAATTCAACTAACTAACCACTGCACACAAGGTATAATGGCTTCTGCAGTTATAGATACTTCCATAGACGGCGTCGTCAATGGGTCTAAAACGCCATTGTGAAAAGGTGTGGCTTCGGATCCTGACACAATCTTGAGCTTTCTCTGTGCAACCTAATGCTTACTTCAGGATACTGCAATGATGAAGTCAGGTCGTCTTTGGTACCTGAGCTTACTTTTTGGTTGGAACCGTATTTTTAAAATTCTGGTGTCTCAGTTATGTTGTTGTTCTTACAGTAAAACTCCTGAGAGGAATTCCGTCCAGTGATTGGGGCTTGAAAAAAGATGTTAATGAAGCTTCCCATTGTCGATGAAAGCACTCGATTGCAGAGCCTCTACAACGCGGTACTATATGGCCACTCAGATGGTGTGAGTGACTAAGGAACTCAAAAGTATTGAGTCGAATTGATGGCTGACGAGATTTCAGCACGGATACAGAGGGCTCGTTTGGCATATGCCAACATACGGCATCTCTGGCGTAAACATTATATCCAGCTGCCAACCAAAGGACCTGTGTACTGCTCAGCAGTTCGCTCCATCTTCCTTTATGGCTGTAAGACATGGCCACTGAGAGTGGAAGACATGAAAAGACTGGCTAGCTGTCTTTGATCATAGGTGGCTGCGTTCTATCCCCCGTGTTAAGTGGAATAATAGGGTGAGCAATATTGAGGTTAAGCATCAGTTGATTGGTAGGTAAAAGGGGGAATCAATCGACTGAGATGGCTAGGACATGTGTTACGTATGCCTAGCCATCACTTTTCTCGACGGGCGTTGTTACCTGACTTAGGATCAGGCTGGAAAAGAGATAGTGGTGATCAAACCAAAACACGGCTTCATCAGTCAATGAAATCCACAACAGTTAGTTTAAGCTAGCCACGTAGGGAGGTGTAGACTTCCTGGTTGGGGTCCTCGTGACGGCAGGAACCAATGGCTGGAGACAATTGGTGATATGGCTCCAAATTGTTCACAATGGCGCAGATGCATCCACTCCTTGTGACTTATAATACCCAATGAAACTATATTTTTCCTCGTTAGTACGCTTCTTCATGTCTCATATCTCTGTTTACTGTCTCTATTTTTCATTTCTTTTTACTTTCTTCTCTGGCTTTGTGTGCTGAGTGAAGTGTGGTGACTCAAACTTCTGCACATTGGTTCCGAGTTCTCTGTTGAAACCAGTCCAGTCCAGTCAGGTCCCCATCACAGCCCTCACACCAACTGCAGTAGCTTGTAGGGAACTGGATGGCGGGGCAGGTTGTACCGAAACAATCGCAAGTTATGAGGGTTACTCGCACAAAATAGCCGAGCACATATGTGATTGGTATTTTTGACAGCCTCATCACTGCCTCTGGTTACCTAATGTTGTAAACTAGCAATGAATAGTGGCATACATGGCTCGTGGAGAGGCTGAGCACTCGAAGGTCACTTATGCACGCTGTGATTGGTAGATTGTCCTTTGCGTAAGCATTGTGGCCAATACGTATTGCACGTTATTGAGGCAGGCTTTGAAATAATAATAGTAATAAAATCAGATAGACATTGTATTTTTCATTTGAAAGGAACTTACTTAATTAAAGAAGTAAAAAGTTTGAGGATTTGATCTCTTTCACTTGGTTGTAACGTGTGGATAGGAGAGGCAGTTGTATACTATTTGCTTTTTGTAGAAAGGAAACTGTGATAGAAAAATGGAAGTTCTGTGATTCGTGGAATCTATCATGGAATATATGGACGACCACAATCTATAGAATTTCACCGATTCTACGATTGTTCCATCCATCCCTTGTTCACATATTCATAGTGCCTATGATAAGGAACTCTTCATTAGAGAGAGGTAAGATCAACTCAACTGATATGTATACATCCTCAGATATTTCTCAGTGAGGTCAACATTGAGTACAATCTCGATCTTTGCATAGAAAGATCATGTCCAGTTTCTCCTGAAGGATCCAGTGGTAAGGGAAACTGCAAAGACTGATCCAGTACCGCTATCAACTGAGAGAAACTGATCCACATCTTGTGGATAGGATGATTAGTGGACTTTATTATAGCTATAACGAATCAACAACTGTGATTTTTCCATTGAATTGATATGGACTCTTTTTTAATGTGAATATGTACTATTTCATTCTAAATTATTTTTAATTTGGTTGACTGTTGTTCTGCTGTAACAACAGAAGACAAGGGCCAGGCAACAGATCGTTTCTTAAGGAAATCAAAGCATATTTATATATTTTCATGTACATTATTATAGATTAGTTGAGCAAAGAAACACAGTCTTCTGATTGGTTGTTTCTCACTTAAAGTTAATCTTTCATCTCTTTGTGACTGTTTCTTGAATGTCAGATCATCTATATGTCACTGTATCCACCTACGCAAAGTCTGCTGTGGTCAGTTTTGAATCAATCTTTGTTCATATTTTCTCACGACCAATCTTGAGAACGTAAACATGGACATCAATTACTGTCTACCAATTTGGCTAGTAGACAGCTTTCACCACAAGTACATGCATCTCTGTCGACTACCTTTGTCTCCTTTACTTATGATTTTGAAGACATTGCATAGTTAACGAGAATGACATCATTCTAAATGCATTCTAAACTCTTCCAGCACACTACGTGTACTAGCCATACTCACCTTGCATCTGTAGACGATGTTGCGAATGGCATTCAGTGAAGTGTATTCACTCCGGTAAGGTTCCTCAGTTGCAGACAAATTTTAGTCGGAAAATTTTCTTCCACTGACGGTGGAGATGCTATGCTATTACAAGGCACATCAATTGGAACGATAATGTTTTGGGGAGTACACATGTTTCCTGGAGTTATTTCTTGCTATTTCACGGGATTTTGCATATGATTCTGTGTACATTAGTATGAAACAACAAGCTTACCTTCTAAGTGCTTCTTCCACTCCAGACTGTATTTTCTGAGTCAAAACTCGGCAGGAACAAATGAGGGAAAATCAAGCAGACTTTAGGCCAGGTAAAGGGTACATAGATCATATCTTCACTCTCCGACAGATCCTAGAGCATAGACACACTTTTCGGCATCCAACAATTGCCATATTTCTTGACTTGAAGGCGGCCTTCGACTCCATGGATCGAGAGGTACTATGGCAATGTTTGACTGTGAAGGGAGTGCCAAGAAAGTACATTGCACTAATCAAACTCACGTAGTCGTGTAAGGACTTATGAGGAATTGTCATCTGAATTGATAACAACCAGTGGTGTCCGTCAAGGATGTCCACTTTCCCCACTCCTGTTTAACTTCATCATAGATATGCTAATGGAAGTATCCTTAACTGGACTTAACGACTTAGGAATCGACTTGTTACCAGGGAATAATCTTGTGGACTTCGAATATGCAGATGACATAGTCCTGTTAGGGGAGGATGCTGACAAAATTCAGAGTCTTCTGAACATCTTGAGCAGCAATCTTCGTATGTTTCGCATGCGATTTGCCCCTGTAAAATGTAGGATGCTGCTACAGGAGTGACTGGACTACGTCAACTCCTAGCTTAGTGATAGGGATTGAGTGAAGTGATAGAACATGTTGACCACTTCACCTATTTGGGAAGTTGTATCAGCACCAACGGATTGATTGGTGACGAAATCTCAGAACGGATCCAAAAACCTCGGGCTGCTTTCGCTAACTTACACCGTCTCTGGTGTAGGCGTGACATGCGGCTATCAACCAAGGGACGTGTATGCTGCTCACCAGTTTGCTCCGCCCTTCTCTATGGCTCTGAAACATGGCCAATACGAGTTGAAGACATGAAAAGGTTGACTGTTTTTGATCATAGATGTCTACGATCTCTTTGTCACGTTAGGTGGTATAACATGGTAAGTAATGTTGACGTTAGGTTAGGCGTAGAGTGTTGGGTGGGCGAACAGGGAAAATCAATCGACGAGGCTATAAAGTTACGTAGATTGAGATGGCTAGGTCACGTGCTGCGCATGCCTAATCATCGCCTCCCCCGCCCCGACGGGCATTACTAGCTAGCTGATATAGGTGCAGGTTGGAAAAGAGTAAGTGAAGTGGTGGCCAAACAAAAACATCGATGGCATCAATCAATCCATGAAATCCTTCCTTGACAGTTAAACTGAGTCAAGTCAGGTTGGGAGATGCAGACTTCCTGGTTAGGCCACACCCTCGGGACTCTAAGAATCAATGGCTGGAGACAGACAATAGGTGACATGGCTCAAAATCGTTGTCAATGGCTTATGCAGATGTATTCAGTCTCTGTGATATTCAGTCTCATATTACTTTCTACCATTACTCATTCTGTTTCACTCTTATACTTGTCAAAACTCTATTGATTCTCTTCACTCATTTTCTTGTCTACCTTTGTGTGGTATTTGAAACGTGGCAACTCGAACTGTTGCACTTCGGTGCCAAGTTCTATGTTGAATCCAGACAGACAGATTTTCTGAAACGTCGATAGAGCGTTGACTTACGTCGTCTTAGATCAAAATTAGCTTCTGCTGCATCGTAACAGACAACTGATAAATAAACTTGCGTAGTCTCAAATTCTTCCGACGGTGTGTTTCGACATTACGGGGTGGTCTGTTGTCAATGAAGTCGCTTAGTGGATGAATCCAGCTGAATGAAGAACCGTTAAAACTCATGTTAGCAGAAAAAAATCGAAAAAAGTATCAACAAACAGATTCCTGTAGTCTAAACAATAAATACGCTTGTCATGATCTTTTAAATGCACAGTACTGTTTTTTTTATCCTTCACGCTCCCCAGTGGAACATAGGGCTTCAAGCCACAGGCTTGAAGATTCTATAGCAGTGTTTATTTTTACAGGATGGGGTTGCTAGCCTCATGCCTAACCTTTCCTCTTCACCAGCATTATTTCTGGCTTAGCGAGGTAAAGGAGTGCGTCGGCCGGGGATCGAACCCCGGACTATGTGCATGGTCAGCGAGCGTACTAACCGCTATGCCACCGACGCAAAATACTGCAATAATTCTAATATAAAACATAGAAGTATGCAATGAATGACCTATAAAAATTCGTAAACAAGGAGGTAAGGCAGACGCGCAGCTCACTCACCGTAGTGGAAATACAAATTGTGAATTCAACTGCTTTTTTTCAACTTGGATTCCAATCCAGTAAAAGACTTCTGATAGAAAGGCCTATAAGAATGTATTCAGAAATTAAAGAGTATATTTCATTGATTACTTATATTGAAAAGCACATTATATTATATTTTTTATGTGTTACTAATAACTAACTCAGATTCATTGTAACGCGGTTAAGCAAAGTCAGCTGTCATTGGTTGAAGAAGTAAATATGGATTACTCCCATTGGTTGATTTCCGGCCAACGAACGTTCATGTCAGTGACCCAAACATTCTGCAATGCGCCCAAGGTCATTGCTAACTGAGATAGGCAACGTCAAAGTCGTAAACCGTTATTATTTCCTCAGTGCGTCATAAAGCTTTGCACGAAATGTTTCAGTTACATTTAATCCGGTTGTGCATAATATTAGTATTCACTAGTGTTAAGAAGAAAACAGCCGTTGAACATGTGTTTGTATTGTAATAACGAAATGTAACCTAGCAAACGTAGCTGTATACCTACACGACCTGTATTGGTAGTCTAGGTACTTCAAACACACTATGAGACGTACGGTAGGAACCTGAAAGAAACAACCTCCTTCACCAACCGACCTGGGAAGCATCGTTTCAACTACAGGACAGCGGAACTGACGAGGATATCAAAGCAGCGAGAATCGGAAAAGCAAGATAACCTTTCACTACTCTCAAGTCTGGGTGGAGGTCAACAGCCCTACTCAGCATCAAAACGAAGATAAAATCCGGATTTTCAACTCCAATGTGAAGTCAGTCAGTGCTACTCACTATACGGATGGATCAGAGACTTGCACTGTGCGTCATAAACAGCATCTCAAACAAACTACAGACCTTCATCAACAGCTAGCTGTCTTCGCTCAATACCACTCAAGATCAGATGACCGGCCAGAAAAGATCAGCAACAGAGAGGGATCTCTGGCAATGAGCGAACCAACCAACACAGCAGGAACCGATTGTGAAACAAATAGGCAGGCAGGAAGAAATGGAGATGGATTGGCTGACCATACTCTGACAAAACAAACCATCAAGTGAGTGACATCACTAGACAAGCCATTGCTCGAGTGGCCCCCGAATGAAAGGGAAGAGGCGAGTTGGTCGTCAGTGTTAGGGTGGGGTGACTTGTAGGAGATCATGGGAAGAGGAGATGAAAACGTGTGGACAGACTTGGAGCTAGGTGAAGACTCTAGCAGGGAACCGAACGTAATGGAGACACACGGCTGAAGCCCTATTTTCCTCTAGGAATTAAAGGAAGCAATAATTCTAATAATGGTACGTATATTCTATTCATCACAAGTAGTCTATTAGTCATATGTTGCGTATAACAGCACTGTATTACAGGAAGTCTTTAGGTAATAAAAAGACGACCACATCACTCTTCTTGTATTATCATTCAGCATCAGCAGGCTCTTACATGATGTTACTGACAATAGCATTTTTATTACAATACACAACAGTTTACCAAACAAGTGGCGATATGTTTGTTAACAATAATTAGTAGGTGTCAAAATGTCAATGGGTTGATAATTAACGAAGAAAACAAATACGCATTCAAAAGGTAGAAATATTTAGAATGAATTAATTTTACAAGGATAACACGTAATTAAAGATGAAGTAGTCAGAAAAAATAAAATAATTTGGACAATTATAATTTTTACAGTTTTCAAAAGTTTAGGGGGAGGCAGGCGAAGTAGTCCGGTTTATACATCCATGTAACGATGGCCAAGGTAAGGAAAGTGGCTGTACAAAGTTCTTCTGAGCACTCAGGTTTGGCTTCTTCAGGTGGATTCCTATTGCTTCAGCTGTATGTAGAAGACGAACTCGTGGAGCAAACTTAAGATTAGTAGGACTGAGATAGATAATTTTAAGTGCTGTATTAACATCAACCTTATGCTCAGTATCTACAAGGTGTGCTACAATAGAGCTATGAATAGATCTTCTTTGTCCCTTGCTTAACCATATTGGATGATGTTCTGAAATACGATGATGAACCTGTCTAATTGTACGCCCGATGTAGCTGGCTCCGCAGCTGCAGTCAAACTGGTAGATACACATAGAAGAGGCAAATTTAGGTAGTTTGTCCTTATTTCTCGAACGTAGAATAAAGTTGGTTGTGAAGAGACAACGTACCTCTGCTGCATAATAAGCTGTTGACCAAGTCACTCAACTCCATTGTTTATTTTCTTATCGTAAAATAAATTTCACGATAATAAGTCGCAGTACACTGTAACTATCACTATAGTGAAAGGTAATAAAAGTGCCTCATTACATCCATTACAATTACATGTAGTTATGACTTTTTATGCATATTATGTCTTATAAGTTGGGATCACTTTTCACTTCGATAAACAATAAGTGTTGTCGCATGCGATCGATGAATTATTTTAATCCTGGGATATGTGGATAAAAACGAGGGCAGTTTTCCGTTCAAATTTGGTCAAAGTGGGAAAAGGTGGGCTGTTTTCGGTTGTAGCATGGTTAAAGTGGGCTATTTTAGAAAATGACATGGGCGAAGTGGGAAAACGCGGGCAATGATTTTCCGGAGACATGGGTAATGTGGGAAACACGGGAAAAAGTGGGAAGAAGTGTGGGATTATGTTTTTGTAGCGCAAAAATACTTACAGGTGAACTACATGAGGTGAGGCTCATATCAGCCCGAATGTAGTTTGTATTTATCCATTAGGGAGTTGGATGAAGACAAAGTTTGACTATTTCATTTCAAACATTATGATACATTCGTTTATGTCAAGGTTAACTTCTGAAGCCGCGATTTCAAATTCATCCTCGTGCACTCAGCCTGGTAAATTAAGTGCTGATAGTGCAATGTCTATTTTAAGTTTATTAAAATGGATACCGAAAGTGAAGTAGTACCAATTGTGAGTGATGTGAATCCCCTTAGACGCCTTGGAAGTACTTTATTCCCTTTAATATAGCCTTGTGCTTCCCTTTGGTTTGAAAAAGAGACATGTCACCGATCCACATTGCATAGAAGAAATAAAAGATTGAAGCTGCAGTTACTTTGTAACCTTGGCAAGAGGATAACACCCGATTATAGCGTCGGAGTTGGTGAATGTCTTTCAGGAGGAACTCCGTGTAGCGTAGAAAATGTGAAGACTGACCTGCATATCACCTTCACAAGTGGGTTTTTTAGCTTTTCTATTTGATGATTTATAAGGTGATGCTGCTGGCGCTCCGTCGTCTCATGAGAAAACTTCCAATAACATATAAGAAAGCAATTCGAACACAAAATATAGCGCGACAGTCTTAAGGGTTATGATGACCACTAACATTCCCTTGGATGATGGTGAGAAGAATGAAACCATCTCATTCGAATATTGTCCCCTCTGGCAGCAGAATGTCCCCCTTTTACTCGCATATTGTCCCCTCAATCACCAGAATGTCCCCCTTTTACTCCCATATTGTCCCCTTAATCACCAGAATTTCCCCGCTTTACTCGCATATAGTCCCCTTAATCACAAGAATGTCCGCTTTTTACTCTCCTATTGACCCCTAATCACCAATATGTCCCGCTTTCAATTGCGTATTGTCCACTGAATGACAAGAATGTCCCCCTTTTACATGCATTCTCTTTCCCTTTTTCTCTTGACATCAAACAACTCACAATGCAAATATATTTTGGTTATCGATATAAATATATTTAATTTGTGCATTGGTTAAACGAATAAAAGTTGACAACAATTCGGAAAATGAATTCTTTAGGATTAGTGAACATTCAGATTTACAAATGATACACACAAGTAAATATAATATATTCTCAATTTTTACATGAGTGACGCCAGTTTACAGGCTTTATCAATGGAGCACATCAAGAAATATGGAAATATTGTCGTCGCGTTAACAAAGAAAAACCCAAGTATGTTTCGAATTGATTACGAATTATATATATATATATTGTTGCTGCTATATTTTGACTGAACTAGAGTACACGTATCTTCTAGTATTTCCTCGCGTTTACAATTGTGCCCTAGCGTTGCGATTACTCGACATCCGCAACGTAATTCAAAAGGCACTTGCGAAGGAATACGATAGTGTATTATTGCAGCAATCAAGATTCAAAAACCGAGCGAGTACAAAAGTATCAATTGTTAACATGCAAGATTTAGAGTAATAAACAAATCAAAGTACAATTACATAGTGAAAATATACTGCGATGATGAGTAATAAAACGGGTCACTACAATAGCCCCTCCGTAGAATGCAGGTAAATGAAGTTTACCTGTATTCGGAATGATATTGTAAATTATAATTACAGAAGAAATATATACGAGTTTTTGGCATGAAAACCGAATTGAGGATTTTAAGTTTTTGAGGTTTGATACTATAACTGTATATATGCAAAAATGTTAACAACTTCGAAACGAACCGAAATGTTTAGAAAGTTGTGCAAAATGTAACAATAAAAGCAGAAAAATTATTATTAGAATAATAATGAGGTTGTTATTGTTAAGAGTTACAGAATAGATTTATATCTCAACATACAGTTAATAGTATAGTAATAAGGTAGTATGGAAATGAATTGGGTAAACATTCAGTTACCTCTATTTCCATGAAAGCTGGTTGTACAAGTGGAATTGTACAAGAAGAGATGGCTGTGCCAGAGAAGAGTGCAGCAGTAGCTGCTGCTGATACGGTTGAAAGTGAACGTCCGTCAGTGTGTTGTTGTTGTTGCTGGGGTGTTGTTACTCGGCGTTGAGGAGTAACTTGAATTGATGTTTGCTGAGGTTGGAGAGTAGAAGTTGGTTGATTGATAGGCATTCCAGCAGAAGCAATGGGCATAAACTGTGGTATACCAGTGATTTGAATCAACTGACCGTTAGGACCAACAGCCATGACTTTTAATGGAGCTCCTGGTGCCAGAGTGATAAACTGGGGAGTAACATCGGAGCATGCAGCTACAGTACCAGGTTGACCACTGACAGAGACGTCAGTTGCCATCATTGTTGGTTGTTGCTGATGTTGTTGGATATAAGCTTGCTGTTGAGCTGGTTGTAACTGATGAGCTTGTGCTTGAATCTGTTGTTGTTGAGGTGATTGGGTAAACTGTTGTAATTGAACAGCTGTAGGACGGCTTGAGTAAATGGAGTTGCAGACCATTGTAAGAGTGTTTGCACACCTGTAGACAATGCTGAAGCTTGAGGACAGAGAACTGGAATTGAGGTGTTGCATAACAGCCAGCTGCTACAGCTGCCTGAGTATCAGGGTGAACTGGGATAGCAGTCGCTGTGCCGCCAGGTCCGGAGGTACTTTTAGCAGAAATATCAGTAATTATACATCCAAATGTTATGAAGTAATAAAAGTTAATGCGACGGCAAAGATGATTTATTCTACTGTGTATACTTCGAAATGATGTAGTCCATCAATCAGCTATGTCGGGCTCGCCAATTTGTTGCTGCTATATTTTGACTGAACTAGAGTACACGTATCTTCTAGTATTTCCTCGCGTTTACAATTGTGCCCTAACGTTGCGATTACTCGACATCCGCAACGTAATTCAAAAGGCACTTGCGAAGGAATACGATAGTGTATTATTGCAGCAATCAAGATTCAAAAACCGAGCGAGTACAAAAGTATCAATTGTTAACATGCAAGATTTAGAGTAATAAACAAATCAAAGTACAATTACATAGTGAAAATATACTGCGATGATGAGTAATAAAACGGGTCACTACAATAGCCCCTCCGTAGAATGCAGGTAAATGAAGTTTACCTGTATTCGGAATGATATTGTAAATTATAATTACAGAAGAAATATATACGAGTTTTTGGCATGAAAACCGAATTGAGGATTTTAAGTTTTTGAGGTTTGATACTATAACTGTATATATGCAAAAATGTTAACAACTTCGAAACGAACCGAAATGTTTAGAAAGTTGTGCAAAATGTAACAATAAAAGCAGAAAAATTATTATTAGAATAATAATGAGGTTGTTATTGTTAAGAGTTACAGAATAGATTTATATCTCAACATACAGTTAATAGTATAGTAATAAGGTAGTATGGAAATGAATTGGGTAAACATTCAGTTACCTCTATTTCCATGAAAGCTGGTTGTACAAGTGGAATTGTACAAGAAGAGATGGCTGTGCCAGAGAAGAGTGCAGCAGTAGCTGCTGCTGATACGGTTGAAAGTGAACGTCCGTCAGTGTGTTGTTGTTGTTGCTGGGGTGTTGTTACTCGGCGTTGAGGAGTAACTTGAATTGATGTTTGCTGAGGTTGGAGAGTAGAAGTTGGTTGATTGATAGGCATTCCAGCAGAAGCAATGGGCATAAACTGTGGTATACCAGTGATTTGAATCAACTGACCGTTAGGACCAACAGCCATGACTTTTAATGGAGCTCCTGGTGCCAGAGTGATAAACTGGGGAGTAACATCGGAGCATGCAGCTACAGTACCAGGTTGACCACTGACAGAGACGTCAGTTGCCATCATTGTTGCTTGTTGCTGATGTTGTTGGATATAAGCTTGCTGTTGAGCTGGTTGTAACTGATGAGCTTGTGCTTGAATCTGTTGTTGTTGAGGTGATTGGGTAAACTGTTGTAATTGAACAGCTGTAGGACCGGCTTGAGTAAATGGAGTTGCAGACCATTGTAAGAGTGTTTGCACACCTGTAGACAATGCTGAAGCTTGAGGACAGAGAACTGGAATTGAGGTGTTGCATAACAGCCAGCTGCTACAGCTGCCTGAGTATCAGGGTGAACTGGGATAGCAGTCGCTGTGCCGCCAGGTCCGGAGGTACTTTTAGCAGAAATATCAGTAATTATACATCCAAATGTTATGAAGTAATAAAAGTTAATACGACGGCAAAGATGATTTATTCTACTGTGTATACTTCGAAATGATGTAGTCCATCAATCAGCTATGTCGGGCTCGCCAATTTGTTGCTGCTATATTTTGACTGAACTAGAGTACACGTATCTTCTAGTATTTCCTCGCGTTTACAATTGTGCCCTAGCGTTGCGATTACTCGACATCCGCAACGTAATTCAAAAGGCACTTGCGAAGGAATACGATAGTGTATTATTGCAGCAATCAAGATTCAAAAACCGAGCGAGTACAAAAGTATCAATTGTTAACATGCAAGATTTAGAGTAATAAACAAATCAAAGTACAATTACATAGTGAAAATATACTGCGATGATGAGTAATAAAACGGGTCACTACAATAGCCCCTCCGTAGAATGCAGGTAAATGAAGTTTACCTGTATTCGGAATGATATTGTAAATTATAATTACAGAAGAAATATATACGAGTTTTTGGCATGAAAACCGAATTGAGGATTTTAAGTTTTTGAGGTTTGATACTATAACTGTATATATGCAAAAATGTTAACAACTTCGAAACGAACCGAAATGTTTAGAAAGTTGTGCAAAATGTAACAATAAAAGCAGAAAAATTATTATTAGAATAATAATGAGGTTGTTATTGTTAAGAGTTACAGAATAGATTTATATCTCAACATACAGTTAATAGTATAGTAATAAGGTAGTATGGAAATGAATTGGGTAAACATTCAGTTACCTCTATTTCCATGAAAGCTGGTTGTACAAGTGGAATTGTACAAGAAGAGATGGCTGTGCCAGAGAAGAGTGCAGCAGTAGCTGCTGCTGATACGGTTGAAAGTGAACGTCCGTCAGTGTGTTGTTGTTGTTGCTGGGGTGTTGTTACTCGGCGTTGAGGAGTAACTTGAATTGATGTTTGCTGAGGTTGGAGAGTAGAAGTTGGTTGATTGATAGGCATTCCAGCAGAAGCAATGGGCATAAACTGTGGTATACCAGTGATTTGAATCAACTGACCGTTAGGACCAACAGCCATGACTTTTAATGGAGCTCCTGGTGCCAGAGTGATAAACTGGGGAGTAACATCGGAGCATGCAGCTACAGTACCAGGTTGACCACTGACAGAGACGTCAGTTGCCATCATTGTTGCTTGTTGCTGATGTTGTTGGATATAAGCTTGCTGTTGAGCTGGTTGTAACTGATGAGCTTGTGCTTGAATCTGTTGTTGTTGAGGTGATTGGGTAAACTGTTGTAATTGAACAGCTGTAGGACCGGCTTGAGTAAATGGAGTTGCAGACCATTGTAAGAGTGTTTGCACACCTGTAGACAATGCTGAAGCTTGAGGACAGAGAACTGGAATTGAGGTGTTGCATAACAGCCAGCTGCCTGAGTATCAGGGTGAACTGGGATAGCAGTCGCTGTGCCGCCAGGTCCGGAGGTACTTTTAGCAGAAATATCAGTAATTATACATCCAAATGTTATGAAGTAATAAAAGTTAATGCGACGGCAAAGATGATTTATTCTACTGTGTATACTTCGAAATGATGTAGTCCATCAATCAGCTATGTCGGGCTCGCCAATTTGTTGCTGCTATATTTTGACTGAACTAGAGTACACGTATCTTCTAGTATTTCCTCGCGTTTACAATTGTGCCCTAGCGTTGCGATTACTCGACATCCGCAACGTAATTCAAAAGGCACTTGCGAAGGAATACGATAGTGTATTATTGCAGCAATCAAGATTCAAAAACCGAGCGAGTACAAAAGTATCAATTGTTAACATGCAAGATTTAGAGTAATAAACAAATCAAAGTACAATTACATAGTGAAAATATACTGCGATGATGAGTAATAAAACGGGTCACTACAATAGCCCCTCCGTAGAATGCAGGTAAATGAAGTTTACCTGTATTCGGAATGATATTGTAAATTATAATTACAGAAGAAATATATACGAGTTTTTGGCATGAAAACCGAATTGAGGATTTTAAGTTTTTGAGGTTTGATACTATAACTGTATATATGCAAAAATGTTAACAACTTCGAAACGAACCGAAATGTTTAGAAAGTTGTGCAAAATGTAACAATAAAAGCAGAAAAATTATTATTAGAATAATAATGAGGTTGTTATTGTTAAGAGTTACAGAATAGATTTATATCTCAACATACAGTTAATAGTATAGTAATAAGGTAGTATGGAAATGAATTGGGTAAACATTCAGTTACCTCTATTTCCATGAAAGCTGGTTGTACAAGTGGAATTGTACAAGAAGAGATGGCTGTGCCAGAGAAGAGTGCAGCAGTAGCTGCTGCTGATACGGTTGAAAGTGAACGTCCGTCAGTGTGTTGTTGTTGTTGCTGGGGTGTTGTTACTCGGCGTTGAGGAGTAACTTGAATTGATGTTTGCTGAGGTTGGAGAGTAGAAGTTGGTTGATTGATAGGCATTCCAGCAGAAGCAATGGGCATAAACTGTGGTATACCAGTGATTTGAATCAACTGACCGTTAGGACCAACAGCCATGACTTTTAATGGAGCTCCTGGTGCCAGAGTGATAAACTGGGGAGTAACATCGGAGCATGCAGCTACAGTACCAGGTTGACCACTGACAGAGACGTCAGTTGCCATCATTGTTGGTTGTTGCTGATGTTGTTGGATATAAGCTTGCTGTTGAGCTGGTTGTAACTGATGAGCTTGTGCTTGAATCTGTTGTTGTTGAGGTGATTGGGTAAACTGTTGTAATTGAACAGCTGTAGGACCGGCTTGAGTAAATGGAGTTGCAGACCATTGTAAGAGTGTTTGCACACCTGTAGACAATGCTGAAGCTTGAGGACAGAGAACTGGAATTGAGGTGTTGCATAACAGCCAGCTGCTACAGCTGCCTGAGTATCAGGGTGAACTGGGATAGCAGTCGCTGTGCCGCCAGGTCCGGAGGTACTTTTAGCAGAAATATCAGTAATTATACATCCAAATGTTATGAAGTAATAAAAGTTAATGCGACGGCAAAGATGATTTATTCTACTGTGTATACTTCGAAATGATGTAGTCCATCAATCAGCTATGTCGGGCTCGCCAATTTGTTGCTGCTATATTTTGACTGAACTAGAGTACACGTATCTTCTAGTATTTCCTCGCGTTTACAATTGTGCCCTAGCGTTGCGATTACTCGACATCCGCAACGTAATTCAAAAGGCACTTGCGAAGGAATACGATAGTGTATTATTGCAGCAATCAAGATTCAAAAACCGAGCGAGTACAAAAGTATCAATTGTTAACATGCAAGATTTAGAGTAATAAACAAATCAAAGTACAATTACATAGTGAAAATATACTGCGATGATGAGTAATAAAACGGGTCACTACAATAGCCCCTCCGTAGAATGCAGGTAAATGAAGTTTACCTGTATTCGGAATGATATTGTAAATTATAATTACAGAAGAAATATATACGAGTTTTTGGCATGAAAACCGAATTGAGGATTTTAAGTTTTTGAGGTTTGATACTATAACTGTATATATGCAAAAATGTTAACAACTTCGAAACGAACCGAAATGTTTAGAAAGTTGTGCAAAATGTAACAATAAAAGCAGAAAAATTATTATTAGAATAATAATGAGGTTGTTATTGTTAAGAGTTACAGAATAGATTTATATCTCAACATACAGTTAATAGTATAGTAATAAGGTAGTATGGAAATGAATTGGGTAAACATTCAGTTACCTCTATTTCCATGAAAGCTGGTTGTACAAGTGGAATTGTACAAGAAGAGATGGCTGTGCCAGAGAAGAGTGCAGCAGTAGCTGCTGCTGATACGGTTGAAAGTGAACGTCCGTCAGTGTGTTGTTGTTGTTGCTGGGGTGTTGTTACTCGGCGTTGAGGAGTAACTTGAATTGATGTTTGCTGAGGTTGGAGAGTAGAAGTTGGTTGATTGATAGGCATTCCAGCAGAAGCAATGGGCATAAACTGTGGTATACCAGTGATTTGAATCAACTGACCGTTAGGACCAACAGCCATGACTTTTAATGGAGCTCCTGGTGCCAGAGTGATAAACTGGGGAGTAACATCGGAGCATGCAGCTACAGTACCAGGTTGACCACTGACAGAGACGTCAGTTGCCATCATTGTTGCTTGTTGCTGATGTTGTTGGATATAAGCTTGCTGTTGAGCTGGTTGTAACTGATGAGCTTGTGCTTGAATCTGTTGTTGTTGAGGTGATTGGGTAAACTGTTGTAATTGAACAGCTGTAGGACCGGCTTGAGTAAATGGAGTTGCAGACCATTGTAAGAGTGTTTGCACACCTGTAGACAATGCTGAAGCTTGAGGACAGAGAACTGGAATTGAGGTGTTGCATAACAGCCAGCTGCTACAGCTGCCTGAGTATCAGGGTGAACTGGGATAGCAGTCGCTGTGCCGCCAGGTCCGGAGGTACTTTTAGCAGAAATATCAGTAATTATACATCCAAATGTTATGAAGTAATAAAAGTTAATGCGACGGCAAAGATGATTTATTCTACTGTGTATACTTCGAAATGATGTAGTCCATCAATCAGCTATGTCGGGCTCGCCAATTTGTTGCTGCTATATTTTGACTGAACTAGAGTACACGTATCTTCTAGTATTTCCTCGCGTTTACAATTGTGCCCTAGCGTTGCGATTACTCGACATCCGCAACGTAATTCAAAAGGCACTTGCGAAGGAATACGATAGTGTATTATTGCAGCAATCAAGATTCAAAAACCGAGCGAGTACAAAAGTATCAATTGTTAACATGCAAGATTTAGAGTAATAAACAAATCAAAGTACAATTACATAGTGAAAATATACTGCGATGATGAGTAATAAAACGGGTCACTACAATAGCCCCTCCGTAGAATGCAGGTAAATGAAGTTTACCTGTATTCGGAATGATATTGTAAATTATAATTACAGAAGAAATATATACGAGTTTTTGGCATGAAAACCGAATTGAGGATTTTAAGTTTTTGAGGTTTGATACTATAACTGTATATATGCAAAAATGTTAACAACTTCGAAACGAACCGAAATGTTTAGAAAGTTGTGCAAAATGTAACAATAAAAGCAGAAAAATTATTATTAGAATAATAATGAGGTTGTTATTGTTAAGAGTTACAGAATAGATTTATATCTCAACATACAGTTAATAGTATAGTAATAAGGTAGTATGGAAATGAATTGGGTAAACATTCAGTTACCTCTATTTCCATGAAAGCTGGTTGTACAAGTGGAATTGTACAAGAAGAGATGGCTGTGCCAGAGAAGAGTGCAGCAGTAGCTGCTGCTGATACGGTTGAAAGTGAACGTCCGTCAGTGTGTTGTTGTTGTTGCTGGGGTGTTGTTACTCGGCGTTGAGGAGTAACTTGAATTGATGTTTGCTGAGGTTGGAGAGTAGAAGTTGGTTGATTGATAGGCATTCCAGCAGAAGCAATGGGCATAAACTGTGGTATACCAGTGATTTGAATCAACTGACCGTTAGGACCAACAGCCATGACTTTTAATGGAGCTCCTGGTGCCAGAGTGATAAACTGGGGAGTAACATCGGAGCATGCAGCTACAGTACCAGGTTGACCACTGACAGAGACGTCAGTTGCCATCATTGTTGCTTGTTGCTGATGTTGTTGGATATAAGCTTGCTGTTGAGCTGGTTGTAACTGATGAGCTTGTGCTTGAATCTGTTGTTGTTGAGGTGATTGGGTAAACTGTTGTAATTGAACAGCTGTAGGACCGGCTTGAGTAAATGGAGTTGCAGACCATTGTAAGAGTGTTTGCACACCTGTAGACAATGCTGAAGCTTGAGGACAGAGAACTGGAATTGAGGTGTTGCATAACAGCCAGCTGCTACAGCTGCCTGAGTATCAGGGTGAACTGGGATAGCAGTCGCTGTGCCGCCAGGTCCGGAGGTACTTTTAGCAGAAATATCAGTAATTATACATCCAAATGTTATGAAGTAATAAAAGTTAATGCGACGGCAAAGATGATTTATTCCACTGTGTATACTTCGAAATGATGTAGTCCATCAATCAGCTATGTCGGGCTCGCCAATTTGTTGCTGCTATATTTTGACTGAACTAGAGTACACGTATCTTCTAGTATTTCCTCGCGTTTACAATTGTGCCCTAACGTTGCGATTACTCGACATCCGCAACGTAATTCAAAAGGCACTTGCGAAGGAATACGATAGTGTATTATTGCAGCAATCAAGATTCAAAAATCGAGCGAGTACAAAAGTATCAATTGTTAACATGCAAGATTTAGAGTAATAAACAAATCAAAGTACAATTACATAGTGAAAGTATACTGCGATGATGAGTAATAAAACGGGTCACTACAATAGCCCCTCCGTAGAATGCAGGTAAATGAAGTTTACCTGTATTCGGAATGATATTGTAAATTATAATTACAGAAGAAATATATACGAGTTTTTGGTATGAAAACCGAATTGAGGATTTTAAGTTTTTGAGGTTTGATACTATAACTGTATATATGCAAAAATGTTAACAACTTCGAAACGAACCGAAATGTTTAGAAAGTTGTGCAAAATGTAACAATAAAAGCAGAAAAATTATTATTAGAATAATAATGAGGTTGTTATTGTTAAGAGTTACAGAATAGATTTATATCTTAACATACAGTTAATAGTATAGTAATAAGGTAGTATGGAAATGAATTGGGTAAACATTCAGTTACCTCTATTTCCATGAAAGCTGGTTGTACAAGTGGAATTGTACAAGAAGAGATGGCTGTGCCAGAGAAGAGTGCAGCAGTAGCTGCTGCTGATACGGTTGAAAGTGAACGTCCGTCAGTGTGTTGTTGTTGTTGCTGGGGTGTTGTTACTCGGCGTTGAGGAGTAACTTGAATTGATGTTTGCTGAGGTTGGAGAGTAGAAGTTGGTTGATTGATAGGCATTCCAGCAGAAGCAATGGGCATAAACTGTGGTATACCAGTGATTTGAATCAACTGACCGTTAGGACCAACAGCCATGACTTTTAATGGAGCTCCTGGTGCCAGAGTGATAAACTGGGGAGTAACATCGGAGCATGCAGCTACAGTACCAGGTTGACCACTGACAGAGACGTCAGTTGCCATCATTGTTGCTTGTTGCTGATGTTGTTGGATATAAGCTTGCTGTTGAGCTGGTTGTAACTGATGAGCTTGTGCTTGAATCTGTTGTTGTTGAGGTGATTGGGTAAACTGTTGTAATTGAACAGCTGTAGGACCGGCTTGAGTAAATGGAGTTGCAGACCATTGTAAGAGTGTTTGCACACCTGTAGACAATGCTGAAGCTTGAGGACAGAGAACTGGAATTGAGGTGTTGCATAACAGCCAGCTGCCTGAGTATCAGGGTGAACTGGGATAGCAGTCGCTGTGCCGCCAGGTCCGGAGGTACTTTTAGCAGAAATATCAGTAATTATACATCCAAATGTTATGAAGTTATAAAAGTTAATGCGACGGCAAAGATGATTTATTCCACTGTGTATACTTCGAAATGATGTAGTCCATCAATCAGCTATGTCGGGCTCGCCAATTTGTTGCTGCTATATTTTGACTGAACTAGAGTACACGTATCTTCTAGTATTTCCTCGCGTTTACAATTGTGCCCTAGCGTTGCGATTACTCGACATCCGCAACGTAATTCAAAAGGCACTTGCGAAGGAATACGATAGTGTATTATTGCAGCAATCAAGATTCAAAAACCGAGCGAGTACAAAAGTATCAATTGTTAACATGCAAGATTTAGAGTAATAAACAAATCAAAGTACAATTACATAGTGAAAATATACTGCGATGATGAGTAATAAAACGGGTCACTACAATAGCCCCTCCGTAGAATGCAGGTAAATGAAGTTTACCTGTATTCGGAATGATATTGTAAATTATAATTACAGAAGAAATATATACGAGTTTTTGGCATGAAAACCGAATTGAGGATTTTAAGTTTTTGAGGTTTGATACTATAACTGTATATATGCAAAAATGTTAACAACTTCGAAACGAACCGAAATGTTTAGAAAGTTGTGCAAAATGTAACAATAAAAGCAGAAAAATTATTATTAGAATAATAATGAGGTTGTTATTGTAAAGAGTTACAGAATAGATTTATATCTTAACATACAGTTAATAGTATAGTAATAAGGTAGTATGGAAATGAATTGGGTAAACATTCAGTTACCTCTATTTCCATGAAAGCTGGTTGTACAAGTGGAATTGTACAAGAAGAGATGGCTGTGCCAGAGAAGAGTGCAGCAGTAGCTGCTGCTGATACGGTTGAAAGTGAACGTCCGTCAGTGTGTTGTTGTTGTTGCTGGGGTGTTGTTACTCGGCGTTGAGGAGTAACTTGAATTGATGTTTGCTGAGGTTGGAGAGTAGAAGTTGGTTGATTGATAGGCATTCCAGCAGAAGCAATGGGCATAAACTGTGGTATACCAGTGATTTGAATCAACTGACCGTTAGGACCAACAGCCATGACTTTTAATGGAGCTCCTGGTGCCAGAGTGATAAACTGGGGAGTAACATCGGAGCATGCAGCTACAGTACCAGGTTGACCACTGACAGAGACGTCAGTTGCCATCATTGTTGCTTGTTGCTGATGTTGTTGGATATAAGCTTGCTGTTGAGCTGGTTGTAACTGATGAGCTTGTGCTTGAATCTGTTGTTGTTGAGGTGATTGGGTAAACTGTTGTAATTGAACAGCTGTAGGACCGGCTTGAGTAAATGGAGTTGCAGACCATTGTAAGAGTGTTTGCACACCTGTAGACAATGCTGAAGCTTGAGGACAGAGAACTGGAATTGAGGTGTTGCATAACAGCCAGCTGCTTGAGTATCAGGGTGAACTGGGATAGCAGTCGCTGTGCCGCCAGGTCCGGAGGTACTTTTAGCAGAAATATCAGTAATTATACATCCAAATGTTATGAAGTTATAAAAGTTAATGCGACGGCAAAGATGATTTATTCCACTGTGTATACTTCGAAATGATGTAGTCCATCAATCAGCTATGTCGGGCTCGCCAATTTGTTGCTGCTATATTTTGACTGAACTAGAGTACACGTATCTTCTAGTATTTCCTCGCGTTTACAATTGTGCCCTAGCGTTGCGATTACTCGACATCCGCAACGTAATTCAAAAGGCACTTGCGAAGGAATACGATAGTGTATTATTGCAGCAATCAAGATTCAAAAACCGAGCGAGTACAAAAGTATCAATTGTTAACATGCAAGATTTAGAGTAATAAACAAATCAAAGTACAATTACATAGTGAAAATATACTGCGATGATGAGTAATAAAACGGGTCACTACAATAGCCCCTCCGTAGAATGCAGGTAAATGAAGTTTACCTGTATTCGGAATGATATTGTAAATTATAATTACAGAAGAAATATATACGAGTTTTTGGCATGAAAACCGAATTGAGGATTTTAAGTTTTTGAGGTTTGATACTATAACTGTATATATGCAAAAATGTTAACAACTTCGAAACGAACCGAAATGTTTAGAAAGTTGTGCAAAATGTAACAATAAAAGCAGAAAAATTATTATTAGAATAATAATGAGGTTGTTATTGTTAAGAGTTACAGAATAGATTTATATCTCAACATACAGTTAATAGTATAGTAATAAGGTAGTATGGAAATGAATTGGGTAAACATTCAGTTACCTCTATTTCCATGAAAGCTGGTTGTACAAGTGGAATTGTACAAGAAGAGATGGCTGTGCCAGAGAAGAGTGCAGCAGTAGCTGCTGCTGATACGGTTGAAAGTGAACGTCCGTCAGTGTGTTGTTGTTGTTGCTGGGGTGTTGTTACTCGGCGTTGAGGAGTAACTTGAATTGATGTTTGCTGAGGTTGGAGAGTAGAAGTTGGTTGATTGATAGGCATTCCAGCAGAAGCAATGGGCATAAACTGTGGTATACCAGTGATTTGAATCAACTGACCGTTAGGACCAACAGCCATGACTTTTAATGGAGCTCCTGGTGCCAGAGTGATAAACTGGGGAGTAACATCGGAGCATGCAGCTACAGTACCAGGTTGACCACTGACAGAGACGTCAGTTGCCATCATTGTTGCTTGTTGCTGATGTTGTTGGATATAAGCTTGCTGTTGAGCTGGTTGTAACTGATGAGCTTGTGCTTGAATCTGTTGTTGTTGAGGTGATTGGGTAAACTGTTGTAATTGAACAGCTGTAGGACCGGCTTGAGTAAATGGAGTTGCAGACCATTGTAAGAGTGTTTGCACACCTGTAGACAATGCTGAAGCTTGAGGACAGAGAACTGGAATTGAGGTGTTGCATAACAGCCAGCTGCTACAGCTGCCTGAGTATCAGGGTGAACTGGGATAGCAGTCGCTGTGCCGCCAGGTCCGGAGGTACTTTTAGCAGAAATATCAGTAATTATACATCCAAATGTTATGAAGTAATAAAAGTTAATGCGACGGCAAAGATGATTTATTCTACTGTGTATACTTCGAAATGATGTAGTCCATCAATCAGCTATGTCGGGCTCGCCAATTTGTTGCTGCTATATTTTGACTGAACTAGAGTACACGTATCTTCTAGTATTTCCTCGCGTTTACAATTGTGCCCTAGCGTTGCGATTACTCGACATCCGCAACGTAATTCAAAAGGCACTTGCGAAAGAATACGATAGTGTATTATTGCAGCAATCAAGATTCAAAAACCGAGCGAGTACAAAAGTATCAATTGTTAACATGCAAGATTTAGAGTAATAAACAAATCAAAGTACAATTACATAGTGAAAATATACTGCGATGATGAGTAATAAAACGGGTCACTACAATATATATATGAGTTTTATATGTATATATATATATATATATATGTATATATGTATATATGTATTCATGTATATAAATATAATGGGTATTTATACGTACGCATATATATATGCGTGTGTGTCTGCCTGGAAAATTCTATGACCGGAGATTCTCTACTTATCAGGAAAAAACTACTGCCATTCTTTCTTTCAAGTGTTAGCACTTTCTTTCTTCCTCAATTAATTGCCGCGTTTTACTTCATTTGAAGTAGTGGTAACGGAATTTCAGCAGAAACATTTTACTACTTAGAAATTATCAGTAACCTCCCCTTTTTTCAATTAGATTTTCCATGGTTTCCCCTCCCCAGCTAGCATTTTCTTCGGGCGCATTGCAGACTTTTCGGGGCAAAAAACTTCGGGCGCATTGCAGATTTTCAGTATTTGACCCGAAGTCTGCCCCAATAAGTCTGCAATGCGCCCGAAGTCTGCCCCAGAAAGCCTTCAGCGCGCCCTAAGCTTGCCCCTATTAGTCTGCAGTGCGCCCTAAGTTACTATTATACACTACAGCTTGGTACAAAGATCTTTGTCCCCTTGATCTGGATTTTTCCACCGTCATAGAAATTGTCCTCTTATTGTCCCATTTAATCGGATTTTGTCCTCTTTTTAAATAAATTACGCCGTTTTTGTCCACGTTTTCCCAAAAATATCCCCCTTTTGTCCACACGCTTTTCGGATTGGGGCTGCAAACATTTTTGGAGACCAATGTGCCAATACATTCCTTCTCCAAGTATTCTCGACTCACAAGAGCCACACAGTCTGAGTACACTTCTAACAGTTGTTGGTAGTTGAGGCGATCTCGCACGGAAAATCTCCAAGATCAGTTATCAGTCAAAATGCTGATAATGACTAGCCTTATCCATTCTAGGTTAAAATATGATTTTCGATGCATTTAAATAGAGAAAACTCATGAAAACAACGTAAAACAACCAAAATACGGTATCACGATAATAGCTGACGTCTGTACCAATCACCTCACATGTGCCGCTATCCATTGCCCTTGTAAACATTTATGACCAACTCCACTACAAAGTGCAGTAAAACAAATTTTTTCATCATCTTGTCATTTTAATGGTAATATAGCGGTTAAGTCATTCCGCCACATGAATCTCCAGCCTAGCAGTCGAGGAAATCACCCGCACAATGGTCAGTCTTTCGCACCCACCCCAACGCTGAAAATCATTACAAAAATGGACCGAAGAAATCAGTTATGAATTATCCTCCTCATGGTTTCAAGTCACGCTCTGGCGACTGATAAACTGTGCTGCAACTCAAAACAGCGCAAACCATTTCCTGTCCACCATCGCACAGTGCAGTGATCTCATCTAAAGTCAACAAGACTACTCTGCTGTTCCTTGCATCACATCTTTATTTCATACTCAAAAGTAACCTCAAATCACTTGACAATGACATTCTGTACAGCAGATTCTGTATGATCCTAGAGACGTCAACAAGTTTTTGGAAAGCTCTGATTCGAATTAACCTCCTCTGTCTGCGATTACTGTCATAAGTTCGCCAAACATGGCTACCTAGTGTTGAAGAAAGACTCTTTCTACCGTTTCCGTCGTAGCGTCAGTAAGTGATGCTGCTAGAGTGGACTTAAGGAACTTACGAATGCGTGTAAACAGGAAAGTGAACACGTTAGAGTATGCCATAGGACCTGCCAAGTTCGTATGAGCATAGACGAAATTGGCATCTGGCTGGGAGTACGTTCCTAAAGGTGACATTGTATGCCTGTACATCAAGTTGCCATCGACAGGACGTTGTAAACGTCTGAGTTTTTGGACTAGAGATATTCTCACTGAGAATATGTTTTAAATCTTCATCGTTTTTTACCCTCTGACCGTACTTTTAATTCTTTAGTATTCACTTATATTCCAGAAAGTGCATCAGCCACATATTTCTCCTTCCCAATTACACGTTTCATACCGCTGGTAAACTGTAACATAAAAATAAGGTGAAGAAACTCACCTGGTGAGTGCTTATCAGTTTCAACGCTGAATGCATAAGTAGGACGTTTATGATCTGTGTAGGCGTTGAATAGTCAACCTTCTGTTCTCTAACGAAAGTGTTTAACGTCCATTTAGACTGCTAGAAACGCTCTACCAAAGATAAAATCTAGGAAACCAGTTAGGCTGTTTGAATGACTTCGCACTCGTTTCCAGTTGGTTTCGACTAGACACAATGCTCACGACTGATGTGTGCCTATCAATCCCGTTAGACCTGGACGCCAGCCACATTATCTCCTGACTCTTCAGCCTAGCCCACCTAACCTGGTGGTCAGGCTGCTCCTAACGCTGCCACACTAGCGAGAGTATATAACGCTTACGGCGGCTGAAAAGTGTATTTATCGCTGATGATCTGCAGAGAGTGTGCGAGTAGACGATCTCACCACAACACAGTCAAAGAGCTCTGTGCCCTTGAAAATTATGCTTTCCACCCTGTCTTTCAATCCTTATGGATAAACAAATTGACGGTTGAAAGTGAAACGGCTGACGTTCAATCGGGTTGACGAACTTCTTTGATCCACTAAAAGAATACTGTGTTTCTGCGCAATCGGAAAAGATTGAGAATGGCTGTCAGTCATTACCGGTCAGCTGGTTTGCAGGCACTACTTCATAGTCGGATGCATCTACCATTAATGCGAAAGGAGAATTTGGATTAGGATATTTCAGAGTTGAGGCTCTCACCAAAGCTTCTTTCAGCTGTGCAATTACGTTGGACGCCTCCTTTGGCATCTGAAAGTCTTGGTTTCCCCCTGATGCATCAGTCAGGGGCTGCGTGTATTGTGCGCAATTAGGTGTAAGGCATCGACAGAAGTTGATCAGCCCCAGAAAACTGGAGTTGCACGAGGGAAGTGGGTGGGGAATACTGCTTGACGGTATTCGCCTCTTTTGGCATTGTTGTGATCCCTGTGCTGTCAGTGACATGCCCTGGGAACTCTATTATTTTTGTGCCAAAAGCCCACCCAATTTGATTGTCATGCTGTTGTCTTCCAGTTGGCGTAATGCTGTCTGATTATGGTCTTCATGTGTGTTGGTTTCCGGAATGGTGACGGGTAGGTCATTTATGTGTCCGTCGGTGAATGATGCGGACTAAGTCTATTTCAGTAAAAAAAATTGTTTCGTCTCGCAGACTTGCTAAAGTCCTAGATGCAGGGCACTGGGTATCTGTCTGAGACGGTTTGCCTATTTAGGGCCCTGTGACCACCACAAGGGCGCCAGTCGGTCTGATTTTTCTTAGGGACCATGTGCAATGGTGTCGAACAATACCCAACTGAAGCGTATGGCCTAATTCCACTCTCTACCATCAGTTTGTCCTGGACTAACCTCTAAAGTTCGACAAAATCCGTGACATATATGTCTTAATAGTTTCATTAATATTGGGACTATACTTGGAAGTCTAAAGGTGGGTTGTCGTTAGCGCTGGAGATTCTGCCAGTATTTTTCGGAGCCTGTCGGTTGATACGAGCTGTGATTGGACCAGATGTAATGAATAGAGATCACCCACTCTGTCATTCATTTACCTGGCCATTTCATTACCAGCCACCTCTCTCGTCCATCCACTAATGAGACATGCCATTCTAGAAAGTATATGTCCAGGATAGCTGAGTCTGTGTCAGCAAAAGTGAAATTCCATCAAAGCTGTCGCTTAAACTCAGGGTAAAGAGTCAGTGCTTTCCGTCCAAAAGTGGTGACCTGAGGTTTCCTGATGTCCCCCATCGTAACGGGAGGAACTTTTCGTCCAAACTTGGTCTACGTTTCCTTCATGATACTGACTGCAACTTCTGCTTCGACCGAGAAGTCTGTGCAGTGTTTATCCCTGATGCAGATTAAGCAACTGTCCTGTCGCTACTTCTCAGTAATCACCACCTGAGAAGAGCAAAATATTTTCAGGGTTGATTGCGAAGCAGTGCAATCTAGGCATATGGCTGCGCATATTCTTTTGATTTTTCACCAGTGACACTAGCAGAACAGCATTGGTGATTTAGATTGTTCAGGTCTGCTTCTTGACCTAGGACGTTTTCCGTTAGGAGATCTACTTCCATTGACCTGAGTCAGCTGTTTTTGAAACTACCATTCTGCCTTCCGTAATTAATTTCTTCATCTGTGCTGGCTGAATCCCATTACTGGTAATCAGATTTTCAAATGTGGCGCAACGCCGAATTAGAAAGAGAATGCTTAGGGATAAAAGTTGTTAACTAGTTGTTCCAAGTGGCCTAAGTCATCCCATTGCATGAACTTAACTGTCCCTATTGTAATTTGAACTATATTGTTTCTAGTGGAGTTATTTCAGCCACTATCCGTGCTTCGTTTCTCCTCTACGGCTTTATATAGCGTGTGTGATTCCTAACGGTGTGTTGTCTTTTACAAAGGACAATAGCTCGGTCACTGAATTGTGCAGTGGTTGTGTATCACCTTCTTGTGGAGATGTAATATAACTTTACATAACTTCATCACTAATTGTTCCACTACTCATATCACTGCTAAATAGAATATAACTTAGTTGCTCTAATATTAGCTATTTTTATCCCTCATAACTCTTAAGGGAAACCCAGTTTCTTAGTCTTTTGTAGTAATCCACTTGTTCACTAGTATGATGATAATACTGCTAACAATGTACTCTGGTATTATTGTGCCATGTGACCTAGTGGGAAGCACTTGTCATGAAAGCTGTTAATGTGCAGCACACAGTATGATTGGGACGGAGTCAAAGCAATCCAATATTACAACTGCAGTCATTGTAAAAGGTCTCAGAGCTTGATGTCAAAAAAGGAGGGAGGGTGGCGCATGCTGATCAGCAGATTTGGTAGTGGTCACAAATGTGAATCGCTCCGATCTGTAGGACAGCAACATGCATTATTTTGGCAGCTCGAGAATTAAACATGAGTTTAGATACTGAAAGTATAAAAAATTGACTTTATAAAAAATTTAAAAAAAAACAAACTAAAACAATAATGACTGTACAGTTTTAGCTTGTAAAAAGAAATAATGCTTTCGCTCCTAACATCTACAAGCCTGCTCAGTTTCTTGTCAAGATGCTACCGAATGGGCCATACACAAGTTCGCCAGACATCCTACAGGTCACCATATTCAACAGGTTCTAATCCTTCCAGCCACTTCTCTCTAAAATGTCACTTATATACTTCACGATAATCCTTCTACCTAATTACTATTATACTCTATTTTATCTCAACTTCCTGGGCCTTTGGTAAAGCTGAAATTTACTCTTTTGTTTTTCTTTTTTCTCATTCACACTCTTCTCTCGCATAAAGTTCGGTTGCTCTGATGGTTAAAAAATAAAATAAACAACAACAGCACTCATGTTTGAGAATAACTTTATTTTCATAGAAAACGTCATAGTTTTCTACGGTAAGACCAATATGGTTAGCATCATACATCGCAAATGTGCACTATCATATCAAGTACTGTATAGTTTATTCTTGTATTTTTCTTGTAAATATACTTCCAATGATGCATTATTCATGATTGCATTTTATATCACTTTGTAGCTGTGCAGGATTTTCTCCTCTTCCTGAAATAGCGTTCAAGCACGTGGTTGTCGCTCAACTTCGATGGAAACCTTCGCGGAAGATTTACAAATTAACAATTATAAGAATCTGTTCCGATTGCTTGTACTATATAATTCAACAATTTGAACTTTTTAAAAAAGTGATAATCTTACTATCCCTTGTAAACGTTGTACTTACCTCAATATTGGTTGGCTATCGTATGCCTACAACTACGGGTTGAAAACGAAACGAAGTCGATTTTCCTACGCAACCTGGAGGACTACTGTTTAATTCAATAATGATACGACATGGGTCAGAGAATGAGTGTATTTATATATATATATCAAATATTTAGCTGTTCAAACATTATTAACTTGTAGACAATCTACTATATGTCATTATATCGTACTTGATCGTGCCTGTAAAATGGCATGCATTTTCATGTAAATTTATGTTAATATGAAAATATAAACTGTTATTAAAATTTATTTGGACCTGTTCTGATTGTTTGCATTGCAACCCAACCATTTAAATTATTGAAACAGTACCAATTTACTGATATTTTATGATTGCAGTCATAACACGCCTGATCGTTCCTGTAAAACTAGAATGAATTTCACGTCAACTTATCTGTTTATACGATATATAAATTATAATTATATTCTCTCCACACTATCGTCAGTAAATAAGTCTTTGTATTCTCCCTTGACTAGTTGGGGTGACGTTAGGAGCAGTCTGATCACAACGTTAGGCAAGCCAGGCCAATGGGTCAGCAGATAGTGTGGCTAAAGTGCAGGCCTAGAAGAATAGACGACCACACAATACACATATACACCCGGTACGTTCGAATCAGGTGACGCTTTTGCACGTGTTTTCGTTTATATTCATTTATTGCTTACTGTTGATTGATCTTTAATAACGATGGGCCGAAATTCTAAAAAGAGTGTTCGTGTGAACACCAGTAATTTAGAAAATAGCATCAGCTCGTCTGATAACACATTACCACCCCTTATTATTAGTTCACCCAACATAAAAGACTGGAGCATAACTCTGACCCCTGTAATACAGGTGGAAGATGTCCTGTCTGAAAAGGTAGAGCTCTCTTACTTAACATGCACAATTAAAGAGATGCAGCTACAGATAAATGAATTAAAATCGAAATTAAGTTCACTAGAATGTGTACCCGAAACTATCTCACATATGAAAACGGAACTGCAGGATCCTACAATCCCAAAGCCTTTTAATATGACATCTAGAATGACGCACAATGACTCAAAAAGTGTGATGACCTAGGGTACTTTGAGAATGTTGTGCAGAAAGAATTAGATAAAGGGACTGCTTGATCGTCTTTATGGAATCTACAACTTAACCTGAACAAATGTGGCTGGATCTGTTTCAGTGCACCCTCAATCGACATGAAGTTAACGCTTCAATCGGCTAACCTTACCAAACTCCAAAGTGTCGTTGACTTAGGCCTGAGTTATTCTAGTGACCTGACATTCTCTGAGCAAGTGGCATCACAGGCTCGAAAGTCGAGGGTGCTCTTAGGATGCATACTCAGGAACTTTCACGACAATGAGGCAAAGCTGATTCTGTATAAAACACATGTAAGACCACTACTAGAGTGCTGTCCATTTATTATAAGCAGCACTCGCACACGTGACAAGCTAAGGATGGAAAGTACCTAACGGTACTTCACCTCCAAACTACTTGGCTACGATTGTGAGAGAGACTACATCTCCCGCTGCATGATTCTAAAACTTGACCTACTCTGGACAAGACGACTTATTATAAACCTAATATTGTCCTTTGAGGTCCTTCACAAAATATCATTCTCACACAGTAAGGACATACAATTCACACAGGAAGGCTCTTGCGATCTGCGTAACCAAACTTGCACAGTGACAATTCAAGCCTTCAAATCAACACTCCGTGAAAACGTCTTCACAGTCATGTATTCTAAAATATGCAACAACCTGCCCCTAGATGTCAGGACTTGCTCTTTATTTATAAGTTTCAAACGCTCTCCGTACAGACTGTTTCACTCTACTGATTATACAAATAAACTACTTATTCCTAGAACGAATCAACCATTAGTCTTTTACAGTACGTAACAACGCGCTTAAATACCTTGCTGCTGCCTGTAAATTGTGATTGAATTATATGGTTCTATTTCTGTAACAATTTGGTGATGCCTGTAAACTGGCGTCCCTCATGTACTGTACTATGAGAATAAATTTATTTATTAATTCATGTGCGTAAAGTGGGAATATATTATTGTAAGACGCATTTTATTGTTTTATGAGGGACTTGACTTCAAGCTTTATTTATTTTCCCAAGTATCTGTAATCCATCCAACGCATACTTGGTTTTTTTTGTTAATGCGAAGTCAATATCTCTATATTTCTTGATGTGTTCCATTGAATCACCAGTTATCCGATTTTTCCCACAAACTGAAGATAAAATGACAGCAACCATGTTATTTAACCGTAAATCATGTAATTTAAATATGTCACTTAAATAATACTTATCCATGCCTTTACAACTTGTGTGTCCTGCATTTGTAGGAGTAATTATGTACCTTATTATATTATCATTACTGACTATACTTACTACTCTTATGTGTAATTTATCAAATTGATGATGCCTGTAAACTGGCGTCCCTCATGTACAAAAATGAGAATATACTATTATTATCTCTCTAAAAATTTTAAATAAACCAGTCACATACATGCATAAAAAGACTTCGTAGAAATACATACTTTTCACTAAATTACAATGTACAACGACTATAAACATATATGTTCCACTCCACATACTTTTTCTCTGCCCTCTGGTACTTTGCTGCTCGCCTCTTCTCTTCTATTTGCCTTGTAGTAGAAGCTGCATTGATCTGCACCCAGAATGAAGCTGAGAAACAACTGAAATCACTTACTCATATATCTTCCTTCAAGGTTTGGATAGTAATGACCCAGCATACTCGGAATATCCACTGCCATCATAACAAGAAGCTGTACAGCATTCTATACAAGCACTGTCAATGAACTAAAATGGCTTACACATAGATTTCTATGTGTTAAACAACTTACTCTTACTGACCAACCATGTAGTGACAAATAGCGGGCTCCGGCTGACTTGGGTGCAGTAAAACAAATCTGCGTGACAATAACCAATACTAATCTGCATTCAGTTTAATTCACATCTGGTGTTACATACGATAAAAATGATGTCGAAATCAAACAAATAAATCGCTCATTTTAAATTAATACCCAATTTGACTATATATAGAACGGCCAACACTAATAATGGTGACTGAAACATGGCTTACTACTGATATACCTGACTCAAAGCTAGTAACAGACAACTACGACATCTATAGGAACGATAGAGTTGACAAAAGGGGAGGCCGCTGCTTAATATATGCCTCTAAATCCACTGACTCCGATACTTTCAATAACCCAACTACTGACAAACTCCCAGAATCTAAGTGGGTAAGCATCCACAAAAACGAAAATAAAATTATCGTGGGATGTGTATACAGGCCCACCTAATAGCCCTGAAATGACTGAGATCACTACTGGAGAAATACTAGAACATGTAGCTACTCTAGACTTCGACTACAAAGTAATCTGTGGCGATTTCAACTTACCTGGAGTAAACTGGGATACCTGTACGGGGGCTAGAATCCATGACGAGCTACTACAAGGTATAGACGTAGGCGGATGGAACCAGTGCGTACGCCCCCCTA
The DNA here is from genome assembly GCA_944472155.2 of Trichobilharzia szidati. NCBI lineage: Eukaryota > Metazoa > Platyhelminthes > Trematoda > Strigeidida > Schistosomatidae > Trichobilharzia > Trichobilharzia szidati. The sequence continues at coordinate 14,538,164 of OX235272.1, read as the reverse complement.
CAAGAAACAAAAATACTCTTGACTTAATCCTCTGTCATAAAATAGAGCCCATCTCGATAGAGGTGAGAAATAAACTCGATAACAGTGATCACAACATATTGTACTGCACGCTACCCCTCCGACTAACAACTAAATACACACCTAAAAATTCTCCGGTGCACTATCAATATAGGGACTATAAGAATGCTGACTGGGAATTCCTATCAGATCTGTTGAGAAGTTCTGATAGTGCACCCAAATAACTAAAAAGCACAAGTCCTTATGCCTGGCGTTCTCAGGCTCAATTGTGTTACTGCCGAAGTAGTTCTTTAGTTGAGAAAACCATGGTTCCAAGTTTCGTCAACAGAATCCAAGTGATACAGCTTCCGTGTCTAAGTACCTACTCCGTAAGTTTAAATTCAGGGCAAAGCTAAACTTTACACAGGGAAGAGGCGTGACTCTAAACCCAATCTTACCTTAACCAAATCCACACACTGGACACCAATATCGCCCTAATTATGTTAATCTAACCCCAACCTATCCTAGCCTGAATCTAACCTTAATCTTTCCCTGAACTAATTTAAAACTAACCAGATATCCTGCTTAGTAAGGTAAGACTTCATTCAACAATTTTCGGGGATGCAGTGTCATTTACCTGGTTTCACTCTCTGGCACTTACAGATAGTCCCTAGGTCATGGACGCATTCGCGCCTGTTAGATTTCTATAGTGTAACCCCTCCAAGGTTAGATTTCATGAAAGGTGAATGGGAGATTCGAGAAAATACATACTAAGCCAAAGTGTACTTGCGGATAACAAATCCGGACGAATGACTGAAAAACCAAAATAATGAATTGCAGGTAGCTATAACGTAATAAAAACTTTGCCTAGTTTTCTGGCTAGTTTTAAGCCCAGGAAAAGAGGGAAGGCTAGATATAGGGCTAGCTACCGTACTCCAGAAAGTCAATCCAGTAGCTACAAAAATATAAAAAATTAATTGTTCGGTAGTGTCGGAGAGACGGAATGATGCGGGCCGGTGGAACCCTTCAGGAAGCCAGTCAGCCGACGTGCCTTTTTTAATGAAGCAAAATAAACGTTGACATTTGGAATATTCATACCATGTAGGAGGGTGGGAAGGCTGTTCAATTAACCGGAGAAACGAGAACATATGTTGTGGAATCGCTAGAAATCTGTGAGGGCAGGTGGAGGGGTTTCGGACGATTGAAAACGTTATTTGGAGGGTCAGTAATCTACTCAGGTCACCCAGACTACTACCATGAGCACACTGAGGAAGTGGCTGTCATGATGTCACCAACATCAATCAAAGCTCTTATGCACTGGGGACTAACCTCATCCAAGATCATTACAACAAGATTCAACTCGAAAGGAAGGGAGGTTACGATAGTTCAATGCTACGCGCCCACAGACAAAGCAGAACAAGGGAAGATGGGAGATCTCCATGGATAACTGGAAACAGCAGTGGACAACATCCCAAATGGCGATTTGAAAACCAACCGAACAGAAAGCAGACAATACAACAAAAGAACCCGTAATGAGTCGACGAAATGAATCATAATGGAGAAATCTTCACAGACTTCTGTGGCTTCAGTGATTTGATAGTTGAAGGCGGAATGTACAAACTCAAAGATAAATACATGACAACACGGATCTCACCTGACACAACACAATCCAGACGGACTTCATCTCAAACTTAAGAAAGTGGAGGCGGAGCCTACTGGACACAAAGTTGAGATGCGCAGCAGATATCGGCCAAGGCCATTGTCTAGTCCTAAGAATCTTGAAGATCAATCCGAAGAACCCTCAAAACAGCTAGAGACGGACCGCAGTCCAAGTTCAACACTCAGAAACTGAAGGACAAGATTGCAAACGATATCTTTACTGCCGTCATCGGAGCAAAGTTGGAAACAAAGCGTGGTGCCATTGAGAAAATCTGCGTGGGAGAACATTCGAACTCTCTGAATGTGATGTTCAGAGAGAGGTGTACAACCGATCTGCAGTGATAGAAGAGACAAAACCTGGAAGCTCTTGACATTATCGCAAGAAGATCAGAAGGGAGGGAAGGTATTTATAAACTGAGATGAAGGTTGTCTTGTTAAACCACCAGAGAAGGGTGACTTAGGCCCCTGTAAGGACTGGCGAGGAATCATGCTATTATTCAAGCCTGGCAAAATATTAGGCCATCTTCATCCTGTCCCAGATGCAAAAATCCGACTGCAACAAACTGGATTCGGGGAAATCAAATCTTGCGTTGGTCAAACTGTAACTCTACACGTCGTCACTGAACGGTGCATAGAATGGCAGTCAAACTCCTACTTCAGTTTCATAAACTCTGAAAAAGCCTTCTATAGCGTTGGCCTCGACGTGATTTGGAAACTGCTTTGTCACTACGTAGTCTTCCAAAGCTTTATTAACCATATTCAACAGCTATATGACGATGCAACTTGTCAGGTGGTCCTCAACGGAAAACTCAGAACAGCCTTTGCATTGAAGACAGGTGTCAGATTAGGCTACTTACCATCACCGCCGATATTCTTTATTGTGATGAATTGGATTATGTGGCAAACTGTGGGGGGCGAGAAGACAGAAAAATGCTGAACGGATAACAAGACTCAAGCAAATAACTTATGTCTAGCGCCACACAAACTCGAAGATCTGCAGGTGAAAACCAACCAAAAGACGATGGTAGCGAAGACAGAACTTTAGGTAAAAAGAAGAAACGGAGGTGATTAAGGTAGCCAACACCGGCAGCTCCCGCGCCACCAATTAGCATCTATCACTCTCAGTGGAGTAACTTTGATATACATCGCTTCCTTTGTTCATCTAGGCAACAGTTTCAAATACGCGTGATGGTATGGATTAGGATGCCATAAACAGAATCGGAAAGGTGGGAAAAACCTTCACCAGCATGAAATCGGCCTGAAGATCTTCTGCACTCAGCATAAATAAGAAAATCAGAACTTTCACCAATGTTAAGTTATTGGGTTCTTCTCTACGCGTCAGAAACTTGGTGCACCGCTAGAAGCATTCCCAACAGACTGCAAATGCTTATCGACAGCTGTATTCTTTGACTCCATATTGAAGATTAACCGGAGGAATTAGTGACAATAAACTATGGGAACGGAGCAAACAGGAACCTATTACTGAACAAGTATTTCGAAGAAAATGGACGTAGATCGGACACACGCTGAGAAAACCGTGGGGGAAAATCGCATACTTGGCCCTCGCGTGGAACCTGGATGGTAAACGACTAGTTGGGCATCCAAGGATGACATGGAAGATGTCATGTGAACAGAGGATGAGGGCATATGAGCAGTCGTGAGGCCAGCTGAAGTGGGTTGTAGAGGACAGGGCAGAATGGGAACGTGCTGCTGAAGCCCCATACTTAACTCGGAACTCAAGGGATAATAGCAACGTTGTGGGTGGCTTGTTGTCGCCAAATGAGGCGCGTGAATTTAGCTACTGCCTAGTGATATCAGAAGGGAATGTTTTAGTTTGAAAGCACGTTGGTGGGAGAATGAAGCCTGGAAGCCTAGCCAGACTCAAGGAGGAGCATTCATCATCCAATGTCATTCACCACAGAAAAAAATCATTACAAATCATTAAGAGGATAAATTCCGTAGCCAATTTCTATTCTCATTCTTCCGAATTCCTCAATCACTAACTACCTCATAATAACTACAGTGTTCTCGGAAGCCAGTTAATGAAGCTACTTGAAGGATTTAGAGCTCATTTCTCTGTCGGTCTCAACTAGAAATAACACCCATAACTATTAAATAAATTTATTCTCATAATACAGTACATGAGGGACGCCAGTTTACAGGCATAATCAAATTGTTACAGAAATAGAACCATATAATTCAATCAAAACTTACAGGCGGTAACAAGATACGCTTTACATGTTCGCTGGTGATTATGCATACACTCGATGAATGTTAATCCCAGTAGTATAAAACAGGCTTTTCTTCTATATGCAATCATTTCTGTGCACAGTTGGAGAAATCTGCTAGATTGTCAGTGAGTGCAACACATCAGGAAATACAGGAGTGTTGTCTTCGCATTAACAAAAAAACCAGGTCTTTGGTGGATGGATTATAAGTACCTGGGAAAAAAATAAAGCTTGAGGTCAATTTTCATACATAACTTCGTTGTGTGCAGAATCCTTGAATTATAGTTCATTGATGTGTCATTTTGAAATCAGTGATATGTTTATCTCATTTGATCTGCAATGTCACTGTTGGGAGTAAATATACATAAGCTTCAGACGCATTAATTAATGGATTTCTACTGCTTGTGGGTATTTTCTAAGCGTGAGGAGGGTTTATGAATTTCAGCTGTTCCGACAGGAGTTGAGAATATTAACTGCTCAGCAACATTATGGATATAAGTTCATCACATTATCTAAGGAAAGGTGGGTTGCAGTTGGTGAGGTATATATGGTGCCCAACGAGCGTACATCTGTCCATGTGATGTTGTGGTGAGTTATACCTTTTTCATTTTGTCGGTTTATGTCCATTTTATTCCACTTATCGTGTTGGGTAGAAGTTTTACAAACGAAATTTCTTGTCTGTTTGAGGATACGTATCTTAACCGTTAATGTTTTATCTAGAATTATAAATACAGGCAAAAAACAACAGGTGTAGTATTTAAGCTTATACATTAAATGGACCTATAATTTCGGAGGCTCTCAGATAGGAACTAATATATATATTTATTCCTGTTTATGCAGGAACATACCAATTGTACAGGCATGGATAAGTTATTATATAAATTACACATATTTCGATGTATGGTGAATTTACAATCTGTTTGTTCTTTCTGACATTAGAGTCAATCGGAACAGTCTGCAATATAGTCTGTGTGTGTAACACATAAAGAGATATAGAAATATTGTCTTCGCATTAACAAAAAACCCAGATATCAGATGAATGTAATACAAATATCTGGGAAAAATAAAGCTTGAAGTCAGTTCTCCTATATAACTTTGTTGTGAACAGCATCCTTGAGTTAAAGTTAATTGATGTATTATTTTGAGGTCAGTGATGTATTTATTCCATTTTTTAAGCAGTCTAATCGTAGTTTTATGATAGGAAAGAAATATGATCGTGGATGCGAAAACTAGATAAGGTCATGTCAGATTGTTTTACTGCATGGAATGGGGCCGAGGTCGATTCTAGAACTATCCATTGGCGCCATATATGTCAGCATGACAGACTGTACATGTAAGTTGAGTAATACATCGAAAACTGTTTGAAAACCAGTTGCTTCTTTATTTCAGATCAAGAATACTCCTTGTACAGAATGTTGGCCAGCATTTTCAAATGGGAGCACCGGATCGTTCATGGAATTTGAGTTTGAATTTACTTAAATGGTCATTTCAGTTTAAATGTAGGGTTGTTCGACCTCAGCCAGGAGGTAAATAGAGGAGTACGCTCAGCAACAGAATATCAGAAAGAGAAAGTATGTGAACATGAAAAGAACATTAATGTTTTTATGTATATATAAATGTTTATAAATATATATAACCGTATAGTAAACATTTCCTATATTCTAGTTGTGTTTTCATGTATTTTTGCGAAGTCTTATTTAGTTTATTTAGTGTCATAATATTTAGAAGTGAGTCTAGGCGTTATAGTGTTCTAATGGCTGATGCGTTCTAGAAATAAGGGGTGCGGTCTGATTGGCATAGTCACTGGGATGAAACAGTATATATAGCAAGCGTTTGAAGGTTACAATATTGGCGGTACGTTCGAAATTGGTGACATTTTTGCACGTGTTTGCTCTGATATTCATTTACTGCTTATAGTCATATAATCCCTGTAATTATGGTCCAAATTTCTAAAAAACGTGTTCGTAGAAACACAGTTGTTTTAGATAGTGCCTCAACCTCGGTTATAACTGCATTACCACCCTGTAATACAGCATTAACTACTAGCTCACAAAATGGCTTGAGTGCAATTCTAACTCCTGTGATACAGATGAAAGATGTTCTGTTAGAGAACTCTGAGATCTGTAAATTAGACCTCCCTTGATTCTAGTAAGTTTATTAAATGCCAGGATCACCTAAGACTGAACAGTAGTTATAAGTCCATAACCATAGCTCAAGATAAAACACCGTGTCAGCGCAGAATGATGCGGAGTAATAACCTGGTCACCTCCTCTAGCGTAGAATTACCCAAAAACGATCGTGCACAGCAACAGTCACCTAATGCTGACATTAGCATTCAGCAGACCACACAACAACCACGCATGGCAATGGAACTAGGGACTGATTTAGATACCAGCACCCCTGTAAATAACGTCTCACCAAAAGATGTTAAAATAGGTAGAACTGTTGCAAGCCGTTCCAAGAAATTCTTACCCAAACGTGGTGACCTCACCACAATGAACAAATTTCGCCGGGTTGAGACTAATGATGGGGAAGAATACTTTGTATTCAATAAGCTTGCTGAGAGTAAGACTGTCAAAAAACCCTCACCTCTTACGAAAAGTTCCTCTCGAAACACAAGTATATCTGGTGGTTTTCAGTATGCTCCACCTTATAGAAAGTCAGGCCCAAAAACCCCCAAAGTCTTACAACCAAAGCACCTTCCCTTTCAATTTCCTTTAAGTTATAAAACCAACACGAAGGTGTGTACCGGTATGATGGATAGCACGTGGATGGATAGACCATTTGATGCTATGCTTTTTAACCGTCAACCCAGGCCCAACATCTACTATCCTTATATACAGGAACAAATGGTAAATTTTCCACGTGTCCCGAATCACTGGTACGACCCATGGCACCTAGGACCACCTCACTGCACTCTAACCCCGATGCACAGACACCCAGTCCAACCCCCGTATCATTCATAAACTCTTGCGTTGTTGACGCACAAACAGAGTTAGGTTATGGTGATATCTTAAGCCAGTTTGTAGTATCCCGTGACTTATTCACGATATTGCTAATTAATGCGCGTTCCTTAATCAATAAGATATCTGAACTAAGGGCATTATTATTTATCGCCAAGCCTACTGTAGCTTTGATTACTGAATCATGGTGCTCATACTCTGTACTTGATGTGCATATAGGCATAGATGATTACACTGTACACCGTGCAAATAGAGACAGCAAGCGTGGTGGAGGATGTCTCATATATATACATAACTCATTCGTAGCCAGTAAGGTGGAAGATGAAATACTGAACGATGTACCTGATTCACTCTGGGTCGTCTTACAAGGAGATAAGTACAAGCTTCTCATAGGCTGTGTTTATCGAGCACCAAGCTCAACCAAAGAAACTGATGCGTTATTAGCTAAATCATTCGCACACGCCTCATCGTTTAGTACTAATTACAAAATAATTGCAGGGGACTTCAATCTTCCAGAAGTCAATTGGTTAAGTAGTTCCGGCCCGCAACGCTTCGACGAATTACTTGCCACTATCGATTGTTATGGATGGCAGCAACACGTCCAGACACCTACTCGTGGTGACAACATGTTGGACCTTGTGTTTTGTCATGACACAATCCCAGTCTCCACCTATGTTGGTAACAGATTTTCCAGTAGTGACCATAGAATGGTGCTCTGCTCTCTGCCTTTCTCACCACTAAATACAGGAAACAAACAGGATTCAGGGAGCTTGATTTGTCGTAGTTACAAACATACAGATTGGGGATTAGTCCAAGAACTCATTCGACTCTGTCACTGGGATGAATATTTTACCACTGACTCCCTGGAGACTGTAGTGTCCCTATTTTACAGGAATGTTATCCTTTGTCTAGATACTGTTGCTCCTAAGAAGGCAGTGAAATTAAGTAGACACCAAGCTGATTACATTCCGAGGGCATGCCGCAATAAGTTGAGGAAGTTGAAGAAACAGTACTATTCAACTAAGGATATATCACTACTGCACTCAATCCATGAGTCTCTTGAATCTGTCAAGCGCCAACGCTCTCAAAAGGACCTCGACGAAGAATTAAGGGCACTTGAAAGCACCTCCAAAGTTTATAACTTAACAACGCTTCTTAAAAAGCGAATGCAGTCGACGAGGGACACCCCCTATTTACTTCATGACAAAGTTATCTACAATGAGCCTTCCACCATCTGTGAAATATTCAGTGAGTGGTTTGCAAACTTCAGTTTAGAAACGCGCATTCCTGGTGACACCGGCCCCCTTACTAGTTCTTTCCTCGGAAGCATAGTGTTCACCGACCAATTAATAGAACAGGCAGTTAAAAGCCTGAAACCTTCCACTAGCACGGGACCAGATGGCCTTGCTTCCATAATTTTCAAAAACAGTGGGTGTGATATACCCCTACTACTTCTTAAATTCTTCTCGATATCTATGGACACTGGCACTTACCCTAATGAGTGGAAAACTAGCTTCATAATTCCACACCATAAATCCGGTGATAAGGCAAACGTCCGCAATTACAGACCTATAAATATAACCCCAGTTGTCTCGCGAGTCATGGAGAAAGTTGTCAAAGATCAGTTGTCAGACTATCTACTTAAGGAAGATCTTGTTACAAGGTCTCAACACGGATTTCTCAAAAATAGGTCTTGCGTTACTTGCCACTTCGACTTTTTCAACTGCGTCACTAGTAGTCGCGAAGCACGTAAGCTAGTTGTTGTTCTCTACTTCGACATATCTAGGGCATTTGACATGGTATCTCACAGCATTCTCTTTGAGAAGCTGTATTCATGTGGGATTCGCAATCCATTACTGAGCTGGTTAAAATCCTTTCTAAGCAATAGGGTACAAATAACCAAGGTTGGATCTGTGTTGTCTCATCCCAGACAGATCACAAGTGGGGTTGTGCAAGGTAGTGTCCTAGGTCCACTTTTATTTACAGTATACATTAACAGCATTTGCAACTGCTTCACCTCAGGTAAATCATTCCTATATGCTGACGACCTCAAAGTCGTTTACTCCTGCCACGCTCATGAACTAAGCGATATGGTGAATAAAATACATCTTGAACTAAGTAGTCTCGCAACATGGTGTACTGAATCCTGTCTTAAGTTCAACATTGATAAATGCGGCTGGATTTGTATCGGAAACAGTAACCTTGACCTGAATCTTGAAATAAATGGGCGTAAACTAGCCAAGCTCAACTCAGTCGTAGATCTCGGTATCAGATACTCTAGTAACTTAACGTTCTCTGAACAAACTGATTATGCCAGACGTAAAACACGAAGGCTCCTAGGATGCATAACTCGTAATTTCTTTTGTTGTGAAACTAGGGTTTTATTATATAAAGTATGTGTCCGACCTATTTTAGAATACTGCCCGTTTATTCTTAGCGGACTCAGGCAAAATGACAAGCTTAAGTTAGAAGGAGTGCAACGGCAATTCACCTTAAGAATTCTTGGTTTAGAAAGTGGTCTCCAATACTATGAACGTTGCGACAGACTAAGTTTAGAACCACTCTGGAAAAGACGTCTTAAGCTAAACCTGATTTTTTACTACAAGCTAACTAATCTGCTCGTGCACTCCTCCGAGCCAATAATTAAACCTACCGCTGTCATCAGTTACAATCTTAGAAATCATCACAACCTAGCTGCTATAGAGCATTGTCAGACTCACATGCGGTATAATTTCTTCTTAAATAAGTTTTCAGTCATTTGGAATAGACTACCAGCTGATGTGCGCGATGCAAACACACTCGCAGTGTTCATCTCCTCAGTCACCAGACTGCTCAAAGATGACAGTGCACTTCTGAGTCTGAATCCTACATCCACTTTTTCGTCCAACATAGATATTTTAAGTTCATTAAACGTGTAGTTACAACAAACTACAATTATAAATTTTTATATTATTGGAAGTACATGATAGACATTTTTACACAGGACAACAATATTAGCTCACACAATATAAAAGTTAGCATTACGGGAATAGTTAGTTAGTGCACCAAAATAACTATAATTACTAAACAGAATATAAATGTATGTATACATATTAATCACCCCCTAAGTACTCCACTTGCTTTCTTTTGCGTTGTTGTTGTTGTTTGTCTTCTTTTGTCTCTCACCATTTCAGCTTCCATTTAACTTTTTGAATGAGAACGAAGAATGTAGATATTTGCCCATTTACAATGACAAATGATCTGCAAACATTATTGGTCCCATAACTTACAATTCCCTCGTGAATTGCGCATTGCCTTCACCAACGACGTAACCTGGATTACAGTTGTGAAATATATCTTTATACCAATAAAAAAGTATTGATTTATAATACTTCACGAATGTAACTTATAACATAACTGATCTTGTCTGCAAAATAGCTTGCATTTCTTGAAAACACCAGTTTATAAGAAAATATAAACTACCATTATTATTAGTCTACCTTGAGTACTATTCACTTGTGATGTTACGAAGAAAATGCTGACAAAAGTATACAAGTGGATTACTTATTTTAAATTATTATCAAGAATAAGACTCGATGCCGTACACACCAAAGTTATATGGAGGAATTACTTCAAGCTTTATTTTTTTCCCAAGTATTTGTAATCCATCCAAAACATACTTGGGTTTTTTTTGTTAATGCGAAGACAATATTTCTATATTTCTTGATGTGCTCCATTGAATGACTAGTTATCATATTGCTCCCATAGACAAAATGACTGCAACCTTATAATTTTACCATGAACCAAATTTATGTAATTTAAATAATACTTATCTATGCCTGTACAACTGGTGTGTCCTACACAGGTAGGAAAAAATGTATTTTATTAAATTACTATTATTAAATATGTTTACTAATCGTATATGTAATTTATCACATTGATGATGCCTGTAAACTGGCGTGCCTCATGTACAAAATGAGAATATACTATTATTTAATAGAGTGACAGGTCCTTATTTCTAAGAGCGAACTGTTCCAGATCTTAGAATACATGACTATGAAGAAGTTTGCACGGAGCGCAGTCTTACAGTTTTTCCTAGATACTGTGCACGTTTGGTTACGAAGGTTGTAAGAGCCTTCCGGTGATTCAATCCATCCTAATGATGGGTTACGTATTCCTAAGAAGTTCAGATTACTTATTAGAAGCAAATGGTCAACGCGGTCAAAGGCCTTGGAGATTTCGAAGTAGACGACTAGTACTAGTTGTTGTTTGTCTCGGCTGCTAGTTATATAGTTGAAGAAGTCAAGGTGAGAAATTTTATGACTTTGGCGATTCATTCGTTTCTTTAGGATTTCTGTGAGAGCACCTACTCTGGTGGTGCTGGCTAGTGCGGTGCATTCTTCATTTCTCATACGCAAGTTATGAGCTTGCGAGATGGAGCTAAGAGTACTAAGTATTGACCCTAGTGTACTAAAGTCGTGTCGCCTGAAGTAACTTGTTGACAGTCTCTTCAGTTTCCTACGATCCTTTGGCTTTATGAATGACTTTCTATGTGGGGAAAACTTTAGTGTTTGAAGTGGGATGACAGCATCTAAGCATGTGTTGGAGTTAAACTAAAAGATATCTAGAGCTTTCGAAAGGCTATCAGTATAGAAGCACTCTCTCCATTCTGAGGATCTTAGCACTGATTTCACTGGAGTCCAGTCTGCCTTACTGTAGTTCCTGTAAGTTATTTGTTGTGAAGTAGGGGTATGGGCTGCATTGCTACTTGACGGAAGTGGCAGTGCACACAGCACTGTTTTGTGGTCACTCCCTGGAAATTCAGAACATATTAGGGTAGAAAGGGGACTTATATTGTGGCAGAAGATTAAGTCTAGTACGTTATTACCTCTTGTAGGGGTTGTAACGGTTTGTTTCCAGCCAAGTATGTCCAGTGTGCCTAAGAACTTATCAAATTTAGTTGGGCCTGTGGGTATTTCCCAGTTGATTTCTGGTAAGCTAAAGTCTCCACATAGGATCTTATGATCGTAGTGTAGGGTGGGTAACTGTTCCAGAGTGTTAGTAGGTTGGGTCTCGTAATTATTAAAGGTACCAGGTGCTCTGTTGTTATTCCTTCACGTTCCCAGTGGAACATAGGGCTTCAAGCTAGTGGCTTGAAGTTTCTTTAGCAGTGTTTTTTTTACAGGATGAGGTTGCTAGCCTCACGTCCAACCTTTCCACTTTACCAGTATTATTTCTGGCTTAGCGAGGTGAAGGAGTGCGTCTGCCGGGGCTCGAACCCCGGGCCATGTGCATGGTCGGCGAGCATCATAACCGCTATGCCACCGACGCACAGGTGCTCTGTAGGTGCATCCAATTAATGCTATTGCGTTATTTAAGTGTATGTTAACCCATAAAGTCTCAGGCATGTTAAGTGTACTACTTTCTAGCTGTGATACAGTAAGTGCATTCAGAAAGTACATGAGACAACCCCCTCCCTTACCACCTTCCCTATCACACCGAAAGTGTGTGTAGTTATCTAAGCTTATCTCCTCATCCAGTATGTTCGAATTACGCCAGGATTTAGTGATGACAATTATAGGGCGTTTGTATATTACTGTGAATGCTCTGAGCATCGGTAGTTTATTAAGAACAGATCTAGAATTTATGAGGATCAGGTAAAGATGAGATTTGAAATAGCATTTGAAGTATTTGAGTTCGTTAATCAGCCCCGAATGTGGTTCAGCACCCAGTAGTACTGTTTGACATGACGACCCTATGTTAAGAGAAGTTTCAATATCATGCTCATCTATGTCTATCGAGTTAGTGTGTGCTGTTTTCGGTGAAGAATTAAACGTTGGAGTACTGGATTTGCTATAGGCTAAGGCATTTTTATTTTTAGTTAAGCTGGAGACGTGGGTAGGGATCTTTACTTGACCTAAACTTGTGCATGTATCAAGCGTGCTTAGTGGATGCGGGTGCACTACACTGTTCCTATTTTTATGCAAGGGGGGAGCCAGCACTAGTTGTTTAGGAGTGTCAACATCCCTACCAGCTGTTTTTTCAACGCTGACAGGGACGCAGGGGATAAAAAATGATTGGGACCTTGTGAAGACCATGGTTTATTATTCCACTTATTGCTAGGTACTAGTTGTGTCCTTGTATGGGTTTCGTGTGTACTGCTTTGTGGGTTAGTTCCCAGCAGACTTGTACCATATATCCGATCAAAATTTATTTGTGTGCTATACTGTGAATACCCTGAGTTGTTGGTGGTCGAGTTCTGACTATTGCTACTTGTACTTTTGAGGGTGGCATTGTTGTGGCGTTGGTTATCAGTTTGTGCCATGGTGCTAATTCGCACGTTGTGGGTGCCAATACTATTGACCATTGTTGTTGTTGGCATGAACTGGGGTCATATTTTCCTGTTTTTACCAATGGACTTATGGCTAAGAGAGGACAGGGTTGACTTGCGGGGGATTTCGACATTTTTTCTGGGATTATTTAGTGACATGTCTATATCTACGGTGATAGGTGGTAAGGTTTTAATAGCTATTTGATTACAATTTAGTGACCTTTCGGTTGGTGTCGCTCTCTGAGAGGATAATTCTGTGTGGTTTGAGAGGGGTGGTTGCGGTGGATTCCACGGTATCTCTCAAAGGGTTGGGTATGATTGCTGCTTGCAATGCTCTGTTATTTATTTCACAATTAGGCATAGTGTGATAATTGTATGCGCGCCTTTCTATGTCTGTCTTGTGCACCGCAACCTTTATTAGTTTGTAGTTTCTTCCTTGCGATAGGGCGTGTAGGGAGTGGATGAATTTTCTGGCATCTGCCGGTGTTTCGAAGTGAAAGCGAATAGGACAACACTTTTCATGCTGACTCTTCTTCAGCCTATAGCACTTAGTCTTGGAGTTGGACATTTTCGCCTCACTAAGTAAGATGCGCTGTACCTTTTTTAGTGCCTCATTGTCCGGAACGTTGTAGACAAAAGCATTTAGTTTAGCATCGAGTCGTTTTGTTACTTCTGTAGTAACAAAGTTAATCAGGTTATCTACTTTAGATACCGATTCCGTATCAAGTTTGTTAAGGTCTACAGTTTTCATGAGGATAGTTAAAGGTGTCAGTTCACAGACATGCGATGTGATATCGCTGATTTGATCTGATAATTTGGATATTTTGGTATTGGTTTCAGAAATTCCAGGATTTACTGGCTTATTGTTTTTGTTTCTCTTAACTCGGCCTTAAGTTCTCCTATAGACAACTTTAGAAGTTCTGTTTCTGAAGATAGTACTGAAACAGAGCTTGGAGGCTGGAGTTTTTCGATAAGCACATAAGGTGTAGGAAGGGTTTCTGTATGAGCAGAGGGTACTGAATTTTTAGGAGTAGTGCTAATACTAGCTGTCAGTACAGTTTTATCCTCAGTTTCAGCTCGACGTTACGACATACAAGTGAGTTATGTGGCTCACTATAACCGTTTGTAAGGAGTGTGTTGCTTGATGTAGCAATCAAGGACGTAAAATTAGTCATCAGTTTTACGGGGGATTGAGTTCGTTGCTTTCAACTTTGATTAACCATAACTATTTGCTATAAGAGTTAATGGTTATAGGTATGGAGGAGGTAGAGTACTTGTGCAAGTATTACAACAGGATAAATTTTATGTAACGAATCACGCAAAAATGTAACGCAAACGTTGAACGTACCGCGTTGAGGAGAACTGTAACAACAGAAGACAAGGGCCAGGCAACAGATCGTTTATTAAGGAAATCAACGCATATTATATATGTTTTCATGTACATTATTATGGATAGTTAAGCAAACAAACACAGTCTTCCGATTGGTTGTTTCTCACGTAAAGTTAATCTTTCATCTCTTTGTGACTGTTTCTTGAATGTCAGATCATCTATATGTTAACTGTATCCGCCTACGTAAAGTCTGCTGTAGTCGGTTTTGAATCAATCTTTGTTCAAATTTTCTCACGACAAATCTTGAAAACGTAAACATTGACGTAAAGTACTGTCTACCAATTTGGCTGGTAGACACCTCTCACCACAGAACTACTATCGTTTGCAAACTCTTGTAGTTTGTCATTAAGCACCTTTTCGAAGGAGGCCAATGTATTTTGCTTGATGCATTTCCACTGGTAGTTTATTCCATATCTGTGCATACCTAATCAAGTAAAACTTTTACCTGGTGGCTGTTTTTTCATTGTTCGATAGCTACTGTACACTTAGTATGTCTTAGTTTGTAGCCATTGTCATCTGAAAGTCGAGTGCCATTAGTAGAGGTAAAAACTAGGTGGTTTGGAAGCTTATAGTAAAGTTTTAAGTTTAGTCTCAGGCGTCTTAGCCATAGTGTTTCTAGTCCTAGGGTATCACATCTATGCAAAGTATGCAGAGCCAGCCACATTTTTAGACATAAAACTGGAGTTGCCAGGTGTCCCACCATCTATCCATCTTTTCTAATTCTTGCTGTATGGCGTTTACTGTTATTCCAAGATCTGTGTTCTTGCATTTATAGGTCACTTTTAAGTCATCTGCATATATTATTGGTTTACCTACACTAAAGCATTCACAGATACTGTTTATGTATATTATGAATAGGAGTAGGCCTAATACATTTCCCTGGATTAAATCACTACTTACTGGTTTAGGCCTTGAGATTATCGAGCCAAACTTCGTTGTCTAACTTCGACCACGGAGAAATGATTTTATCCAGCTCAGGAGAGGGTCACATATTCCTAGTGAGCATAACCTGCTGACTAACAGATTATGGGGAACTCTGTCGAAGGCTTTTGTTATATCGAAATATAGCACAATTACCAGTTCTCTGTTGTCCCTACTTCGTGTAACTTCGTTGAAAAAGTCTATGTGACAGGTCACACATGATCTCTTTTTGAGGAATCCGTGTAGTGATGGATTGAAAGCTGGTTTTCCTTTAAAATATTCAAAACATTTCTAAAAACAGCATCCATTGCTGTCAGTTGAATTTTCTATACCTCAGCTGCAATTTATGCAGGAGTTAAAGTAAATAAATTCCACTTCGCACATGTTTCGTCTACATAACCCAAACCCGGACATGAAATATGTTGATAGTTACTCAAAATACGTCAATTATAAATGCAAGTTTCTCCCACTTAAACCCAAAGTACTTGTTCTACTGAGACAATATTTCTATATTTCTTGATGTGCTCCACTTAATGACTAGTTATCATTTTGTTTCCACAAACCAAAGACAAAACGACTGCAACCATGTAATTTCACCATAAACCAAATTTATGTAATTTAAATAATACTTATCCATGCCTGTACAATTGATGTGTCCTACATAGGTAGGAATAAATATGCATTTTACTAAATTGTTATTAAATATGCTTACTAATCGTATATCTAAATTAATCATATTGATGATGCCTGTAAACTGGCGTCCGTCATGTACAAAATGAGAATATATTATTATTATTATTATAAGAACACCAAATTTGTCGTCCGACTTATAGGATATATTTTGGCACCAGAATTGTGGTACGGTACTGCTTAGCTACGGATCTCGCACGAACAAATGAAGTTGACAAGACAGTGTGCCAAATTGCGTGGATGCTTGATTGCAAAACCTTAGCAAAGGTAGTCGACTTAAACAGTGAAGGTCAGAATCCAGTTTCGAGCTAAAAACATCTGACACGGTGCTTATCTGAAACCTATAATTATTTTTATTTGTTTCCTTTAGTTCCTAGAGGAACATACGGCTTCAGCCGCACGTCTCCATTTAGTTCAGTTCTCTGCCGACGTTTTGACCTGGCTTCACGACTGCCCACATGCTTTCATCTCCTCTTCGCATCGCCACCTCATCCATGTCACCCCACCCTCACACTGGCGACCAGCTCGCCGCTTCCCATTTGGATTCCACTCTAGCGATGGTCTGGCGTGTGGTGCCACTCACTTCATGGTTTTATCAGAGTATGCCTGATCCACCTCTATCTCTTCCTGCATATTTGTTGTACAACTGGTTCCTGGTTGGTTCATTCATTGCCAAAGATCCCTGTTGCTGATCCTTTCTGGCCATCTAATCTTGAGTGGTATTGAGCGGAGACAGCTATTGATGACGGTCTGTAGTTTGTTCGAAGTGCCATTCGTGACGCGCGAAGCCACCGATCCATAGAGTAGCGCTGACTTCACATTGGAGTTAAAAATCTGGATCTTATCTTCGTTTTCATGCTGAGTGCTGTTGGCATCCACACAGACTTGTGAACAGTGATAGCTTGCCTTGCTTTCCCGATCCTCGCTTTCATATCCTCGCCAGTTCTGTCCGCCTGTAGTTGAAAAGATGCTTCCCAGGTCGGTTGTTGAGTGAGTTTACTTCTTTCAGATCCCTCCCATTTATCCTGATTGTTGTCTGTTGTTGTTGCTGCTGGCCAGGAATCTTCATCACCTCTGTTTTCTCTATGTTCACCTGAAGTCCTATCTTCTCTCGATACTACTTCTGTCAACATGTTGCTCTTCATTTGCATATCTCCCAGTTTGTGGGAAATCAGACATATATCATAGGTGAAGTCCAGATCCGCCAAGTTTTTTATGTGCGTTCATTTTATACCTTCTTCCTCGCTGCCTACTATCTGTCGCATTATCTAGCCTACCACAATCAGGAAAATCTTTGGAGATAATAATATTTGTTGCACGTGAGGGACGCCAGTTTACAGGCATCATCAATATGATAAATTACATATACGATTAGTAAGCGTACTTAATAATAATATAACAAAATACATATTTATTCCTACCTATGTAGGACACATCAATTGTACAGGCATGGATAAGTATTATTTAAATTACATAAATTTGGTTTATGGTGAAATTACATGGTTGCAGTCGTTTTGTCTTTGGTTTGTGGAAACAAAATGATAACTAGTCATTAAGTGGAGCACATCAAGAAATACAGAAATATTGTCTTCGCATTAACAAAAACCCAAGTATATTTTGGATGGATTACAAATACCAAGGAAAAAACAAAGCTTGAAGTCATTCCTCAATATAACTTTGGTGTGTATGGCATCGAGTCTTATTCTTGATTTATATCCAAATGGGGTATTAATTTAAAATAAGTGATGTATTTTTATAGTTTTGTCAGCCTTTTCATAGTAAGTAACACGAGTCGTGAACTGCACTCAATGCAGACTAATAATAATGGTTTATATTTTCTTATAAACGGGTGTTTACAGGAAATGTATTTCATTTTTACAGGCATCATCAGTTATGTTACAAATTACAATCGTGAAGTATTATAAATTAATACTTTCTCAATGGTATAAAGGTATATTCTACAGCTGCCATTCAGGTTGCATCGTAGGGGAACTTAATGTGTAATTCACGAGGCAGCTGAAAGATATGGGACCGATAATGTTTGCAGATCGCTTGTCATTGTAAGCGGTCAAATATCTTCATTCTTTATTATCATTCAAAAAGTCACGTAGAAGCTAAAATGGTGAGAGAAAAAAGAAGAAAAATGACAGCAGCACAGAAGATAGCAAGTGGACTCCTCAGGGAATGATTTGTAGATTTATATATATATGTATTCTGTGCAGTAACTATGATTACTTTGGTACATTAACTAACTAGTCCAGTCATTTAAACTTTTATATTGTGTGAACCAATCTTAATGGCCTGTGTAGAAATGTTTATCATGTCCTTCCAATAATAATACGCACATTAGCTGGTGGTCTATTCCGAATGACTGAAAACTTATTTAAGAAGTTGTACCGCATGTAAGTCAGACAGTGCCCGATAGCAACTAGGTTGTCATGATTTCCAAGACTGTAAATAATGGCACGCAACGTTGTCATAAAACCGTTGGATGACATGTATAATTGTCGGCGGCACCCCGTAGTCGCGAAGCAGTTTCCATCGAGGCTGTCCAAGGCCGTTTCAAAGTCGATGAAGTTGAGGTGGAGAGCTGACTGCCATTCCGGGCTCTGTTCAATGATGATACGTAGAGTTGCTATTTGATCAATGCATGACTTGTTCCTGCTGAATCCAGCCTGTTTCAGTCGAAGGTATTCATCGAGGGCGGCGTGTTTGATTCTCTCCACGATGATGCGGCTTAGTATTTTGCTTGGGATAGACAGGAGCATAATGCCGCGCCAGTTATCGCACTGACCGCAGTCCCCTGTCTTTGGTAATTTAAATATGTAGTCTTTCTCCCAATCCGCTTATACATTGCCCTCTTTCCACGCCTTTTCCAGTAGTGGTATCATCAAGTTCGCTGGTGTTTCTGAGTCTATTTTCAATGCTTCTGCTGGTATTGCCACTTTTCCAGTTTTTGGCATGCTTATTGCCCTCAGGATCTCTGTTTTCGTCGGAGGGTTGATATTCACTGGTAGTTCTTCTAGCCTAGACTAACTTTCATATTTCACTTATGAATTGTAAGAGGTGACTATGGCACTGGCTCATTTTCCCTCCGAACTATCATGAGGTCGAGATATTGTAGAGGACATTTTAGGAAAGCTTAGAAACTAGAAATTAGCTGTGTCCAAATGCACTACTTGTTCCGCCACCCAATGATTAACTCGTATGGGCGACTATAGGAAGACGTGATATTTGTGCCCCCAAACAACCCATCGCCAACAGATGAAGATTCACTATATGAGCATTCTCTCCGAGAAATTATATGGCATATCCTTTTTGTGAAGTCCTGTGGGCATTATCGCAATTAAATAAATGGGCCGAAGTATACCAGCATGATTTCATGAAACTCCAACAATGTAGGTTCAACTTTTGAATTCGGTACCTCCTTTAATACATTATATTGATCGGATGTCAGTATCAAGCAACATTTTCATATAAAAGTGCAGCAAATATATCGCAGCCGGAGAATATAATGACACCGATAATGTTTACGCCCGGAAATATTTTTTAATACAAAATTTCATTTGGAAAACATGCGAAAATTAAAACTTGTTATTAAACCACCACAGCCTCAGAAACAACCATCACCAGTCAAATCCCCGCAAACCAACACTTGAACCTGAGAATTTGTTTAATCGCACTGCCTACTATTTCCTGAGTATTTGCCGCGGTCCAGGTTTGTTCTGCTTGGTAATTTTTGTTTTTTGATTACAGCTTGATTCCACACCGAATTTTCAGTACAAGTATGGAATTTTCAGCATGGATGTCGGTAGCCCAAATTTACAGGCCGACCATAGATATCGGGTGTGCGCCGGCAGGGGATCGAACCCCGGACCATGTGCATGGTCGGCGAGAGTCCTAACCACTGTGCCACCGACGTGTGTGTAAACGGACATTTGCGTTTACATCTTGGATTATGGACACTATAAGTATAACTTCACACCTAAGAATCGACCGATCTTACAAACCGTGCGGCTCGGAGAAGGTCATGGGTCGTTCGTTTGTAGAATTTTGGAAATTCGGCGTAAGTGGGTAAGGCTGATTCACATATTCTGCTTTGGCCTTAATCAAGAATAACTGATTATCGAAGTCAAAATGCCATGATGTAGCTGCTGCTAACCTGCCAATACTCACCCTATGAAGTTCCGGAGGATTATGTAAGAATGGGTGAATCAGGAGCGGTAAGCTTTGACATACATATGGGGACAAATGTAAACTCAGTAAAAATGCTTAATGCATAAAGAGGTGTGGGAAGTAATACAATTATGCTAGTTACTCTTTGTTATTATTTAAATCAGTATAATGCTGTACATGTGCAACGTTGCACCATTGTAATTCACGTACGTGTTAGGGTATTTTGGTGGCACACACACTTTCTGTGCCTCCACTGCTTCTAGTTCAGTGGATTCATAGACATACGAGGAGTTATCCCTTTCCTCCACTCTGTATTATGTCATTAAATAATCAGAAGAATCTACTGTTGACGTTTACTATCGGTCAGGGGTATGGTCTCCCGTATATATAGCTTTTCCGTGTTAAGGACACTCGAGTCTTCACTCTTTGTAATAATAATACTTAATACACATAAAACAATTAACTAGACATAATATGTTATATGAGCACTATTATGTGGATACAACGCCCTGAATTTCATGGATTTAGTTTCATTCACCTATTTCCCCTGTGTTTCTTCGTTAGGTTCAGTGTCTGTTTACCCATGAAGAAGTGAGACTTCCATTTTTTTAAATAACGCTTAACTAAAATGTAACCTAATGTAACACGGTTTCAAAAAAAGTGAAAATTGTTTCTTTTAAAAAATCGAAACGCTTAACACACTTATTTAAAAAGTTATGTGCCATTTTTTTGAAAAAATGTGTTTCTATAAAAATCAAGTGAATTTATGCATTTAGTCCGCCAATTATTCCTTCCATAGTCTTGCTAGAAATTTCCCATAACTTAAGAGTCCAACCTATTTAAACCTCTTGCCAGTCTTAATAATTTTCACGCTACTACCCTCGCTGTCAACTACCGTCTGTCGAAGCCTTTCTGTCATTATATAGGGAGAATCGTTGTCTAGATAGGCTGGTTTCGGTTAGTCAATGTTAACACTGTCCGTTACATTACCTTGTTCAATAATAGTGTTTTGGGTGCCTTCCCGTGATTTCAAAAGGCCCTTTGTATGGTGGACTGAGGGGTAGTTTTGCTTAATCATATCTCACCCATACATGGATGCAGGAATGCAAGTCCTTCTGTATGTATACAGCTCTTGATTGTTCTGGTGAGGAAATCTGCCTTCAGTTGGCCGTTTGTAGTCGAAGTCTGTCAACGTGTGCAGCCTGGTCATGGTTGTTCTTATCAGAAATTGAACTAACAAACTCGCCAGGTAGTTTCAGTGTGGTTCCAAATACCATTTTTGCAGCAGAATATCGAGCATCAGTTTTTATTGATGTTCAGATACCAACCATTACCATTGGTAAGAATTCTTTCTAGTGATTAATATTAGAGTGAATTGTCAACCCAATGCTCACTTGTTGATGAAGGCGTTTTATCATCCCATTAGCTTGAGGGTATATGCTGTGCAATGGATTCCGCAAGACCCGATGAAATTCGACAAGTCGTTGAAAGCTCTGTCTCGAATTGAGCTCCTCTGTCAGTTGTTATAGACACCCCAACACATGGCTACCCAGTGTTAAAGAAAGGCTTTTGCTACCGCTTCTACCGTAATAGCAATAAGTTGTGCAGCTATCGGGAAACTGGTGAATCTATCAATGCATATGAATAAGTGAATCCGTTTGAGCATAGCAAGGGACCTACCAAGTCAGCGTGAACATGGGCGAAATGAGTGTCTGGCTGCAAAAAATGTTCCTAAGAGTGACATTGTGTGCTTGTTTACTTTCGCCCTCTGGCATACCACTCACTCTCTCCCACTTCTGCGCGTCGCGTTGTAGGTTTGGCCAAATATATCTTGCCGAGATTATCTCAGCTTAAGCCTTTACTCCAGGGTGTGATAATGGGTGAAAGTGACTAAATATGACATTCCTCACAATCTGGCGGATGAAGGGCCTGGGAGAATCTTTTGTTGTGTCGCAGTACATAAAGTTGCCATCCACAGATGTTAATCGTCTAAGTTTCAAACAAGTTATTTGTAGTGAGGATATGCCTTAACTCTTCATCTTTCTTTTGGCTTTCCGCCAACGCTCTGAAGTCTACAGTGGTATGTTGCAATGTATTCACGTGCATTGTGGACAGTGCATCAACCACACAGTCCACCGCCCCCTCATGTCTCATATCACTGGAAATCTGCGATAAACATCGAGCTGACCACTTTCGCTTGGTGAAATTTTGTCCTTTTTTCCATTGAGCGCGTAATTGAGAGGCATGTGATCTGTATAGATAGTGAATGCTCCAGCCTCTACCATGTGGCGGGAGTGTTTAACTGTTAAGTAGATTTCTAGCAACTCCCTGACAAAGGTGGAATATCTCTTTTCTGCAGGATTAAGCCGTTTAGAAAATACTGCTGTCAGCTCCCAGCTATTTTCAACTAGTTGATTTAGAGCGGCTCCTGGAGCCTTATCAGATGCGTCTACCATTAATACAAAAGGAGCATTTGGATTAGGATATTTCAGAGTTGAGGCTCTCACCAAAGCTTCTTTCAGCTGTGCGATTACGTTGGACGCCTCCTTTGGCATCTGAAAGTCTTGGTTTCCCCCCTGATGCATCAGTCAGGGGTCGCGTGTATTGTGCGCAATTAGGTATAAAGCATCGACAGAAGTTGATCAACCCCAGAAAACTGGAGTTGCACGAGGGAAGTGGATAGGGAGTACCGCTTGATGGTATTCGCCTCTTTTGGCATTGTTGTGATCCCGGTGCTGTCAGTGACATGCCCTAGGAACTCTATTGTTTCTGCCACAGATTGGCAGTTGACGCGGCAAGTCATCTCTGAATCTTGGAAAAGTTTTTACAGCATACCGAAGACCAAACGGCATCCGCACAAACTCATACCATTCAAATGGGATGGTAATGGCTGTTTAAGGTATTGTGATAGGTGCAAACTGAATCAGTTTTAGTGAATATTGTGGCGCCTCACAGAGTAATAGTAAAGTCTTGAATGTGTGGTACCGGGTATCTCTTTGGCATTGTTTTCTTATTTAGGACCAATCAGTCTGATTTTTCTTCGGCACCATGTGTCGCACAGAGGCCCAATGACTATTCTATGGCCGAATAATCCTCAACTGGAGCATGTAATCAAATTAAGCTTTCGCTATTTTTAGCTTGTTAGGGACTAATCCTCTTGGCTTAGCGAACGCTGGGGGGCCATGCGTCCTTAAGTATGAGTAATTCTCGGGCCAACATTAAAACTTTGAGGGTTGCTTGACGTCAGAGTTGGGAATTCCGCTATTATTTTCTGGAACCTTTCGGTTAGTACCAGCAGTGATTGGACTAGATTCAACGAATGGTGCTCGCTCTCTTTGTCATTCGTATACCAGGCTTCTTTCATTGTTAAACGTCTCTTTCGAGTATCCACTAGTAAGTCATATCTTTCTAGGAAGTTTATGCCGAGGATTGTTAGATCCAAGTCAACAATGGTGAAAACCCATGGAAACTGCCTCTCAAACTTGGGATCAAGGGTCAGCGTCTTCTACCCGAACGTCGCGATCTGGATTTTATTGGCCTCCTGTGGCGTGATGGCCTTTGCTTTTGGTGTGATACTGAGTGCTGCTGCTGTTCTTATCCTTGACTTGGAATAGGTAACTGTTCGGTAACAGTAGTCTCTACCTGAGAAGGGGTTAATCGTTTCCCTGTTGTTTGAGTAGTTGTTTAGGTCAGGCACATGGTTGTGTACATTTTGTTCACTGTACGCCAAACTGTCAGTGATACCAACAAAATCGGCCTGTTGATCTAGTTTGCCTGTGTCTACTCTTTGACCTAGAACGTGTTGTATAGGTCTATCTACCTTGTCTGCCCAGCGTTAGCTATATTTATTCTAGCTGTTCCCTTAGTGATCTAACGTTGGCCATCAGTTCTGAGATTATTGAGTCTCTGCTCGTGTTCATATGGTTCACTTGCCCTCCGATAAATCGTCTCCTCTACAACATCTGGTCAGCAATGCGTGCTAACTTTTCTGGAGAGGAGTCAGGATCTTATGCGTTCATTCCCTGTTGCACATATTCCAGGCGGACTGGAATCCAGCCTTGCTTCATTCCAGCCTCTCCACCGTCCTGTTCCCTACAAGCTGTTGCAGTTGGCGCAAGGACTGTGATGGGTACCTTTCTCCCATATCCTCCCCTTCAAACAACCGTTATATACTCTGGTTTTCTGATATAAAGAGGCGTTTTATCATCTCGCGATTAAGTACTGTGTTTGGTCGCACGTTTCGCGGAAGGATGAAGTATAGGGTCTCGCACCTCTTTGCTAATCTCATAGCGTAACTGAGAACACATGTCCCTATGCCAGGTGGTTTTAATGCTATACCGACTACAGTAGTGTTCTAATTGAGCGAACCATAGTTCCGGGTTATTTCAGTCAAATTCAGGTAATCGAGTAGTCGGAGTTACCAGGGAATCTGCACAGCCTCCACAACACGGTATGCTGTGGCCACTCAGATGTTGCAAGTAATTGAGGAATTCAGAAGAATAGGATGAGTAATCGATTGTGAACTATTTCCTCTTTATGATTTGTAAGACTTTCTTTATCTATTGAATGATGAATGCCCTTCCGTTTGTTCGACTAGATTTTCCCTGCTTCACCGGCCCACTGTCATACTTCCGACGATAAGGGTTCGAAAACACCATCAGTCTTCTACAATATTACTAGCTGCCGGTTGGTAATTTGGATAATTATTCTGATAGAAAAGTCGGTTTCTAAACATCCACCTCCGCAGAAGCAGAGTTTTTAAAGTCAGTTCCCATGTTTGATAAATGAGACATTATACTGAATAAAATATTTGAACTAAATAGTGCATAAGAGCGAAAAAAATCCGAGAAACGACCATAAAAACGGAGAAATGTAGATTCTAGTGAACTATAACAAAAGGCAAAATTTGAACGAAGTGGGCTCAACAATCTGGAAACGAACTTCTCTACCTTAGGCATTTGAAAGAATTTGTAGCTCACATGAAGTCACCTTTTGACTGGGAAAATGCAATAATAGCCGCTTTCCATGGTGGAAGATCTAAGCACTCCTCTTCATATTGCAGGTTGATTAATCTCGCTGTCACTGATTGAGATACTGTGAAGAGTGATGAAGAAAGCTATCATGTTCTGCTCACGTAGACCGAGGGATTCCCTGTAGGCGCGAGAGACGGTTATGATCAACTCGAAACTAGTCCTAAGTAACGGTACATGGTGGTGTACCACAAGGTATTGTACTCGACCTCTTCTTATCTATTGTAAATACCAGTGGGATCCCCAGGATCATCTAATCTCCCGTAGTCGTATACTCAGATGACTGAAACATTTTTAGGGGTAGCTCAAAGGTGACAGGAATTTGCTTACGTTGCAAACAGATGTCAACAATTCGTTAGGCTCATCCGAAGAATGGATGCTCCCCATCAACTTGGTGAAGTGTGTAACCATGCACATTGAGTACATGCTACTGCCTGCGATATGGAAGGAATACCACTCCCTTCTGTTCAGACACACAGGGACCCAGGTGTCATCGTAAGTCGTGACCTAGGAATTATGACTTACTGTCTTGCGATAGCAGCTCGTATCGTTATATCTGTATGGGCAATACACACAGTCTTTACTAGAGTAACTGGTGAAATGTTCACCACCACGTTATATACATTTATGGCGAGGTGGAAACTAGAAACTTGCATCCAGTCAGCCAGCCCTTTTCTCAAAGGAGACTCATATATTTTAGAAAGAGTTCAAAGGACCCGTTTACCTTACGGAGAGTAGCTCAGCAGATTAAGTCTCCTTTCCTCATCATACTGTAGGTAGGGAGGTGATCTAACCTCGATGATCAAAATTCTAAGATGTGACTATCTCCTCTTTTCTTTTCCACCAGGTAGGATCATCTCATATTACACATCGGTAGAATTCAGAAGTCAAGGTGGATCTATGTTTCTGTGGATCACTGGTTCTCCCACCGAGTCATTAACTCTTAGAACCGGATCCTAGGAGAATCCTTAAATGCGGCACCAGTCAACTCATTCAAGAAGGGCTTAGAAAAGGCTGTATTTTCCACTAGGAGGGCAAAAGAATGAAAAATGTACTAATTAGAAAAAAGACTAATATAGACTTGAAGCATTCTTTCCTCAACCAAAGTGAATCTGAATGAGGACGGTAATTACTAGCGACTTAGTAGGGGTCCTTTCTCACAGTATACTCTTTGTTATGCAGTAACATAAGTTCTTAGACAAGTAAAGTGATATCTTGGTTTAATTTTTTTATTTAATTTAGTTTTTTAATTTTACTATAGCTTGATTTCACACAGTATTTTGATGAAAGTATGAAATTTTCAGCATGTGATATCGGTAGCCCAAATTAAGCAGGCCGACCATAGATATCAGGAATGCGTCGGCGGGGGATCGAACCTCGGTCAGTGTGCATGGTCGGCGAGAGTCCTAACCGCTGTGCCACCGACGCTAATATGAGAGTGATACGTATAGCTTTTAGGGTTAGTGTACCACAAATACCATTGGGAATCAATCAAAAATGAGTTACGGTATGACAGACATATAAATCTGTTGTTGTTTTATATACTTCATCTGACATTATTCAAGTATGTTTTGTTATTGTGTGTATACTAGTATGAAAATTACAATAGTCTGCGTTGTTCACCTTTCAGTACCTCTCATATTAACTCCAAGTGAACCAATTTTATTTATGCTTACCAAATATCTGTTATTGCATGATTGAATATCGGTTTTTGCTTGTTCTATATGTAACAACCATTGGTGACATGGCTCAAAATCGTTCTCAGTGGCGCAGATGCATCCACTCCTTGTGACTTATGACTTCCAATTAAACTGTTTTGTTCTCCGTTATTACTATTCCTTTGTCTCACACCTCTGTTTACTGTTTCCATTATGCATTTCTTCTACGTCCTTCTCTTGCTTTGCGTGCTACATAGATTGTGGCGACTTGAACTGCCGCACATATGTGCAAAGTTCTATGTCGAAAACCGACCGACCGACCGAACAGCATAAAGGTCTGTATAGGTGGTAGAGCACTAAACAATATTCTCTTCTTTTTCTTTCACGAAAATATCCGGGAGTCGATTCTCTGAAGTAAAAGGAATAACTGTCGTCGAGGCTTGTTATTAACGAAAACAAAAAAACCGTTTGTAAGGATATGGCCCGTGCATCCTAATTTTTGAAATTGGACTGAATATATGTACCTTC
Source organism: Trichobilharzia szidati (assembly GCA_944472155.2). Classification (NCBI taxonomy): domain Eukaryota; kingdom Metazoa; phylum Platyhelminthes; class Trematoda; order Strigeidida; family Schistosomatidae; genus Trichobilharzia; species Trichobilharzia szidati. The sequence continues at coordinate 14,510,614 of OX235272.1, read as the reverse complement.
AAAGCTCGTGTTCTACTTTCCTTCCTTGTGTGACTATCGGTCGTTGATATATATATATATACTTTGCGTGGTTACACATGCTTGCTTTAGACTCGCGTACTCGAAAGTTCGAATTCACTAGTAATACATTTTCTTGAGCTCTCACTTGTGCTTTTGTATCCAACGTTCGAATTTGAACGTACACAGTGATTAACACATTTTAGAACGTGAAGATTTGAATGTATTTTAGTATATTAATCAGAATCAGATATAGTACACAATAACTACAAGGTGCATTCACTTCATTTGTGAGAATTCGGCGGGATGAAATGTAAAATAGAGACAATTATCTGCTTAGTCCTCATTAGGTCTCATGAATTAGTATAGTACGCCTCTGGCGTAGACGCGATATCCGACTGTCGACCAAAGGGCGCATGTACTGCTCAGCAGTCCGCTCCGTCCTCCTTTATGGCTGTGAGACCTGGCCATTGAGAGCGGAAGACACGAAAAGATTAGCTGTCTTTGATCATAGGTGTCGGCGTTCTATCTCCCGCGTGAAGTGGTACAATAAGGTGAGCAATATTGAGGTTAGGCTTTGTTCGAGTGCTAGGTAAGGAGGGGAAATCAGTCGACGAGACTGTGAAGTAGCTACATCGACTGAGATGGTTAGGACATGTGTTACGAATGAATGCCTAGTCATCGCCTTCCTCGACAATGGGCAATGTTAGCTGATATAGGGTCAGGCTGGAGAAGAGCTAGCGGCGGTCAAACCGAAACATGTCACCAGTCAATGAAATCTACAACAGTTAGTGTAAGCCAGCCAGCCACGTAGGAAGGTGTGGACTGGCTTCCTGACTGGTTGGGGTCCTCGGGACGGTAAAAACCAATGGTTGGAAACAATTGGTGACATGGCTCGAAATCGTTCTCAATGATGGCTGGCGCAGATGCATCCACTCCTTGTGACTTATGATTTCCAATGAAACTGTTTTGTTCTTCATTATTACTATTCCTTTGTCTCACACCTCTGTTTACTGTCTCTAATATGCATTTCATCTACTTTCTTCTGTTGCTTTGTGTGCAACGAGGAGGGAGTGTGGCGACTTGAACTGGCGCACATATGTGCAAAGTTCTAAGTCGAAAACCGACCGACCGAATTAGTATAGTGTTATTAAAGCTTAACACAGATAAGCACGAATATATTTACTGTTTATTTCTATTTTTACATGAATCAATTAGATTTGTTGAAATACTACAGGTAAGTCGTCCTAATTATCTGAATATTATCATAAATCATAAAAATTGCACCAAAAGTCACAGTTATTTAACCGCTTAACTAACGGGTTAACAAGCAACTACTCTCTCACCCAAACTACATCTTTAGCACATAGGGTTGGTACTGACTGAATAACTGATGAATCAACCCTAAACTGTTCAAGGGTCTAGTAATAGGAGCCTTTATTCCATTCGTCTAACAACTTTATGATAATTGCATAGTGTTCGGAGGCGTAAATCCCTACGTCTTGCATGTCGGGCTTGCCATTCACAAGTTGAATTTTTATATAAGTCGGTGTGTTCTTGTGGCGTTACCTTCATTGTTCTTCCTAGTTTAAACAGTTAGAATAGCAATACGATCTAAGGTTTTTTAACTTGTAAAGGAACAGTCTATTGATGGGATTGTGAACTTTCATCAATCCCGATTTCTAGGATACGTTACGCTTACTGAGCCATCGGCTTCCTCGACGAACAATGTTAGCTGAATTAGGACCTGGTTCTAAAAGAGTTACAGGTGGTCAGACAAAAACGTGCTACCCAGTCCATGAAGTCTGGTTGACTGTTGGTTTGAGCGATGCAGGGAGGTTTAGACTGCCAAACTGATGTCCTCAGGGTGTTGAAAATCAGTGGCTGGAAACTATTATTATCACTGGTGAAAAATGTTCTCATTGGCACAGACGGATTTACTTCTTGTTATCTTTTAGTAGTCGTTGGGCTGTATATCACATTGATACACGTTATGGATTTTGGTTCAGTTTGGCTGTAGCGCTTCGATGCTGTTCATATATTACTGTTTCGTTAGATCCCTTTTATTGTCTAACTTAAATATGCTGTTTTTATTACAGACATTTCAAGTTTGATATTGAGAAACATGACTGATTCGTGCACTGTTGTCATCGATGGTGTAACAAATGCTCGTCATCTGAAACCTGATTTACTGAGAGCATGGTTAGCTCCATATGGAGCTATTAAATGTAAGTTTTAAATTAAAGGCTTCTGAACTTCAAGGAGATATTTTTCAGATTGTTTTGGGTTGAATACATTTTTTCAAAAGTTAGCTTGTAGGGATTTGACCACGGATTGATGTCGGTTAGAGAACCATTTAAAATCAGGCAGTACTGGACAGCTGTTTCATCCTAATATGCGACTCACTGGCGGTACTCACCCACCACCAGGGTTCGAACCCAAGACCTTCCGGTTACAAGGCAAGTTCGTAGACCACCTAACCACCGGGGCCCGACTCTTGAAAAAAATTAATCTGGCTTCAGGATAGCTCTAGTGAGAAGTCTTGACCAGTAGGGTCCATCCAGTCAAGTGTGAGGATGGATTTCTCGCCGATGACATTGCCTGGTGGTGGCTCTAAAAACTACGAATGGCTAGAAGTTAGATTTTATGGGCGATTGAGTTGGGTCCTATGGGCTGAGTGGTCCAGGAGCTTACCTTGTAACCGGAAGGTCCTGGGTTTGAACCCTGGTGGCGGATAGGTACTACCGATGAGTCACAAACTCGTAGGAAACAGCTATCCAGTACTCCCTGGTTTTCGATAGTTTTCTAACTGATATCAATCTGTGGTCAAACTTGAATACATTTTTTATTTAGCTGCGGAAAGGCTTGAATATTTTGCCAGAGACATGGCTTCACTCTTTAAATGTCTGATTAATATTTGGTCGAATATGGTTAATAGGTAGGATACAAAGATGCAGAGATACACGAGTTAATTAATCAGTAGAGAGATATTTTATTTCCCAGGTTATGTATCATACTTAAAGTTTGGAGGCTTGACAATGCCGTCTGTTAGTTGACATTAAAATAGATTAAGTCGGGGATCTAAGCAAAGATCCATTAAAGTTAAAAAATTCAGTGCTTGAAGAAATGTATCATTTCGATAATATCAGATACGTGGTTACTAAAACCGTCTAAATTAGCGTATTGGTTAGTTATTTGTTTATTTCTATTATGCATTATTCGAACTTTTGTCATTTATTTTGGTTTTTATTGATTTTTACACATTGATTGTTCCCTAGATAGAAGTTGTGATAAAGTTGGGAAAGAGAATAATCAAAACGTGGCATCGACCTATGAAGTCTTTGATTGTTAGTTTGCGTCGTGTATGCAGGTGTGAAGACTCCATATTAGTTTGTTTATTGGATATATCACACAGTGATGAAACAGTATTATTTACTGGATGACACAGTTTCGAACAAAATTTATTGTTCATAATCATTCCATCAATTATAACCACACGACTTTGAAACTGGAGTTTTATAGTTTTCTTTGTCCTCTCCTATTTGTCGTCGTAGAGGTAGTGGAATTTTCCAGATATCTGGGTGGACAGGTGTTGAATCATTCCTATTACATGCATTTGCAGTTGATTCGATAAACAAAGCTTCTGTTATCAATCTCTCCCTCCACCTTGCTGTGACATTAGATTTTAAAACTGTCTGTCATCCTATCCCATCCTATTGTATGGTTGTGTATAACTGCATGCAGTGCTGTAATTATTATTATTATTGTTCCCTTGGGTTCCTAGTGCAACATAGGGCTTCAACTGCACGTCTCCTCTTGTTTCTGTCTTCTGCTGTATTTTTCACCTGCATCCATGTTAGTCCATACTGTTTCAGTTCCTCCTCACACGATCTCCTCCATGTCATCCTTGGACGTCACACTCGCCCCTTCCCTTTCGGGTTCCACTCGAGCGTTGGCCTGACGCGCGATGTCACCCAGCGAGTGAATGTCCAATCCATCTCCACTTTCTCCTGCATATTTGTTGGGCGATTGGTTCTTCTTTTGTTTCTTCCCATTCTTTCCGGCCATCTGATGTTGCGTATAGAACGAAGACAGCTGTTGATAAAAGTCTGCAACAGGCTGTTGGAAATACTCATTCTTTGTGACCCGCCAAGTTTCTCATCCATCTGTATAGAAGAAGTGACTGACATGACGTTTGTATTGAAAATCCGAATTTTGTTGTTGATGTTGAGGGGTGACGAAGATTTCCAGATTGGTTTGAGGTTGATGAATGTATTTCTCGCCTTCCCGATTCTCGATTTGACATCCTCGTCCGTTCCACCTGCCAGTAGTTGAGACAATGCTCCCTAGATAAGTGAGTGAATGAAGTAACCTCTTTCAAATCTTCCCGTTGATGGTGATTGGCACTGGATGTTGCTGCTGTTGTTGTTGTTGGTGGGTTATTTTCATAACCTCCGTCTTGTCTATGTTCACCTGGAGTCCTGTTTTCGCCGCCAGCTTCTTCGACCAGTTTGTCGGTTTTCGCTTGTAAGTCTTCGATTTTGTGTGACATCAAACATAAATCATCCGCGAAACCTAGGTTCTTCATGTTGGTCCAGGATATCTCTGTCTTCTCGTTTCCCACTGTCTGACGCATAATTCAGTCCAGTCCACCACAATTAGGAATGTCATTGGTGATAATAAGCACCCTTGTCTGACTCCTGTGTTTACTCCAAACGCCTCGCTGAGTTCTCCGTTGTGGATCACTTGACATGTGCCGTTGTCGTACAGTTTTTGAATAAGGTTGATGAATATTTGGGGTAGGCCGTAGTACTCGAGTAGTTTCCAAATTACTTCGCGGTCAACGCTGTCGAAGGCCTTCTCAAAATCTATGCAGGAAGTTGAGGTAGAGGTTTGATCGCCATTCCATGCTTTGTTCTGTGATGATGATGCGTAGAGTTGCAATTTGGTCAGAACATGATTTGCCTTTCCTGAATCCAACTTGTTCTGGTCGGAGTTCTGTATCCAGTGCATCTTTTATTCTCTCCAGGAAGATGGGACTCAGGATTTTACTTGGCGTCGACAGGAGCATGATTCCTCGCCAGTTCTTGCAGAGCCTGTAAGTCGCCTTTCTTTGGTAGTTTCACAAGGTAACCTTTCTTCCAGTCAGTAGGCACCTTTCCCTCCTTCCAGACCTTTTGCAATGATGGAGTCAGCATATCTGCTGTCATCTCTGGGTCCGCTTTCAGTGCTTCCGGGGGTATTCCATCTGGTCCAGCTGCTTTTCCAGCTTTCAGAAGCTTGATTGCATTCAAGACTTCAGCTTTCGTTGGAGGATTGGTGTCAACTTGCAGTTGTGTAGGCGCTGTGGTTGGTATTTCTGGACGGGTTGTAGGTGGTGGTCGGTTCAAGAGTCCTTTGAAGTGGTCCGCCCATTGTTTAATCTGTCTTTCTTCCTTGGTAATTGGGTTCCCTTGGCTGTCTTTTATAGGTTTCACTTGTGTTGATCTCTTCCCGGATAGAGACTTGGTTATCTGATATAGTGTTCTCAGGTCCCTTTTGCCTTCTGCTTTCTCAGCTTCAGTGGCCAGGTTGTCGTGGAATTGTCTTTTGTCCTTCGTGGCACTCTTCTTCACTTCTTTGTCCAGTGCTGTGTAAGTTGAGCTCAGCGTCTCTTTCTCTTGTCCGTCTTTGCATTTTATCATTTTCTCTTTCACCATTCTCCTCTCTTCTATTAGCTTCCAAGTGTCCATTGAGAGCCACTCCTTGTCTTGTCTCCTCTTTTTTTTTTTGATTTTACAGCTTGATTCCACACCGTTTTTTCAGTACAAGTGTGGAATTTTCAGCATGGATATCGGTAGCCCAAATTCAGGCCGACCATAGATATCGGGTGTGCGCCGGCAGGGGATCGAACCCCGGACCATGTGCATGGTCGGCGAGAGTCCTAACCACTGTACCACCGTTGAACACGTTTCGTTAAAAATCACCTTCAGAGAGTTCCAATGGTCTTCCACGCATGATTCTTCCGTGATGTCACGTAGTGTTTCCTGCTTTGCTCTGACAGTTGCAGTGAAGGTGTCATTTATGGTTGTGTCCTTCAGTTTTTGAGTGTTGAACTTGCATTGTGGCCTATCCCCAGCTATCCTCGAGGCTTTTAGCTTCACCTTGAAAGTCCCTTGTACTGGATAGTGGTCTGAACCCACATCTGCTCCTCCCCTCGACCTTGTGTCTAGTAGGCTCCGTCTCCACTTCCTTGAGATTGAAATGAAGTCTATCTGGTTTGTGGTGTGTCCTTCTGGTGAAATCCGTGTCGCCTCGTGTATATCCTTGTGTTTGAACACACTGCCACCAATCACCAAATCATTGAAGGCGCAGAAGTCTGAGAAGAGTTCACCATTGTCGTTCATTTCACCCAGGGCCTCACAACCCATGGTGAGTTCTCTTCCTGTATTGTCCCCTCCCATTTTCGCATTCATATCATCCATCAGTATTTTGATATTGCCATTTCGGACGTTGTCCATTACTGCTTGCAGTTGTCTGTAGAAGGCCTCTTTTTCCTCTTGTTCTGAGACGTTTGTAGGCGCATAGCATTGAATTATTGTAACCTTATAGTGGGCCAGGGTAGACAGAGAGAGTGAATAAGTTTTTTCTGTACACATAAATCTGTTCTTTCTCTATTAATCTCTAATTTATTATTATTATTATTGTTTCCTTTAATTCCTAGAGGAATATAGGGCTTAAGCCGTATCTGTCCACACGTTTTCATCTCTTCACATGACCGCCTCCAAGTCATCCTTGCACTGATGAACAACTCGCCGCTTCCCTTTCAGTCGGGTTCCACTCGAGCAATGGCTTGTCTAGTGATGTGACTTGATGGTTTCCTCAGAGTATGGCCAATCCATCTCCATTTCTTCCTGACTATTTGTTTCACAGTCGGTTCCTGCTGTGTTGGTTCGCTCATTGCCAGAGATCCCTCTCTGTTGCTGATCTTTTCTGGCCAGCCGGCCATCTGATCTTGAGTGGTATTGAGAGAAGACAGCTGTTAATGAAGGTCTGTAGTTTGTTTGAGATGCTCTTTATGACGCACAGTGCAAGTCTCTGATCCGTATAGTGAGTAGCACTGACTGGCTTCACATTGGAGTTGAAAATCCGGATCTTATTTTCATTTCGATGCTGAGTAGGGCTGTTGGCCTCCTGCACACAGACTTGAGAGTAGTGAAAGCTTGTCTTGCTTTTTCCGATCCTCGCTGCTTTGATATCCTCGTCAGTTCCGCTGGCCTGTATTTGAGACGATGTTTCCCAGGTAGATCGGTTGGTGAAGGAGGTTGTTTCTTTCAGGTTCCCTCCATTTATGCTGGCTGATTGTTGTCTGTTTTTGTTGTTGTTGCTGTTGGTGGTGGTGTTGGCTTTGGCCAGGAATCTTCATCACCTCTGTTTTCTCAATTTTCACCTGAAGTCCTATCTTCTCCGGATACTTCTTCTACAAACTTGTTGCTTTTCGCTTGCATATCTTCCAGTTTGTGGGAAATCAGACATATATCATCATCGGCGAAGTCCAGATCCTCCTAGTTCTTCTTTGTGTGAGTCCATTTTATGCCTGTTTCCTCATTGCCATTGCTGTCTGTCGCATTATCCAATCTACTGCAATCAGGAAAATCATTGGCGATAGTAGGCAGCCAGCTTTGTCTTACTCCCGTCTTCACTTCGAAGGATTCCTTAAGTTTCCCGTTGTGGATTACTTGGCATGCAGCATTGTCGTACAGCTGTTGGATGAGATGTATAATTGTCGGTGGCACCCCGTAGTAGCGAAGTAGTTGCCAAATCACTTCTCGACCGACGCTGTCGAAGGCCTTTTCAAAGTCGATGAAGTTGACATAGAGAGGTGACTGCCATTCCAAGCTTTGTTCCATAATGATCCATAATGTGCCGATCTGATCAATGCATGACTTGTTTCTCATGAATCCATGATTGCACTATTTAATGATTTGGTTGCTCTTTTCCCAAGACAAACAGGAATACGTTCACTAGTGCGTAAAGATAAATTCCTTTGGGTAAGACCTATATAACTAGCAACACAGGAGCAGTTGAATTTATATACACACATTGATGTCGCCATTTTGGGTAATCTATCTTTAATGCACAGTGTCAATATCGGTTTGGTTGAGAAAGTGACATGCAGTTTTGCGGCATTGAAAGTTCTTTCAATTGATCTTGTTAATCTACGGTTTAATATGTCTCTGGATATATCGCCTTTGAATTGTAAATTTAAGTAAAGCTTTCTCTTACTTACTGTGTCTCGCTTAGTTTTGTGTGTAGTTTCATAGATGTACTTCTTTACAAAGTTAGTAGGATAGTCGTTTTGTAGCAAGGTGTTTGTAAGATTTCTTATTTCATCTTCAATGCAGTCGTTGGTACATATGCGTCTAATTCTATGACTAAGACAACGAATTAGGTTGCGCTTATATTGTATAGGTATAAATTTTTAATTTAATTTTAATTTTTGGTTACAGCTTGATGCCACACCGTATTTTCAGTACAAGTATGGCATTTTCAGCATGGATATCGGTTAGCCCAAAATTTTGCAGGCCGACCATAGATATCGGGTGTGCGTCGGCAGGGGATCGAACCTCGGACCATGTGCATGGTCGGCGAGAGTCCTAACCACTGTGAAGCTATGGAAGTGGGTGTATTGTCCATCCCACGTCGCTTGCCTATAGATGTTTCTCTTTAGGGTACCGTCTGTTCTTTTTGTAAGAAGAACATCCAGAAATGGAATACTACCTTGGAGTTCCTCTTCACAAGTGAATTTAATAGCTGGGTGTACCTTATTGAAGACTTGGAGCAGGTGTTGTCTATCCAGATTATTGTTACAAATGATGAAGGTATCGTCAACATATCGACAATAATAATCGAGTTTGTTTAGTATTTCTTTTAAAGGACCATTTTCCAATTTAGACAGAAATATGTCAGCTAATAAGGAACTAAGGGCAGAACCCATAGCAACCCCATCTATTTGGCGGTAATACTCCTTATTAAATACAAATTGAACGTTCATAGTGCATTTTAGTAGTAATTCTTTCAATTTTCTTGGTGTGATTCCAATTTCTATTTTCTTTTCTACGAGTTGCTCACATATGTATTCGACAGTTTCTACAAGGAGGACGTTGGTAAATAGTGGTGTTACGTCCAACGATAACATAGTTTTGTCTGCTAGGTTCATGTCTTTAGTGTTTTCAACAAAGTCAAATACATCTTTTACACTATATTTAACCAACTGGCGATGTAGCGGTTCTAACAGATTTACTAACCATTTGGCATTTAAATGGAAGGGCGAGTTCGACATGTCCAGGATTGGTCGTAGGGGAATTCCCTGCTTATGTATCTTGGGTAAGCCATAAATTCTAGGCGTATGAGTTCCGGTGGGCTTAAAAGCGTCGAATATGGAACTATCAATTAGATTTTCATTTTTTAAAGACTTCAAAGTTTTAACGAACTGGCGTCATGTTGCTTCATTCGAATCTTCGCTGCTACCTAACTTTTGAAACTTGGAACGGTCATTCAGTAGGGTGTTCACCTTATCAATGTAGTCGCATTTGTTAAAAATTACTGTACCTGATCCCTTGTCCGGTTTCGTGATAATAATGCTGTCATCAGACCTTAGTTTTCTGAGGCATTCTCTATGCTTTTTACTTAATATACTTTTCTTGTCGATTTTGGCATTATTCTATTGGTAACAACAGTCAACCAAGGTACTCTTAAATCTGTCTAATTCGTATTGGGAGGACGGTGTTAGGTCTAGTGTCTGAGTGAAGAGGTTTTCAAACTGTACTTCTGTCTGTAATCGGTCAATATTAACTCTTTTATCGCAAAATTTAGGGCCCAATGACAACACTTCCATAGCAGTTTTATCTAAAGTCACACTGGAAAAGTTGAAGACGTACCACCTTTCAGGGTCCTTGGGAAAATGGGATTCTGATATTTCCGTGTCCAATCCTTTTGTAAGCTGGATTCTTTTTTTAGTTTCTCTAGTTTTAGAAAGATAACGGAGGTACTTTAAGAATAATTCGTTTAAATGTGTGGGAAGTTCATCAACAGCATATTGTCTCTGTGGAATATTTCTTTCTAATGTGCTAATATATCCTTGAAGAGATTCAATCTGATTAAGAGCGAATCGCTTGAGAGATTTCGTATTAGGGCGCACTCTACACCGACGAAGTGATTTGGAAAATGATTTAGGATAATGGTTATTCTCAATACAGTTTCGGATAAACTCCACATTAGTTTTCGCTTCATTTTCATTTTGCATGAGTTCCAGCTCCTAAGCAAAGCGTGACACCACTGGAGCAGCTAGCTGCACGCCTTATACGAAGCCTCCTTCGGAATGCAATAGAATGTCGTCATAATGGCCCACCAGTTCTTGGTCGTATGGAAAAAATAGATGTGGATGAGGGGGAAACTATTACAATCAGTGATACTAATGAAGAATTGGACACCATGATGGATACAATTGACTCAGAAGAAGCGAATGAAACCGAAGAGGAAAATGGTGTGTTGCGGCGTGGAAGTCAACATGTTAGTCCAGCGACTGCACAGAATGCTCCTATGGCTCGATTTTTGTGAGTCCCATATTGCATTTCTTTAGGATATGCTATTCATATGTAATATCCTAAGTATTAACTTATAGGGCAATACTTTATTTTTGTATTATCTATTCATATTTGTGATTTTGAAATTCTTTCATACCTAATTCTCTTCACTTTCATCCAAATAAGTCTAAGGTTGTTGCTATCAAGCATTTCGTAGTACCTGAGCTTGGATTCTCACACAATGTTCGAGTAAAGTGGGAATATGCTGAATGCTTACAGCCTAGTTTAAAAACTGATGCTATTGTTTGTGAACAAATTACTTCATAATATGAATTCCTTAAATACTCCGCACTAAATAACCGCTCAGTTACATCGGAATTTTACAAACCACTCATTTCAAAAGTCAAAACACTTGCTAAAATCAAAATACACTTATATCGATAATATCCAATGCATAAACAACATATACAGTATACTAAATAATATTGCTTTGACAAAAGTCCTCCCGAAGTTAATATTCATTTACCAATACAAATTAAGTTAACCGCGTATTGAGTAACGACCCAATAAACTCGTATATTGAGATCGTCGTTCTTAATAGGCATTCACTTCCTGCAATATATCGCCTTTTTAAAGTGCAAAGGAATGTCTTAACAGATTATAGAGTATGTCACGTTAGTACCTCGCGATAGTCATTAAGACTAATTCGAACAACTGATGGTACTCCAAGAGATAAATCGAAAAACTGCCGGAATGAAATCTGAGTGAAAATATACCACCTTTGAGAACCATGAACATGCGATATAATAGAACCACAAATTTGTAGAAATTTGTCATAGATTCCATCTCTATTGATTAACGAATATTATCAAAGGGTATATACTGCAATTGTCCAATAAGAAGTAATTGTTTTTATGTCAAAAATAAGTTATCAAGCATTTTACGTTCATATACATACTTCTACTAAAAATTTGACTTTTGAAATGAGTGGTTTGTAAAATTCCGACGTAACTGAGCGGTTATTTAGTGCAGAGTATTTAAGGAATTCATATTATGAAGTAATTTGTTCACAAACAATAGCATCAGCTTTTAAACTAGGCTGTAAGCATTCAGCATATTCCCACTTTACTCGAACATTGTGTGAGAATCCAAGCTCAGGTACTACGAAATGCTTGATAGCAACAACCTTAGACTTATTTGGATGAAAGTGAAGAGAATTAGGTATGAAAGAATTTCAAAATCACAAATATGAATAGATAATACAAAAATAAAGTATTGCCCTATAAGTTAATACTTAGGATATTACATATGAATAGCATATCCTAAAGAAATGCAATATGGGACTCACAAAAATCGAGCCATAGGAGCATTCTGTGCAGTCGCTGGACTAACATGTTGACTTCCACGCCGCAACACACCATTTTCCTCTTCGGTTTCATTCGCTTCTTCTGAGTCAATTGTATCCATCATGGTGTCCAATTCTTCATTAGTATCACTGATTGTAATAGTTTCCCCCTCATCCACATCTATTTTTTCCATACGACCAAGAACTGGTGGGCCATTATGACGACATTCTATTGCATTCCGAAGGAGGCTTCGTATAAGGCGTGCAGCTAGCTGCTCCAGTGGTGTCACGCTTTGCTTAGGAGCTGGAACTCATGCAAAATGAAAATGAAGCGAAAACTAATGTGGAGTTTATCCGAAACTGTATTGAGAATAACCATTATCCTAAATCATTTTCCAAATCACTTCGTCGGTGTAGAGTGCGCCCTAATACGAAATCTCTCAAGCGATTCGCTCTTAATCAGATTGAATCTCTTCAAGGATATATTAGCACATTAGAAAGAAATATTCCACAGAGACAATATGCTGTTGATGAACTTCCCACACATTTAAACGAATTATTCTTAAAGTACCTCCGTTATCTTTCTAAAACTAGAGAAACTAAAAAAAGAATCCAGCTTACAAAAGGATTGGACACGGAAATATCAGAATCCCATTTTCCCAAGGACCCTGAAAGGTGGTACGTCTTCAACTTTTCCAGTGTGACTTTAGATAAAACTGCTATGGAAGTGTTGTCATTGGGCCCTAAATTTTGCGATAAAAGAGTTAATATTGACCGATTACAGACAGAAGTACAGTTTGAAAACCTCTTCACTCAGACACTAGACCTAACACCGTCCTCCCAATACGAATTAGACAGATTTAAGAGTACCTTGGTTGACTGTTGTTACCAATAGAATAATGCCAAAATCGACAAGAAAAGTATATTAAGTAAAAAGCATAGAGAATGCCTCAGAAAACTAAGGTCTGATGACAGCATTATTATCACGAAACCGGACAAGGGATCAGGTACAGTAATTTTTAACAAATGCGACTACATTGATAAGGTGAACACCCTACTGAATGACCGTTCCAAGTTTCAAAAGTTAGGTAGCAGCGAAGATTCGAATGAAGCAACATGACGCCAGTTCGTTAAAACTTTGAAGTCTTTAAAAAATGAAAATCTAATTGATAGTTCCATATTCGACGCTTTTAAGCCCACCGGAACTCATACGCCTAGAATTTATGGCTTACCCAAGATACATAAGCAGGGAATTCCCCTACGACCAATCCTGGACATGTCGAACTCGCCCTTCCATTTAAATGCCAAATGGTTAGTAAATCTGTTAGAACCGCTACATCGCCAGTTGGTTAAATATAGTGTAAAAGATGTATTTGACTTTGTTGAAAACACTAAAGACATGAACCTAGCAGACAAAACTATGTTATCGTTGGACGTAACACCACTATTTACCAACGTCCTCCTTGTAGAAACTGTCGAATACATATGTGAGCAACTCGTAGAAAAGAAAATAGAAATTGTGTGGAAGGAGAGATTGATAACAGAAGTTTAAAACAAGCAATAAAGGTTAATAAAGCAGGATTTAATGAATTCATCAAATTTCGGTAGAACTCGTCAGCTGAATACTCTACATACACGGATATATACTTTTGAAATTACATTGGGAGATATAGGACTGATAACAGAAGCTTTGTTTATCGAATCAACTGCAAATACATGTAATAGGAATGATTCAACACCTGTCCACCCAGATATCTGGAAAATTCCACTACCCCTACGACGACAAATAGGAGAGGACAAAGAAAACTATAAAACGGAAGTTTCGAAGTCGTGTGATTATTACAACTAATATGATTATGAACAGTAATAGATTGTGTTTGAAGCTTTGTCATCCAGTAAATAATACTGTTTCATCACTGTGGGATATATCTAATAAACAAACTAATATGGAATTACTTACTACCACAAGTTGCACACATATATTAAGGTATAAAGACTGTTTGGTTGAGGTTGTTGTGACGTTGATATACAATGTTATGAGACCTGTTACTGATATGGTAGAATCCATTCAGTCTATTTGAATTCCTCGATCCGTCATAGTATCATTATTCTTCATGTAGTTATTCTTTTCACCTCACATTTCTGTTGATCATAGTTTCTTCACATTTTGATTGATTTTCCTTTCTATATCTTCATGTATGGCTTTTATTGTCACAACTTAAACTGTTGCACTTTTGTAGGCAGTCCCACTTTAAATATTTAGTTGTGTTGTCACCAAGCTAGACTTGTTTTCACTGTGATTTGAAAAATGAATTTTGGTGGTTAAGATAAAAGCGGGTTCTTCCTGGCCTAATCTTTACCACTTGTTGATAATCCTCTTTAGTATATATTTACCACCCCCCCCTCTGGTAAGTGACATCTTTATGTATTCTGATTCCATCTCTTTGAATATTGTGATCAACATACATATATATGTATATATATTTGAGCGTTGAAGTTTCTGTAGCGCCTTGGTTAAGTTTTGGGGGTGGAGTTGCTAGCACCACGCCCCAACCCTCCCTCTTTATCCGGGCTTGGGACCGGCTAGAAAACTAGTGAGCTAGTAATCTAGGCGAGGCGACTGGATTATACATCAGACAGTGGGAAACGAGAAGACAGGGATATCCTGAACCGAGGTGAAGAACCTAGAAGACCTGGATTTCGCGTGTGGATGATTTATGTTTGATGTCACACAAAATCGAAGACTTACAAGCGAAAACCGACAAACTGGTCGAAGAAGCAGCCGGAGAAGACAGGTGAAGACTCCAGGTGAACATAGACAAGACGGAGGTTATGAAAATAACCAACCAACAACAGCAACAGCAACATCCATCGCCAATCACCATCAACGGGAGGGATTTGAAAGAGGTTACTTCATTCACTTATCTAGGGAGCATTGTCTCAACTACGGGAGGAACGGACGAGGATGTCAAATCGAGAATCGGGAAGGCGAGAAACACATTCATCAACCTGAAACCAATCTGGAAATCTTCCGCTGTCACTCCTCAACATCAACAACAAAATTCGGATTTTCAATACAAACGTCAAGTCAGTTAGTTCTTCTATACGGATGGATCAGAAACTTGGCCGGTGTGTCACAAGGAATATTTCCAACAGCCTGTTGCAGACCTTTATCAACAACTAACTGTCTTCGCTGGCTCTATACTGAAGATCAGATGGCCGGAAAGAACAATCACCAACAAGAAACTATGGGAAGAAACAAAACAAGAACCAATCGCCCAACAAATATGCAGGAGAAAGTGGAGATGGATTGGACACTCACTCGCTGAGGAGGCCACTCGCTGGGTAACATCGCGCGTCAGGCCAACGCTCGAGTGGAACCCGAAAGGGAAGCGGCGGTGAGTGGGACGTCAGTGGAAGGGTGACATGGAGGAGATCGTGTGAAGAGGAGTTGAAACAGTGTGGAGTAACATGGATGCAGGTGAAAATTACAGCAGAAGCAAGTGGAGACGTGCAGTTGAAGTCCTATGTTCCACTAGGAACCCAAGGGAATAATAATTATATATATATATATATATATATATATATATATATACATGTAATGGTTGAACTCAGTGGTATTTAGTAGGATAATTACATATTTGGCAAAATGATATGCAGCGATGGAGAAATACGGAAAGTTTACATTGAAATTTGCATTTGCAAAAGTTATTCATCTTCTGCTTCCTTCTTCTTCATGTCAAGCTTTCTATATTTTTTTGCACAGTTAACATAGTCTTTCCTCTCCACCTTAATCCATCACTGTGGTATTCAAGATTTTTGCACAAGATATCACACAATACACCGATTACATGTTTATGTTAGAGGCGCTCTGCACATATTTAGAGGACCTGGGCTTGTAGAACCAAATGAACAACTTGGCAGGGAATTATTCTCCTTATAACAATGTAACTTTGAATCATGCCTGCTTGCTTGCTATCCACGCTTTTGTTAAATTTTTCAAATAGTAACGATAATTAATTGTAAAATACTCATGTTTGCTATTTGATTCTCCTAGGTTTATCTATTTATGAAAAGTTAATATTTGCAGAGTTTGAAAACTCTACATCTGCTGAAAGTGTTATTGAAAACGAAAATGGTAGTATGTTTCGGAATAATTGTGTATCAATACGTTACCAACAACCTTGGGATATGATGGTTACCGGAGATCTTGTGTCCAAACTTGATTGTACTACTTCACAAGTGAGCGAAGAAAATGAAGCAAATAATGAAGCTGAATCATCAAATGAAAAGGCTTCTTCTGAAGCTGAGTATGTATTTTTGTTGTTGTTGTTGTTGTTGTCATCAGATGCTTCATACCCATTGTTTATTTTGAAGCAGTTTTCGAATTCTTGGTATTCATATTGTAACGACAGAAGACAAGGGGCCAGGCAACTGATCCTTTATTGAGAAAACCAACAGATATTAATAGATTTTTATGTACATTATTATTCGTTATTGTTAGCAGAGAGGTAACGTCTTCCGATTGGTTGTTTTCCTGCTGAAGGTTATTCTGTCATCTCTTTGTTGCCGTTTCTTAGACAGTCTGTTGATATCTCTGCTAATCGTATCCGCCCACGCTAAGTCTGCTGTGATTGGTTGTTGAGTTAGTCTTCGTTCTTGTTTTTTTCTCATGACCCTGATTCGGGACGTAAACATTGACGTAAATTGCTGTCTACCAATTTTGACTAGCAGACAGCTCTCACCACAATATTGGTTAGTAAGCGCTCAACTACCAGGAACGGATTCTTCATTAATCAGGCTATCAGCTATACGGATAGTTTGAGGACTACTAACACTATTCAACTACTGGGAATGAATTAGGCAGAGTGAGAGATTTTCATTCGAAATCCCACAGGCTAGAAATCAATCACATCTCTATCTTTAAGTGTTCACCATGGATCTCCTATTGCTATACATTCGAGGGGGGGGAGCAGTCATAAGTAGCCTGTTGGTAAAGTTTTCGACACTAGGAAGATGAGTTTCCTCAAGATTTCAGTTGTATACTTAACATGATTAAAGCCTGGTATTTAATCGAAAAGATTGGAGAATCTATAAGGTAACAGCAAACTATCACTCAAATAATCCAACATATGCCACAATTCAAAATTAAATATTTTGCAGTTGTCTTCACTCTAAATTTTTTTGACAAGAATAAATAAGGAGGTAGGTAGCAATGTTCCCGGTGTAATTTTGAGCTGTACTGGGTTTAGAAAATGATAAGAACAAAGACGAGTATATCTGTATGAATTCTGTCTTAATAATGCTTCGTGATATTTTGTTTTAGTACTTCCGAATACTACATTAAATTAACAGGTTAGCTTTCTCCTATCTCGTTTTCGATATTCTCATACAGTATTTTTTGTAAAAAGAGCCCACGAATATTTCCTAAGAAGCAGTTGTGAAGACTTCAAAAGGCAATGTCCGGTCAGAAAGTTAGTGCCTTGTAAGTATATTATAGTAATCAAGGCAATCTACTTCAACTCATGAAGTTATGTGAGAGGTTACCGAGAGTCGCTGTCTGTCTGTTTTCGACATAGAACTTTGCACATATGTGCGGAAGTTCAAGTCGCCACACTCCCTCCTCATAGCACACAAAGCAACAGAAGAAAGTAGATGAAATGCATATTAGAGACAGTAAACAGAGGTGTGAGACAAAGGTATTGTAATAACGAAGAACAAAACAGATTAACTAGGAAATCATAGGTCACAAGGAGTGGATGCATCTGTGCCACTGAGAACGATTTTGAGCCATGTCACCAATTGTTTCCAACCTTCATTGGTTTTTACCGTCCCGAGGACCCCAACCAGTCAGGAAGCCAGTCTACACCTTCCTACGTGGCTGGCTGGCTTAGACTAACTGTTGTAGATTTCATTGACTGGTGCCATGTTTTCGTTTGACCGCCGCTAGCTAACTCTTTTCCAGCCTGGCCCCATATCAGCTAACATTGCCCATTGTCGAGGAAGGCGATGACTAGGCATTCATTCGTAACACATATCCTAACCATCTCAGTCGATGTAGCTACTTTACAGTCTCGTCGACTGATTTCCCCTCCTTACCTAGCACTCGACGCCTAACCTCAATATTGCTCGCCTTCCCTATCTACCAACCAAGGCATAGCCCAAATATTCATCAACCTTATTCAACAGCTGTAAGACAACGGCACATGTCAAGTGATCCACAACGGAAAACTCAGTGAGGCGTTTGGAGTAAACACAGGAGTCCGACAAGGGTGCTTATTATCACCAATGGTATTCCTAATTGTGGTGGACTGGACTGAATTATGCGTCAGACAGTGGGAAACGAGAAGACAGGGATATCCTGGACCGACGTGAAGAACCTAGAAGACCTGGATTTCGCGTGTGGATGATTTATGTTTGATGTCACACAAAATCGAAGACTTACAAGCGAAAACCGACAAACTGGTCGAAGAAGCAGCCGGAGAAGACAGGTGAAGACTCCAGGTGAACATAGACAAGACGGAGGTTATGAAAATAACCAACCAACAACAGCAACAGCAACATCCATCGCCAATCACCATCAACGGGAGGGATTTGAAGGAGGTTACTTCATTCAATCACTTATATAGGGAGCATTGTCTCAACTACAGGCAGGTGGGACGGACGAGGATGTCAAATCGGGAATCGACAAGGCGAGAAACATATTCATCAACCTGAAACCAGTCTGGAAATCTTCCGCTGTCACTCCTCAACATCAACAACAAAATTCGGATTTTCAATACAAACGTCAGTCAAGTCAGTCAGTTCTTCTATACGAATGGATCAGAAACTTAGCGGCGGGTCACAAAGAATGAGTATTTCCAACAGCCTGTTGCACACCTTTATCAACAACTAACTGTCTTCGCTGGCTCTATACTGACGATCAGATGGCCGGAAAGAACAATCACCAACAAGAAACTATGGGGAGAAACAAAACTAGAAGCAATCGCTCAACAAATATGCAGGAGAAAGTGGAGATGGATTGGACACTCACTCGCTGAGGAGGCCATCGCTGGGTAACATCGCGCGTCAAGCCAATGGTCGAGTGGAACCCGAAAGGGAAGCGGCGGTGAGTGGGACGTCAGTGCAAGGTTGACATGGAGGAGATCATGTGGAGAGGAGTTGAAACAGTATGGAATAACATGGATACAGGTGAAAAGTACAGCAGGAACCCAAGGGAACAATAATAATATATAATAACCAAGGTTTTGCGTCAAGCTACGTGGCTGTTGAAATTGGTCAGTTGACTATTTCATGTTAGATTCCTAAAAGTCACTGTCCCCATGCTTCCATCTATCCTACTTGGTGTTTTTACATTAAAGAAACCCATTTTAGATCCGTATTCCAATTCAAAGGTAAATTCTATCGCTAAGTGGCAACTATTAAATACCTGTAACACTTCATGACAAAGGTCACAACTAGTGAAAGAGTCGTTCATAAATATAACCTCCATCCAATTGAATATCCTGGATTATTGAATTCAGTCGACCACTTTCCAAATTGTCCACGAAACGATTTGCTAATAATGCATCCAGCATAGATCCTATTGTAGTGTGTGCCATTGGCAGGAATTTTACTAGTAATATCTTGGCGATGTCGTCCACAAGAATCTTGAATAACGGAGTGATGGGTAAATTTGCAAAGAAGGAAACTGAAGGTATTTAAGTGTCGGTTTGTAGGGATTTCGTTGATTGGTTACAGGATTTCATCATGAGCTGACATTGGTTAGAGAACCATTGGAAAACCTGGGAGTACTGGACAGCTGTTTCGTCCTAGTTTGGGACTCTTCAGTAGAACCAGAAGGTCCTCGGTTCGGACCCCGGCGATGGGTGCGTACTGATGAAGAGTCCCAAACTAGAACGAAACAGCTGTCCAGTTCTTCCAGGTTTTCCAATGGTTCTCTAACCAATGTGAGCTCATGATGAAATCCTGTAACCAAACTGAAGATAGTTGTGAAGCAATGTAGAAAGCCTGGGAATGTAGATCAACGAAACAGAATATGAGTAATTTTATAAATGGATATTTCAATGAAAGCTTTTGTATTTTTCGCATCATCATTTTGCCAATGAAACAATTGCGCTACTAAATATCACAGTGTTTTGCTGTTACACTATGATGTTGCAGGATTGGACTACACCGACTCCTAGATTAGAAATAGGAAGTGGGGTGATAGAGCACGTTGATCACTTCACTTACTTGGGAAGTACCATCAGCCCCAACGGGTTGATCTCTGACGAAATCTCAGCACGAATACAGAGGGCTAGTTTTGCATATGCCAGTTTACGCCGTCTCTGGCGTAGACGTGATATCCGACTGGCCATCGACCAAAGGGCGTGTGTACTGCTCATCAGTCCGCTCCGTCCTCCTTTTTGGCCAGCTGTGAGACCTGGCCATTGAGAGTGGAAGACATGAAAAGATTAGCTGTCTTCGATCATAGGTGTCTGCGTTTTTTCTCCCGTGTGAAGTGGTATAATAAGGTGAGCAATATTGAGGTTAGGCGTCGAGTGCTAGGTAGGTGGGAGGGGAAATCAGTCGACGAGACTGTGAAGTAGCTACATCGACTGAGATGGTTAGGATATGTGTTACGAATGAATGCCTAGTCATCGCCTTCCTCGACAATGGGCAATGTTAGCTGATATGGGGCCAGGCTGGAAAAGAGTTAGCTAGCGGCGGTCAAACGAAAACATGGCACCAGTCAATGAAATCTACAACAGTTAGTCTAAGCCAGCCAGCCACGTAGGAAGGTGTAGACTGGCTTCCTGACTGGTTGGGGTCCTCGGGACGGTAAAAGTCAATGGCTGGAAACAATTGGTGACATGGCTAGCTCAAAATCATTGTCAATGGCTAGCACAGATGCATCCACTCCTTGTGACTTATGATTTCCTAGTTAAAATGTTTTGTTCTTCGTTATTACAATACCATTGTCTCACACCTCTGTTTACTGTCTATATTATGCATTTCATCTACTTTCTTCTGTTGCTTTGTGTGCTATGAGGAGGGAGTGTGGCGACTTGAACTTCCGCACATATGTTCAAAGTTCTATGTCGAAACGACCGACCGACCGACACTATGAGAGAGATGTAGAGAGAAAGATTTTATATTTATCTTCTTACAGAAAAGGTTAGGAAGTTAAGTTATTGCGTAGTTGTAGGATATTTAAATCACCTCTTGATAGTCGTATGCATGATTTCATGTCTCAGTGAGTAGTTTTGTTCTGTCCATCTGTGACACGACTTGTTATACTATTTACCCCACTGATATTGTTTTTTTATTTTTGTGTTTTTCTTCCATTCATACGGTTCACCATCAATAGTGGAAAAGAAATATTTTCACAAGTTAAGTATTTGGACAAGTATGAATTATGTAACTTGTATACTGCATTGCAAGATGTGCTGAAGAAAAAAGGAAAACAGAAAAAAGCCAGATCTCGTAAGTCATTTCTTTTTAACTATTGTTGCTTTTTGTTTTTATTCCTTGACGTTCCCAGTGGAACATAGGGCTTCAAGATAGAGGCTTGAAGTGTCCGTAGCAGTGTTTAATTTTACAGGGTTGGGTTGCTAGCCTCATACCCAACCTTTCCTCTTTACCAGCTTCTATTTCTCGCTTAGCGAAGTAAAGGAGTGCGTTGGCGGCCGGGGATCGAACCCCGAACCATGTGCATGGTTGGCCAGCGTCCTAACCGCTGTGCCACCGACGCAATGCTTTTGCTTAATATCAGTTATTTTTGATATCCGTTTTTTAAATGATTCAGAAATTTGGTCGAATACCTTTCGTTACTTTTGTTATATTAAATGACTTTTCGTTCAGTCTTCTTCTCGAAATGTTTTCATGTCAGGGGGGGGGAGGTACGCGGTGGTAGCCTCTACCGGGTTAGTCCTGTTGACTGCCTTCGCGCAGTAGAGGTGTTTCTCACAAATGTGAATATCTGGCGCTTGAAACTGGAGAGGTGTTTATAAGCGCATGTCTACATAGGAGGAGCTGGAAGACACCGATTCCAAATCCATGGTGTACGTGGACTCCAGACTCCGAAATAACTAAAATGGCGTACGAACCTGTTTGGTTATCGGCCATCAATCCATGAAATCCCTGGCAGTTAAACTAAGTCAGGTAGGGAGATGCAGACTTCCGGGTTGGTTGGGGCCCTTGGGACTCTAAGAATCAATGGCTGGAGACACTAGGTGACATGGCTCAAAATCGTTGTCAATGGCTTACGCAGATGTATTCAGTCTCATATTCCTTTCTACCATTACTCATTCTGTTTCACTCTTATACTTATCTAAATTCTATTGATTCTCTTCACTCATTTTCCTGCCTACCTTTGTGTGGTATTTGGAACGTGGGAACTCGAACTGTTGCACTTCGGTGCCAAGTTCTATGTTGAATCCAGCAGCAGCAGCAACAGCAGGTTATCGGCCACTATGAAAACGCTGCTCCACTGGTTTGTGGATCAAAATTCAAGTCAAAAGCTTAGGGAGAGCAGATCACCTGCTTCGATCTCCGCTTCCGGGCAGTATCCAAACCCTCGCGCATAGACAATGAGATTTTGTGTGGCGCATCTCTTGGAGCCCCAAAACACACCCTTTCTAGGTTTTAATAAATAAAATATTAATCTTACAACATCGATAGGAGATTTTAGACAGATCAACGTTTTGTAAATTCTAAAAGAGGACATACATTAGAATTATTTGTTTTTAAATATACATAATTATTTTCAATTTGTATTTTTTTCATATGAAGACAACAAAGTGGCTGGTGATATAGAACACATATTCTTAGGTATGCATTACCACTGATAGGAGGAAAACACACTTTTCAGTGTTCGCATACTTCCACCCTTTGACATGTTCTGGATATAAACATGCTTACAGGCATCCGACACATGCAATACTTCTTGACCTGAAGGTGGGATCTCACTCCGTCAACTGAGAGGTCAAGTCTTCCTGTGATAATCACAGGGGAATTAGCTTGACTAATATGGTATCTAAATTTCTAGGCTGATTAATAAAGCGTAGACTCAGCAGTGCACAAGAGGAACAAATACAAGAGAACCAGGCAGGCTTTAGACTAGGAAGAGGATGTATTGATCATATTTTCACCCTTCGACAGATTCTGGAACATAGGCAGACTTGCCGTCCGCGTCCAACAGTGGTTATATTTCTTGGCCTAAAGGTGGCATTCGATTCCGTCGACCGAGAGGTACTATGGTGATGTTTGACTGTGAAGGGAATGTTGAGAAAATACATTGCACTGGTCAAGGCACTCTACTCGAACTCATGCAGCCAGCCAAGTAAGAGCTTATGGCGAGTTGTCATCTGATGTGGTGACAACTAGTAGTGTCCGTCAAGGATGCCCACAGTACCCATTTCAATTCAATTTCATCATAGATGTACTAATGGAATTAACCCTAACTGCTGATTTCAGCGACTCAGGAATTGACTTGCTACCAGGGAATAATCTCGTTGACTTAGAATATGCAGACGATATAGTCCTTCTAGGCGAGGACGCTGACAAAGTACACAGCAGAGTCTTCTGAACACCTTGATCTATAATCTGCGAATGTTTGGCATGCGATTCACTCCTGTTGTCTAATGTAAGATGATGAGGATACTGGACTGGACATCATCGATTCCTAGCTTAGAAACAGGGAGTGAAGGTGGTAGAGTGTATTGACCACTTCATTTATTTGGGAAGTTGCATCAGCCAGCCCCATGGATTTTAATCACAGACGAAATCTCAACACGGATACAGACGGCTCGTTCCGCATATGCCAGTTTACGTCGTCTCTGGATTAGACGTGACATCTGAAGACATATTGGTATCTGTATCTATCCAAATTATGTATACCTTATCTTTAACGCACCATTTGCACAGATCTTCGTGTTGTGGCACTTCTGGACTTCATATTGTGTTTCTTTGCGTTCCTTTCATTTCTCCAATGTACATCCACAACGCTGTATCATTTAACCTTCTCTGAAATCAAATGTATCTCCCTGCTATTTCCTGTTTTTATGCCGATGAACATCTCTTTATATACTACTGATAAATGTTATCAGTAGCACTCTCCATGATAGAGATAATGTTAAGTGCGAAACCTACGAATTAGTATTTTATTAGCGAAATGATCGGCTCTTATATTGTTTCTTATCTATGGAGACATTATTTCAATTAATTTATAATTTTAGATATTAACACTGTTATCATTATTTTACACTTTTTATACATTTTTGACTTTATTATCACTGCTAATACCAAAACAGCTGCTATTATCAATCCTGTAATATTATCTTTTACTTTTGTTTTTTGCTGCTGTCGAGTAAATTAGGTGCAATATTGAAGAAAGTGCTAAGAATTCCACACTATATCATAAGTACTGTTTTGGAATAAAGCATATTATTATTATGTATGGAATTGTGCATAGCTGTAGCTGATAAGTTTCTCTCTTCTGCTGCTTATTTTAGAGATGGTTCCAAGTGAACATTTGTGTGTGTGTGTATATGGGAGTGAGAAGTATTTTGTGATCCATCCATTATTCCGTTTAAAATAATATAATATTTTCTCTTGTAGGTATAATAATAGTAGGTAGTTCGTTACCTGAGGTTCTAGTGGGAATTCGTGACCAGTAGGGTGCAGCAGGTCGGGTGTGTGAACAAATACTCACCGAAGACACTGGCTAGCGGTTGTGCTATGTCTTGAATTGACATAAACTGGGCTTCATGCACCGGTCATTGGATCGGGTCCCAGTGGCCTAATGGTCTGCGAGGTCGTCTTGTAACCAGAGAAGGTCCTGGGTTCGAACCCCGGCGATGGGTGCGCTCTGATGAAGAGTTCCAAACTAGGTCGATGAAACAGCTGTCCAGTACTCCCACGTCTTCCAATGGTTCTCTAACTGATGTCAGCTCATGATGAAATCCTGTAACCAATCAGTCAAATCCCTACAAACGAATACTTGACAACGTTAATAATTGATTTCCCTCTTATTATTTTCAGTTCCTTCAGGTCGTCGTTGGCTTGATGACGAGGCAAAACGACTCTTTGCAATCAGAAATGAGGCATTGCAAGAGTTAGAAAAGAAGGAAAGCAAAACAAATTTAGATAAATTTTTTCTTTGTGAAACCTTATATATCAAGGCGCGGAACAGATGTCAAAAGTCCTGGTTGCATAAAATAAATCAAGAAATCGAATCCCTTAAAAAACTTCAGAAAGGTAATTGCATATTATAATATATTCCGCAATATACACACTAGATTATCATAGGAAAAAATAAACAGACGCAAAATTCTCCTTTTTTTGACGAAGTACACTCGTGAAGATGTGTAACATCATGGAAGAGCAACCAGATTTTATTTTATTTTGTTTCTTTCGTTCTTTTTGCTAATTCCTTCTCATTTCGTTCTACCGCGCTGGTGAGCCAGGTCTAGGAGCGCTAATTAATTCTTTTGGAAGGTATATAATGTGTGACATTTTTTGTTGAAATAAATAAATTTCTCCACTTATTTTGAATTCAAGTTAAATAGTGTCTGTATTTTACCCAGTATTGAATTAAATAGTGGTAGAATGCTGTAACACTGAGAATCTCAGTGATGAAATCCTGTTTGTATCAGTTCAACTACTCCTGTAAAACAATTAAGATTGTTCTTCTATCTCTGAGGGGTTTTTCTTGTTTGAGAAGAATTGCCATTTTGGTTAAACAAAGTTGTAATGAAAAGCGTTAACAGTTGGTACACTTGGTCCAAGCAGACCATATAGTGTTATTTACCTTGTTTCACTGCTTCCCACTGACTAAGAGTTACAAGGCCATTAATGCGTCAGCAGGGCCTTTTGTATGTGTGTCTGAAGCTTAACTTCACTTTTCTCGCCACGTAAGTAAACACACTGTGAGTCTGTCGTTTTGATATCATTTTTGTTAACTGTATTTGACAGTGAGTGATATTACTGCTAAGGTTTTTGTTGTTGTTGTTGTTGTTACCGCTGCCTTTCCTGTTGTGATTATTCTTTCCTTGTTGTTCTGATTGCTTTATTTCTTGTTTTCCTGATTCCAAAGGTAGCAACCCCCAAAAAGTCGCTCCTCTGTAACTAACGTATTTATGTAACAACCCCCTTCCCCCCAGGCGTTAGGCTAGCAACCCCCACCCTGTAAAAACAAAGCTGCTACAGAAACTTCAGTACAAATGAGTCTGCTTGCGACAAAAAAAAACACAGGAAGAGAACTCATCATGCGTAGAGAAGCACCTTGGAGAGATGAATGAAAACAGAGAACTCTTCGCTGATTTCCGTGCCTTCAACGAACTAGTGATTGGTGACAGCCTATACAAGCACAAGAGCATCCACAAGGCTACATAGGTGTCACCAGACGGGCGAAACCGAAAACCGAATTGACTTCATCTCAATCCCAAGGACACAAAAGTTAGAAGAGGAGTAAACGTTGGCTCAGACCACTGTCTCGTTCTAGGAACACTCCAAATCAAATCAAAAACTTTCAAAGAAACAGGAACTGCAGATAGGCCACAATCCAAGTTCAATACTCAAAAACTGAAGGATCAGTCCACAAAGGATATCTTCACTGCAATCATAAGAAAAAAGGCGGAGACGCGAATCAACACTAACGAAGAGACCAGTGTTGAAAAACACTAGAACAGCATGAAAGCGGTGTGGAGTCAAACCTGCATGGAAGTTCTAGGCACAGAGAAGAAACAAAACAGACAGTGGCTCACTATGGACACGTGGAGACTTATAGAAGAGAGAAGGATGTTGAAACAAAAGATTATCCATTGCATCGATAAGGAATAGAAACAGGAGTTGAATGCAAGTTGCAATACACTGAACAAAAGAGTAAAGACGGTTGCCAGGGAAGACAAAAGAAAATATTATGAAGCCATGGCAAGTGAAGCAGAACAAGCTGCAGGCAAAGGAGACCTCGCAACACTCTACCAAACAACTAGGTACCTATCGGGCAAACGTTTAACACAAATCAAGCCGGTGAAAGATGACAATGGAAAGTCACTCACCAAAGAAGTGGAGCAAAGGAAACACTGGGCTGAACACTTCAAAAGACTCCTAAATCGACCACCACCGACAACGCGCCCAACAATACCAACAACGGAGACAGAGCTACTAGTGAACACCAACCCCCCGACGAAATCAGAAGTCCTGAAGGCAATAAAGATGCTAAAGACTAGAAAAGCAGCAGGACCAGATGGAATCCCAGAAGAAACATTGAAAATGGATCCAGAGACAACAGCGGATTTGATGACGTCACTACTGGAGAAGGTGTGGACAGAGAGCAAGGTACCTGAGGATTGAAAGAAAGGCTACTTATTCAAACTGCCGAAGTAAGGGGACTTAGGTCAATGCAAGAGCTGGCGTGGCATTATGCTTCTGTCCATCCCAAGCAAAATACTAAGCCGCATCATCCTGGAGAGAATCAAACATGCCCAGTTGTATTACATATATGTCTTATAAATACACTTTTTTTAAATAATTATCGCTTTTCACCCAAAAGAATATAATTGGCAGGTTCAAGGTCATTTGACTTTGGTGTCTATTCTGTACTGTTGCCTGGATTGTATCTTCTTGTGGTCAATAGTTGATTAAAACAATATGAAACACAGTTAACACGATGCACTTTGATGGATAAAAAAAATTAAGGTAGCCCAGTGATTTAAGCAGGCCGCCATTAGATAGATAAACTGAAACAATGGAGAAGATTTCTAACTCAGGTGAATGTGATATTTGATTAATTGTGTCCTCTGAGCTGGTTGAGAACAAAACTAATTCAAGATAGATAAATTAACAGAATAATCAGTGGATGCAGAATACTAATGCAAATCTGGTTTGCTTTGGTGTATGTTAGAAATCTAGGGTTTCCATTTTCTGCACATGTTGCCCTAGTCTAACTGTGAACTAAATACGACGTTTTGGTAGGGATTCTTGCAGCGAAATATTGGAAAATAAAGGTGAAAACTTCGGAGAAGTTTAGACTGATGAGAGGTGAACCACTTTCCTATCCTCTTGAAAACCGTCTTACGTTCATGAAAGACAAAATTCGAATAAGAGCACAGTCATTAATTAATGAAGGCAATACACTATTTACATTATTAGGACGTTCCACAATCTCCAGCTGGCTGTAAATTTGGTTACGGATTAAATCGTACCCGAGAATATCCCAATATCGTCAATGGCTTTCATTGGAAATAAATTTATTTTGCTGAAATGTTGTATAACACAGGGCAACAAAAATCTCTATGACGGAATAGCTGTGTTGTTTTCATTTAACACGTGAATAATCTCGAATAAATCGATGTGTGCGTCGGTGGCACAGTGTTTAGGACTCTCGTCGACCATGCACATGGTCCGGGCTCGATCCCCTGCCGACGCACACCTGATATCACTTGGTCGGCCTGCAAAATTTGGGCTACCGATATCACATGCTGAAAATTCCATACATGTACCAAAAAATACTGTGTGGAATCAAGCTGTAATCAAAAATAAAAACAAAAAAATACTAATGTGGCGTCCTGGTTAATAAAGTTAACTATTTTGTGAGTAGTGATAAAATGAAATATCAAACGATTGGTATATTTAGAGAAAGTGACTCTAAAGAGCAGTGTATGTGTATATTAGTAGACGTTAAGTTATTTAGGGGAAGATTGTCAAGAACCAACTGGCGAGATGTGATTCGTCTAAAGACTCAGCGTATATGCATGAAACAGACATGCATGACAGACGAAACTATTCACAATTCTATTTATTCAAGCGTCGAGCATCTGGAATCAACTTCCTACTATGTAACCGCTGATATGTGGTTGACGTCTTCACATGTATGACTGAAAAGTGTAATGGTAAAAGCGGACACCTATATGTGAAATAAATGTGCAGTAAGACGTTGAATACCTGCAACATAAAGCGTGTTCTCTGTACTGTATATATATATATATATATACATATATATATATATATATATATATATATATATATAATCAGAAATATCAGCTAATAATCCTGACTAGTGTCATGAAAGTGTTTCCACAATTAGAAACGGTGAAGTTGAAATGCATCAGCCACTTCGATGGACTTTGCGTGCGTACCCACTGTACAACTAGTCAGAATCAAGAAGCATGTTGAACGATGTGAATACAGGTGACTACGAAGCAACAATGGTAAGGAGACATATTTTAAACAACACGATTTCCTGACAATTTTGAATAAATAGTTTTTCAAAATTATTAATATAAAACCTGTAAAATTATTATATACCAAAATGCGGTTATTGGTTTTCGTGAATATGTGGTTTAACTGCGCTACACTTCGTTGGTACCGTTGACCTGTGTCCTTTTTGTTTGTAGTTTTCACACTTTCCCCAAAACACTCAAAATTATTTATTATCTGGGTATTTTATCAGTCACTTACTTTCAATGGCATGACAGTGGAAAAAAGGTTATTTAAAATAATGTATATCTTGACACTTTTATGAAGAAGTCAGAGAGAACACACTCATCACTTCAGTATCACTGCTTTCAATGGTTGTCGACTACACACAAGAAAACCACATTATGATTCTGCCCCCTCCCCAACTTCTGTCTATGCATCTCCTTCAACGACAAGTAGTTCTATTCCTCTTTCTGTTCATGGGTAAGGGTGTTGAATACGGTTTTCTTTTTATCATTATCAAGCGACAGTTGGTTAAAGGTGACTTTTGAGCGAAGCAAATTTTCCATACGCTACGTAAATAGCCAAACTTAATACGTAACGGTTCATTATTATCTGTATTATTAGTGTTCCCTTGGGTTCCGAGTGGAACATAGGGCTTCAACAACACATCTCCACTTTGTCCTATTCTCTGTGGTCCACTTCAGTTGGCCCTACCATTGCCCATAGTTTCTCATCTCCTCATCGCACGATCTCCTCAATGTGTCACCCTTGGACACCCAACTCGTTCCACTAATGGGCCTGAATGATAGATACCACCTAATTGCCCATGCCTAGGTGTAGTAGATACAGTGAAATCCGAACCAATAATATTTTAATAAGTTATTATGTGGTCAACAAATTTGACTGAGTGGTACCTACCTGCTTACACACAGAACTTAACTTTTCTGGGCTCACTATCAGCTAGGTGACGTTTAAGACTGCACCGGTCGGGGGATCAAACCAATCGCGGACCACGCGAGTGGTTGTTGGTGAGCATCCTACACAAAGCAAGCAACCACTCCCACAGTGAACGTAACTATTACCGTTTTTTACTGAATCGCACATTCAAAACAACCAAGAGTATGTATAAATTATGTATTTTTAATGTAAATTTTAGAAAACAAAATGATGCCAGTGGTAGTGGTAATATTAACCTGTACATGGAAATTCTGTGAATATTGAAAATATCAAGTGTATTTAGTGATGATGATGATAATAATAATAGTAATAATAATGATAATAAAATGTAATAATATATATATATTATGATTTCAAAATACGCACGTTTCCACAAACATTAAATAATCCGCTAAATTTTTGTTTTTGTATATATACTATGATGATGATGATCATTGAATTATAAATGAAATGATAATAATGACAATATAAAATATATAAGATAAAGACTAAGTGAGTATGTTGGCGTTGAATGTATGTAGAATATAAAAGCAGAGAAGAAATATGACATTTGCTATATTATTAAGAGTTTCAAAAATACAAGAAGTGGGGGGGGGGAATAACAAAGCACAGCCATATCATGAAAACAAGAATGTATGAATGAGGCATTAGTTTCTAGAATGAAAATAATAATAATAACGATGATGACAATGATGCCGATGAATGTGTATGTGCAGAGAGGTATTCACAAGTTAATTAGCGAAACTTTAATGAAATGAAGTGTATATGTATTTGTGTATATGTGTGTCGGTAGGTATCATAAATCTCCGTATTGCAGTAAAACCTTTGGTTTCCTAGACAATTCTGATTCTAGAGATGGTTGATGCTGTTGTGTATTACTGTCGCCTAACATAGAACTGAAAAATTGTTCACGTAATAAAGCAGATTTATTATTAGAATTTGATGTTTTATTACCATTATGATGGTGATAATCAAATATTGGAATAGAATTGGAACAATTGCTAGCCATACTGTTGTTTATGTTATTCATGCTAACACTGCTAGTTGTTGACAATCCAGGCTTTTGAGTATTTTCACATCTTGTTGTATTTGATCTGATACAGGTTGAGCAGACAGGAGAGGGTGAAGAATCACAGGGGGAGAAGTGTTAGAAGTAGGAAAAACAAAAATAAAATAGTTTGTACAAAAAATACTAATTTCGAAATTTCATCACCAGTCTTATGTTGACTTGACTTCGAAAGTTCGATCACAAACTGACTTCAATTAGAGGAGAACTGAAACCAGGAGCATTGAACGACTGTTTCATCCTTGTGTGGGATTCTTCAGTAACACGATCCCATAGACCTACACTTTAGAGTCGAACCCAGGACCTGCAGGTTACAAGGTGGATTTGTTGATGATTCAGCCGCTAGGACGGAATCCAATGGGCTGTCAATTCTTCCATGCTATGTATCTCCCTGACAGTAATCAATGGGTGCGTAGGGATGAAGAGTCTCGAAATGGGACGAAACAGCTGTCCGGGACTCTGGTTTTCAGTGATTCTCTAAATAAAGCTCAGTTTGTGATAAAAACTTGGAATTAGTCAAATTCATAGAAACCAACACTTGAAAACTTCTAGGGTGACAAGTAATACACTCTCCACTATAGATTATTCACACCTCAGAGAATTTCGAGACCATCGGTGCTTCTGATTATCCAGTCTGTGGTATTTCTCAAAGTTGTAGCATAGTAAACATTGATGCATAAACACATTTCAATACAAATCGAGTATTTCACAGTCCACCATAATCAGTCAGTGGGAAATGCCGAACAACCCAAGAAAGAGCATAATAACTGATACTCATTCGTTCGTTGCAGAAGAGGTGGCTCTCATGGCCTTAATGGCTTACCTGATAACCCTGTAGCGTTTAAAATGGTGGGGTGATGATGGGTTTGAGTCTCAATGGGAACAATATCACTCTCACTCGGAATGCAAGTACATGTCAGATGACGAGTCCCCAAGAATGACGAAATCCACATCCTTGATACCAACCACTACGACTTGCCATCAATCAAATTATCATTGAATAAACCTTTCAGTTATCAATATGTTTGTTAGATGTTTGGTCTTAAGTCGATTCCTACACTGTCAGTGAAAATCATCGCATCGCATATAAGTGAAATGACCTGTACCTGTCATCTTCGTTTTTTGTTGCATAGCATGAAAACAGAATACCGCCTGTTTTAAGTAGTGTGCACAGTTTTCTGGGTGAATGTATCCACATAATAATCAATAATCTTATCAAAACTGCAATCCCTCCCATACACTAAGACGAAGTAAGACGAATAAATAGGATGAAATCTGGAAAGTTTACGATTGTGTTTAAATTGAACCCTGTATCACTATACAAAAAACTATCTCACTAAGAAGAACTATAAGAATGGAAACTGAAAATGAAAAAGCAAGTAAGATACAGCTAGCTTGTTCCATTTGTGCTATCTCCATTTATATGTTGCTAAAAATAGCCGCAATATAATGAATTAGTTAGTGACTGGAAGTTAAAAGTAAAAACCTCAGTCTCAAAGTATGCTAGTGACCATCTCCTCCTCGTGACTACTGTTCCGACCCCTTCCGCTATGTAAGTTTTGTAACTCAATTACCAGAAGACCGTAAGTAGGCGGATTGATATCCTAACTAACTAAACTAAAAAAGCCTTTGTAGTCAAGTGCCTAAGTCAGTAAATCACAGCTGTTCATCAGTATTTTAAGATGAGACGTAATATTTTCCTCGTATTCTATTAAGTGAACATAGAAACGAATGGTCTTTGCATTCTATCAGGAACAGATGAACGTTGAAGTCAACAGGATTAACAGTAGGTGGACCATAAATATAAGACGAATAGGGATATCTTGTGCTTAGTCTATGCAAATTCTTATTTATTTAGTGATAGGTGGTAGGTAGCAGTGGAATTCAGGATGTACCTTTCATTTTATTCAGAGTTCGTTACCTAGATTTAATAATAATAATAAAGTAATTTGGAGGATGATGACTGGCAGTGGAATCCACGATGCACATTTCTTCTTGTCTGTGACTCGTCATCCGGTGGATGTATCTGCATTCTTCACTGAGCAGCTGGTGTTTCCCACTGAGGCTCGAACCCCGGTATCCATCGTTTCAAACGTGGATGGATTGCTAGTCACCACCCATCAAAATACTTCAAGTTACACCCTCAGAAACCGTTGAAGAATCCGCACCCGGAGCCGACAGGTCAACACACGGGCCGAACACTTGGGTCAAATCAATCAACGGGAAAGACCGCATTGAATTAAATAATAATAACAAAAACAGCTTTATTCTGAAAATTCCATTCATATGCAATACTGAATTTCCAGAGTCTTTATTGCAAAATGTTGACTCCTCGCACAGAAACTACTCAACAATATATCAACTGAAGCATTATTGTGCCATCCAATAATTCGTATAGATTTCGTTACATTCTTCAATTAGGAAAATTCATACCAGTAGGTTGAAACCTATTTGAAAGTGTACCTGAGTATAAATTGTGATTCTAGACGTAATTGGATGATTTAAACAATACAAAATGTGAAGTAAATACTATGCATTTGTATGAACAGAAAATCTAGGTAACCCAGAGATTTATTTAAGCAGGCCCCCATACCAACCTACATCTTAGTTAGAAGACCGAAACAGTCTTCCGATCTTCAGATCCCCTCAATCTGGCTAGTATGCACTACTGGTTGATTGGAGTTGTGTCCAACTACTCATGTCAGCCAATCAGTAGTATATAGAGTCGTACATATGAATCTCCAGCCTAAAGCTTGAATCTCAGAATGTTATAATTTTTCGATATTAAGTCATGATGAGTGCTGAATTCGAGTCCCACTGGGTGTATATCATTGATCGACAAGCCCCACTTGGATAACCAAACAGATAATATCACAATGAAATGTAATAAATAACAATAAATAAACAGCTTCACTCTGAAGAAAATGTGTACACAGCCTACTGAATTCTGAGTGTCATTTATTGCACAATATTTACTCCTCATCCAGGACCTCGAAGTAAAGTAGCAATCTGTAGTATATCACTTGACGTAATACTTTTAGATCTGAAGTGCAGACTATAATCCCGTTATGATATTTTTTTACCTTCGTCTCTGCAAAATGCATACCAGTAGTTTGAAAGCCATTTGAAAATTATGCGTTGAGTACATTTTGTGACATAATTAAATGCTTAAAACAATAAAAATTAAGTGAAGACAATGGATAGTGATTCAAACAGGCCGCCTCAACCATGATGATGATGTCAAGAATGCCCAGTATACACTAACAGTCACCGATCCATTCACAATTAAATAATATTACATATGAACTGTGATCAAGATTTGACCGGATAGTTGCAAAATAATTGAGCGCTGAGTGAGAAGTAGACATTTATAAAATTATATTAGTAAAATCTCAGCGAAATTGAAATGATTAATTCCAACGTTTCGTTCGGTAATCTGGTTCGAAGCGAACTTCTTCAAGGAAATTAATCGAAATTAACATAATAGAGGTTTATATATAAAAGGAACAACTCTTGTTTTTAAACTTTGTCCAATCATGAGTCATCCTCATTACTGGTGAAGGTTAAGGACAAAATAGAACAAGAAAACCAGCAGAATTGCGTATACCAGGTCAATTGTGGTGATTGTAACGCCGCATATGTAGGAGAAACTTCCAGACAGGTAAATATAAAAGTGAAAGAGCATAAACAATGTCTAAGGGTGGTTCCAAAGACCTCTCCAGACTTGAAGAAGCTAGAAAACAACTCAGCGATTGCACTGCATTCGATAGAAACGGGACACAAAATCGACTTTAATAAGACTAAGGTTTTACAGAAAGGTTTTGTTTCATATGAAGAAAGGCTGACTGCGGAAACCCTACATATATGGGTGAATTGTGTAAGTTTGAACAGACGTGAATGTGTGATCTTAGCTGATGCATGGTAAATTCTGACTAATAAGTAAATTGGATATGTATCAACAACTAGTCACACTTCATCAAATTCTCGATGGTCTGCGTCTTCTTATGGAGAGAATAACAAATTTATAAAATTATATCATATTTATAAAACACATCTCAATTATTTTGTAACTATCCGGTCAAATCTTGATCACAGCTCACATGACAATAACAAATGTTCACCCACACACACATACATACACACCATTGATACTGCATATACACATATATATTTTCACAAAAGTAGACTAATTTTGAAAGTCTGAGGTCAAATTTTGACCACAGTTCATTTTAAAAAATTTCGTTTTGTTTATTATACCTATTGATAGCTATTTCTTGATTCACATGACAGGACATACAATTTAAAACAAGAGATGTACTTTTATATATAAACATACTATTTTATTTATTTATTTATTATACATGTTGATGCCTGTTGCATGACTCATGATTGGACAAAGTTTTTAAAAACAAGTGATGTTCCTTTTATATATAAACCTCTGTTATGTTAATTTCGATTAATTTCCCTGAAGAAGTTCGGTTCGGACCAGATTGCCGAACACGGAAAACGTTGGAATTAATCATTTCAATTTCACTGAGATTTTACAAATATAATTTTAAAAATAATATTAGATTACAAGGAACACTAAATTACTCATTAACAACAATATACACTTTTCACCAATTTATCTATATAATAATATAATGTCTGACTTACTCAGGATATTTCTCTGTATGCAGAATATAAATTGGATTATTGAAATGTGTAGAGTCTGCATCCAATCCAACATTGTTAGTAGTAGAGATATTATTATTATCACCTAAATTTTTCAATGGATTGTTCATCATTATTGTAGAAGATTGACAAGTATTACTATTATTATTATTATTATTATTATTATTATTATTATTATTATTATGGATGTTATTATTACTACTACTACTGGCCATACTGTTCGCTGAACGTTGTAAGTGTATAGGATTATTGATTTCATTATAGTATAATGATGACGATCTCGATAGACCTGGTCCTGTTGGTGACATGATCCTATTATTATTATTATTCTGTGAATTTGTATTAACACTAGATGAAACTGAAAGAAGAAAAGAAGAAAAACTTCAGTAGATAGATAAGACGATGATGATGATCATGGTGTCGAAATTTTCGAAAGTAATTATAATGAATGTGTATGCTGTGTGTTGACGTACAAATTCAGTTTACGCGTGCTATGATTAAATCGTCAGTGATATGATAGAGAAGATTTTGTAGCTCAGGTGGATGATTTTGATGTGGTTGTGTTCTCTGAGCTGGATAATTAATTTGCGAAGCTTTCATCACACTACTAGGTGACATCTTCAGCGCATACTTCAATTCATTGAAGTGAGCTTTTAGATTTCTCCACGAGTTTATTAATCATCTCTCCCGGTGACCTTCAAAGTCGTGATTGGTTGTTTTTGTGTGTTTTCAATTAGACTAGGTGTGAAAACACACAAAAACAACCAATCACATCCAAGGTCACCGGGAGAGATGATTAATAAACTCGTGGAGAAATCTAAAAGCTCACTTGAACAAATTGAAGTATGCGCTGAAGATGTCACCTAGTAGGGTGATGAAAGCTTCGCAAATTAACTATCCAGCTCAGAGAACACAACCACATCAAAAAAAGATTACCAAACGTCTTATATAATATTTGGTTGTTTCTTTACGTTATTTCACAGTATTTGTGTCATAAATATACTACGGAACAACCAACCACTTTTCATGGGATGATGGTAAGATGAGAGACAACTAGAAATTTTGTACAGTGGACTTGTTTGTTGGTTCGAAATTTACAGTAAGCAGAAAACTAACTGAATTACACGACAGAAATGAACAAATGAATAGTTTTTAAGTTCATAATTCAACTAACTAACCACTGCAAAACATGTGTAATGGATTCTGCAGTTATAGGTAATTCCATAGATAGCATCGTCAATGGGTCTAAAACGCCATTGTGAAAAGGTGTGGCTTCGGATCCTGACACAATCTTGGACTTTCTCTGTGCAACCTAATGTTTACTTCAGGATACTCCAATGATGAAGTCAGATCGTCTTTCAGCTTTCTTTTAATCTTTGATACCTGAGCTTACTTTTTTGGTTGGAACCGTATTTTTCAAATTCTCGTGTCTCAGTTAAGTTGTTGTTCTTACAGTAAAACTTCTGAGAGGAATTCCATCCAGTGATTGGGGCTTAAAAAAAGATGTTAATGAAGCTTCCCATTGTCGATGAAAGCACTCCATTGCAGAGCCTCTATAACACGGTATTATATGGCCACTCAGATGGTGTGAGTGACTAAGGAACTCAAAAGTATTGAGCCGAATTGATGGCTGGTGAAATTTCAGCATAGATGCAGAGGGCTCGTTTGGCATATGCCGACATAAGTGATCTCTGGTTTAAACATATCCAACTGCCAACCAAAGGACGTGTGCACTGCTCAGCAGTTCGCCCCATCTTCCTTCATGGCTGTAAGACATGGCCATTGAGAGTGGAAGGCATGAAAAGGCTGGCTAGCTGTCTTTGATCATAGGTGGCTGTGTTCTATCTCCCGCGTGTAGTGTTATAATAAGGTGAGCAATATTGAGGTTGGGCATCGAGTGCTAGGTAAGGAGGGGAAATCAGTCGACGAGACTGTGAAGTAGCTACATCGACTGAGATGGTTAGGACATGTGTTACGAATGAATGCCTAGTCATCGCCTTCCTCGACAATGGGCAATGTTACCTTATATAGGGTCAGGCTGGAAAAGAGCTAGTGGTGGTCAAACGAAAACATGTCACCAGTCAATGAAATCTACAACAGTTCGTCTAAGCCAGCCACGTAGGAAGGTGTAGACTGACTTCCTGACTGGTTGGGGTCCTCGGGACGGTAAAAACCAATGGTCGGAAACAATTGGTGACATGGCTCAAAATCGTTGTCAATGTATAGCGCAGATGCATCCACTCTTTGCGACTTATAATACCCAATGAAACAATGTTGTTCATCGATACTACCATTCTTCATGTCTCATATCTTTGTTTACTGTCTCTATTTTGCATTACTTTTTACTTTCTTCTCTGGCTTTGTGTGCTGAGTGAAGTATGGTGACTCAAACTTCTGCACATTGGTTCCGAGTTCTATGTTAAAACCAGTCCAGTCCAGTCAGGTGCCCATCACAGTCCTTGCGCCAACTGCAGTAGCTTGTAGGGAACAGGATGGCGGGGCAGGTTGTACCGAAACAATCGCGAGTTATGAGGGTTACTCGCACAAAATGGCCGAGCACATATGTTAGTGGTATTTTTGACAGCCTCATCACTGCCTCTGGTTACCTAATGTTGTAAACTAGCAATGAATGGCGGCACACATGGATCGTGGAGAGGCTGAACACTTGAAGGTCACTTATGCACACTGTGATTGGTAGATTTTCCTTTGCGTAAGCATTGCGGCTAATACGTATTGCACTTTACTGAGGCAGGCTTTTAAATAATAATAAAATCAGATAGAAATTGTATTTTCCAGTTGAAAGGAACTAGGTAATATATGTATAAATTTCACAGATGTGATATGCATTGCATCCACTTACAAGAAGAATAATATTGGGTGACTTAATCAAAGAAGTGTAAAGTTTGAAGATTTGATCTCTTTCACTTGGTTATAACGGATGGATAGGAGAGGCAGTTGAATAATATTTGCTTTTTGCAGAAAGGAAACTGTGATAGATAAATGGAAGTTCTGTGATTCGTGGAATCTATCATGGAATATATGGACGACCACAATCTATAGAATTTCACCAATTCCACGATTGTTCCATCCCTTGTTCACATATTCATAATGCCTATGATAAGGAACTGTACATTAGAGGTAAGATAAGCTCACCTGATATGTATACATTCTCAGATATTTCTCAATGAGGTCGACATTGAGTACCATGTCGATCTTTGCATAGAAAGATCATGTCCAGTTTCTCCTGAAGGATCTGGTGGTAATGAAAACTGCAAAGACTGATCCAGTACCACTATCAACTGAGAGAAACTGATCCACATCTTGTGGACAGGATGATTAGTGGACTTTATTATAGCTATGATGCAGCTATAAAGAATCTACAATTGCGATTTTTCCATTGAATTGATATGGACTCTTTTTAATGTGAATATGTACTATTTCATTCTAAATTATTTTTAATTTGGTTGACTATTGTTCTGCTGTAAGTACATGCATCTATGTCGACTGCCTTTGTCTCTTTTACTTATGATTTTGAAGACATTGCATAGTTAACGAGAATGATATCATTCTAAATGCATTCTAAATTCCTTCAGCACCATACGTGTACTAGCCATACTCAGCTTGCATCTGTAGACGATGTTGCGAATGGCATCCAGCGAAGTGTATTCGCTCCGGTCAGGTTTCTCAGTTGCGGACAATTTTTAATCGGAAAATTTTCGTCCACTGACGGTGGAGATGTTATGCTATTACGAGGCACATCAATTGGAACGATAATGTTTTAGGGAGTACACATATTTCTAGCTCCGGTGCTATTTCACGGGATTTCGTATATTATTCTGAGTACATTAGTATGAAACAACAAGCTTACCTTCCAAGTGCTTCTTCCACTCCAGATTGTATTTTCTGAGACGTCGATAGAATGTTGACTTATGTCGTCTTAGGTCAAAATTAGCTTCTGCTGCATCGTAACAGATCACTGATAAATAAACTTGCTAAGTCTCAAATTCTTCCGGCGGTGTGTTTCGATATTAAGGGGTGGTCTGTTGTCAATAAAGTCGCTCAGTGGATTAATCCAGCTGAACGAAGAACCGTTAAAATTCATGTTAGCTGGAAAAAAAATGAATCCCGTAGCCTAAACAACAAATACGCTTGGCATGATCTTTCAAATGCACAGTACTGTAATAATTTTAATATAAAACATAGAAGTAAGCAATGAATGACCTAGAAAAATTTGTAAACAAGGAGTTTAGGCAGACGCGCAGCTTACTCACCGCAGTGGAAATACAAACTGTGAATTCA
This sequence comes from Trichobilharzia szidati, assembly GCA_944472155.2. NCBI lineage: Eukaryota > Metazoa > Platyhelminthes > Trematoda > Strigeidida > Schistosomatidae > Trichobilharzia > Trichobilharzia szidati. The sequence goes on along the minus strand of OX235272.1, from coordinate 14,470,524 downwards.
ACTGCTTCTTTTCCAACTTGGATTCCAATCCAGTAAAAGACTTCTCATGGAAAGGCCTATTAGGATGCATTCAGAAATTAAAGAGTATATTTCATTGATTACTTATATTGAAAAGCACATTATATTACATTTTTTATGTGTTACTAATGACTCACTCAGATTCATTGTAACGCAGTTAAGCAAAGTCATCTGTCATTGGTTCAAGAAGTAGATATGGGTTATTCCGATTGGTTGATTTCCAGCCAACGAACGTTCATGTCAGTGCCCCAAACATTCTGCAATGCACCCGAGGTCTGGGATAGGCAACGTCGAAGTCGTAAACCATTATTATTTCCTCAGTGCACGAAATGTTTCAGTTACATTTAATCCGGTTGTGCATAATATTAGTATTCATTAGTGTAAGGAGGAAACAGCCGTTGAAAATGCGTTTGTATTGTAATAACGAAATGTAACCTAGCAAACGTAGCTGTATACCTACACGACCTGTATTGGTAGTCTAGGTACTTCAAACACACTATGAGACGTATGGAAGGGACCTGAAAGAAACAACCTCCTTCACCAACCAACCTGGGAAGCATCGTTTCAACTACAGGCCAGCGGAACTGACGAGGATATCAAAGCAAGAATCGGAAAAGCAAGACAAGCTTTCACTACTCTCAAGTCTGTGTGGAGGTCAACAGCCCTACTCAGCATCAAAACGAAGATAAGATCCGGATTTTCAACTCCAATGTGAAGTCAGTCGGTGCTACTATACGGATCAGATACTTGCACTGAGCGTTATAAAGAGCATCTCAAACAAACTGCAGACCTTCATCAACTGCTGTATTCGCTCAATACCACTCAAGATCAGATGGCCGGCCAGAAAAGATCAGCGACAGAGAGGGATCTCTGGCAATGAGCGAACCAACTCAGCAGGAACGGATTGTGAAACATATAGGCAGGAAGAAATGGAGATGGGTTGGCTGTCCATACTCTGAGGAAACAATGCATCAAGTGACATCACTAGACAAGCCATTGCTCGAGTGGAACCCGACTGAAAGGGAAGCGGCGAGTTGGTCGTCAGTGCGAGGGTGGGTGACTTGGAGGAGGTGATGTGAAGAGGAGATGAAGGTGTGTGGGCAGACTTGGAGCCAGGTGAAGACTCTAGCAGAGAACCGAAAGTAGTGGAGACGCAGGGCTGAAGCCCTATGTTCCTCTAGGAATTAAAGGAAACAATATTAATAATAATGAGACGTATATTCTATTCATCACAAGTAGTCTATTATTCATATGTTGCGTATAACCGCACTGTAATAGAGGAAGTCTGTAGGTAATAAAAAGACGACTACATCACTCTTCTTCTATTATCATTCAGCATCAATAGGCTCTCACATGATGTCATTGACACTTAGACTTATGTATTATAGATAAAATCCCCATTTAGACATTTAGAAAACAGAAAGATTGTGCGAAGAAATATTTACTTTTCAATTAGATCCCCATCTCTTGTTCTACTCAAATGTATACAGCATTTATTACAATACACAACAGTTTACCAATCAAGTGGCATTGAAATGTTTGTTAACAATAATTAAACAGTGTCAAAATGTCAATGGGTTGATAATAAACGAAGAAAATCAATACACATTCAAAAGGTAGAAATGGTTAGAATCAATTAATTTTACAAGGATAACACGTAATTAAAGATGAAGTAGTCAGAAAAAATAAAATAATTTGGACAATTATAATTTTTACAGTTTTCAAAAGTTTAGGGGGAGGCAGGCGAAGTAGTCCGGTTTATACAGTCATGTAACGATGGCCAAGGTAAGGAAAATGGCTGTACAAAGTTCTTCTGAACACTCAGGTTTGGCTTCTTCAGGTGGATTCCTATTGCTTCAGCTGTCTGTAGAAGACGAACTCGTGGAGCAAACTTAAGATTAGTAGGACTGCGATAGATAATTTTAAGTGCTGTATTAACATCAACCTTATGCTCAGTATCTACAAGATGTGCTGCAATAGAGCTACGAATAGATCTTGTTTGTCCCTTGCTTAACCATGTTGGATGATGTTCTGAAATACGATTATGAACCTGTCTAATTGTACGCCCGATGTAGCTGGCTCCGCAGCTGCAGTCAAACTGGTAGATACACATAGAAGAGGCAAATTTAGGTAGTTTGTCCTTATTTCTCGAACGTAGAATAAAGTTGGTTGTGAAGAGACAACGTACCTCTGCTGCATAATAAGCTGTTGACCAAGTCACTCAACTCCATTGTTTATTTTGTTATCGTAAAATAAATTTCACGATAATAAGTTGCAGTACACTGTAACTATCACTATAGTGAAAGGTAATAATAGTGCCTCAATACACCCATTACTATTATATGTACTTATGATCTTTTATGTATATTACGTCTTATAAATCGGGATCACTTTTCACCTCGATAAACAATAAGTGTTGTCGAATGCGATCGATGAATTATTTTGGTCCTGGGATATGTGGATAAAAACGAGGGCAGTTTTCCGTTCAAATTTGGTCAAAGTGGGAAAAGGTAGGCTGTTTTCGGTTGTAGCATGGTTAAAGTGGGCTATTTTAGAAAATGACATGGGCAAAGTGGGAAAACGCGGGCAATGAGTTTTCGGAGACATGGGTAATGTGGGAAAATATGGGAAACACGGGAAAAAGTGTGGGATTATGTTTTTGTAGCGCAAAAATACTTACAGGTGAACTGCATGATGTGAGGCTCATATCAGCCCGAATGTAGTTTGTATTTATCCATTAGGGAGTTGGATGAAGACAAAGTTTGACTATTTCATTTCAATCATTATGACACGTTTGTTTATGTCAGAGTTAACTTCTGAAGCCGCGATTTCAAATTCATCCTCGTGCACTCTTAGCCTGGTAAGTTAAGTGCTGATAGTGCAATGTCTATTTTAAGTTTATTAAAATGGATACCGAAAGTGAAGTATTACCAATTGTGAGTGATATGAATCCTCTTAGACGCCTTAGAAGTACTTTATTCCCTTTAATATAGCCTTGTGCTTCAGTTTGGTTTGAAAAAGAGACATGTCATCGATCCACATTGCATAGAAGAAATAAAAGATTGAAGTTGCCATTTGCTTGGTGACCTTGGCAAGAGAATAATTCCCGATTTTAGTGTCGGAGTGTCGGTGAATGTCTTTCAGGTGGAACTCCCTGTAGCGTAGAAAACATGCAAACTGACATGCAAATCACCTTACCAAGTGGATTTCTTAGCTTTTTTATTTGATGATTTATAAGGTGATGCTGCTGGCGCTCCGTCGTCTCATGAGAAATCTTCCAATAACACAAATGGAAGCAATTCGAAGGCAAAACTTAGGGCGATAGCCTTAAAGGTTATGATGACCACTAACACTTCCATGGTTGATGGTGAGAAGATAATGCGACTAGCCAGTCCTGCCCCTCAACTGTTATTGGTAGTGGAGTCTACTACCATATTGGTTTGCAAACCATACCTACGCCTATACTGAGTTGCTGGTGTTAGTTTGCATCTTTTGATTGCATGAGGCTGCAGCTGAATGTTGATGGATTGTCACTGTTTAACAATGGTACACAGCAAGTTTGGTCGATATTGTGTAAACTGGTGAAACCGTTTCTCAGTGATATATTCCTTATCGGAGTGTATGGTGGTTTACATAAACCGTCCGACTTCAACATGTTTTAATGCCAGTGGTCACTGACATGAAGCGTGTATATGCACATGGTCTGCATATCAATGATAGGCACATAGGCTTCCGTCTTAACAATGTTATCTGCGATAAGCCTGCAAGATCTGGCATCACGTTTACAGCAGGTCACAGCAGTAGGTGAATATTATTTGGGACCCGGGATGTATGGGTTAAAGCGAGGGTAATTTTCCATTCAAATCTGGTCAAAGTGGGATAAGTGGGCTATTTTAGAAGATGACAAGGCTAAAGTGGGCAAAGTGCTCGTTGAAACAGTGGGTAAACTGGAAAAAAATGGGACAATAAAATTTTTCGGGATATGGGCAAACGGGAAAAATGTGGCCAGTATGGGCAAAGTGGGTTAAAACGCTACATAATTAACCCACGTTTTACCCACATTGCACAGGTGCATTCTCTGACCGGGGTTACTTTATGAATGGCATGTGAACTTTTCAGAAATATTTCTTTCGACAAATGCATTCATAATATCACAAATTTCACGTCATTCGTACGTACATCCTCTGTTTAAGCTTCATGAACGTCTGTGAGTAAGTTGAAAGATTGCAGAAGTAACGATCTTATGCGTAACCTGGAAAATAAAAACAGTGAAAAATGTGTTACAGAACATTTACTATCAAATAATTGCTACGAAAAGAGGTGCCTACTAGATTTTACGTAAACTCTTGTGAGTATGAAATTTTCATAAACCTCATATTCAAATCAATTCCTTACCATTCAGGAAAATATATTACATACATCTAAATTATCATCACATTTTACTAATGGCAACAGTAAAGAATAGACACAAAATTCACACGACCTTGAAACAGCCAACAGGCATTTTCAGCGAGGATTATTACCACCAACGATTTGTCATGCTGAGCTATCTGGTTGGTCAAAACGAGACCATTTGATATTGCCGACGTAATTACAACCTAAAAAGAATTTTAACATTATTGATGCAAAATAACAATTTTATTAAGTTAAAACAATACTAAAAACCTAAGGAAACTCGTGCTATTAAAGGGGACAAAAATGGGACATTCCATTGAGAGAATAAGGGGACAAAATTCGGAAATACGAAAATTGTCCCCTTTTTCCCAGACGCCGAAAACTGTCCACTTTTCAGACACATTGTCCCCTTATTCACCAGAATGTCCCCTTTCTATTCGCATCATTTTTCCCTAATTCTCTTTACATCAAACAATCCACAATTCAAATCAAGTTTAGTTATGGAAATAAATATATTTAATTTGTGTATTGGTTAAAGGAAAATAAGTTAACAACAATTCGGAAAATGAATTCTTTAGGATTAATGAACATTCAGATTTACAAATGATACACACAAGTAATTATAATATATTCTCAGTTTTTACATGATGGACGCCAGTTTACAGGCTTCATCAATGGAGCACATCAAGAAATATAGAAATATTGTCTTCGCGATAACAAAAAAACCCCAGTAAGTTTGTTTCGGATGGATTACAAATACTTGGGGAAAAAATGAAGCTTGAATTCATCTGAAGTCTGAATGCAGCTTTACATGTACTCCCCGTCATCAAGTAAATCCATTGAACTATCCTGAAAAGGAAAAAAATATTAGTTAGTAAGGTAGTAATCAACGGTGACACTTATACAGACATTTGACATAATAACAATAATGATATATTAAACGTGTTTATTTAGCCATAAAAATTTACTCAGTTATTGAGTACAAATCAAATTATTCGTTTACATAGAAATATTCACACTGAAAGACCTTCAGTTTGACTATTTTTACAGCATTCATTTAATTAATTTGTCACTTACAGCACAGATCCGAATTAAGTTTGCAGCCCTGCAAACTGTTTCGGAAAGCAGTGTGGCAGTATATTCCTTCTACAAGTAGTCTTGACTCACAGGAGACACAAAGGCTAAGTTCACTTCTAACAGTTGTTGGTAGTTGAGGGAATCTCTCACGGAATATCTCCAAGATCAGTTAACTGATTAACTCAGTTCTGTGACAGCTAGATGTACGATCAAAATGCTGAAAATGACTAACTTTATCCATTCTAGGTTAAAATATGATTTCCGATTCATTTAAATAGAGAAAACTCATGAAAACAACAGAAATACGGCATCACGATAACAGCTGACGTCTGTACCAATCATGTCATATGTGGCGCTATCCATTGCCGTTGTAAATATATATTACCAATTCAACTACTTCAATAATGTTTGAGGGTGACCTAAAAGGTGCAGTAAAACAAATTTTGGCAAAGTTCTACAATAGAGTCGCAAGGAACGAACGCACAAGTGGCCTTGAGCCGACCAATCAGAAAAAAGGATGATTTTTGCATGAAATCTTACGTATATTTACATAAAAAAGCATAAAAAACGTTAAACAGGATATTTTTCTCTAATATGAGATAAAAATATCTCCCAATTTTGTATTGGGGTTTCAGTTTTTAAGTTGAACCAATTTCTATACATGTATTCATCCAGATGACTAAAAATAACTTGGTTTTGAAAACCATTTATAGCTTTTATTCCATTTTTTAATCTTCCCCAGAAACCTTCGATGGAATTATTATGAGTACCGGTGACAGGGTCGACGGAATCATTCGAATGGTTCACTCTATGATGTATATATCCCAATTGTGATATTTGGCTATATCCCGCTCATTCATCTGTGTGAATGGTGGTGCCTGGTAACACTAGACGCTGAATAATAGGGAGGAGGAGTGTATCAGCACTCCTATCTAGAATCAGCTCCATAAACCCTTTGCGAATCTAGGTATCATAAATTCCTAAAACCCAAACGTTATTCGCTCTGGCACCCAGTAAGTGGACAGAAAGAAGATATTCAGGCAAAGTTAAACTTTCGACACCAATAACAACCAATCATCAAAGACAGTTTCAACTTTTCAAAGAAAGTTTCTAGAAGACAATTAATTCAGTGTCGCTTACCAGTATGCACAATTATTCGCGCTAGAATAATGGTGGGGTTCCTCAACCAATAACTAGCATGCGTTCAGGGTCATTGGAACATTCACAAGGTCATTGGAACATTTAAAATCTTGGGACTCTATTGTTGAACTTCGCCCAAATTTTTTCATCACCTCGTCAGTTTAATGGTGATATAGCGGTTAAGTCATTCCATCACATGAATCTCCAGCCTAGCAGTCGAGGAAATCACCCGCACAATGGTCAGTCTTTCGCGCCCACCCAAACGCTGAAAATCAATGCAAGAATGGACCGAAGACATCAGTTATGAATTATCCTCCTCATGGTTTCAAGTCATGCTCTAGTGACTGGTAAACTGTGCTGCAACTCAAAACAACCCAAACCATTTCCAGTCCATCATCGCACAGTGCAGTGATCACATCTAAAGTCAACACGACTACTCTGCTGTTCCTTGCATCACATCTTTATTTCATACTCAAAAATAACCCCAAATCACTTGACAATGACATTCTGTACAGCAGATTCTGTGTGATCCTAGAGACGTCAACAAGCTTTTGGAAAGCTCTGATTGGAATTAACCTCCTCTGTCTACGATTACTGTCAAAAGTTCGCCAAACATGGCTACCTAGTGTTGAAGAAAGGCTCTTTCTACCGTTTCCGTTGTAGTGTCAGTAAGTGATGCTGCTAGAGGGGACTTAAGGAACTTACGAATGCGTGTAAACAGAAAAGTGAACACGTTAGAGTATGCCATAGGACCTGCCAAATTCGCATAAGCATAGGCGAAACTGGCATCTGGCTGGGAGTACGCTCCTAAAGGTGACATTGTATGCATGTACATCAAGTTGCCATCGACAGGACGTTGTAAACGTCTGAGTTTTTGGACTAGAGACATTCTCACTGAGAATATGTTTTAAATCTTCATCATTTTTACCCTCTAACCGTACTTTGAATTCTTTAGTATTCGCTTATATTCCAGAGAGTGCATCTGTCACATATTTCTCCTTCCCAATTATACTTTTCATACCTCTGGTAAACTGTAACATAAAAATAAGGTGAAGAAACTCATCTGGTGAGTGCTTATCAGTTTCAACGCTGAATGCATAAGTAGGACGTTTATGATCTGTGTAGGCGATGAATAGTCAACCTTCTGCTCTCTAACGAAAGTGTTTAACGTCCGTTCAGACTGCTAGAAGTGCTGTACCAAAGATAAAATCTAGGAAACGAGTTAGGCTGTTTGAATGACTTCGCACTCGTTTCCAGTTGGTTTCGACAAGACACAACGCTCACGACTGATGTGTGGCTATCAATCCCGTTAGACCTGAACGCCAGCCACATTACCTGCTGACTCTTCAGCCTAGCCCACCTAACCTGGTGGTCAGGCGGCTCCTAACGCTTCCACACTAGCGAGAGTATGTAACGCTTACGGCGGCTGAAAAGTGTATTTATCGCTGATGATCTGCAGAGAGTGTGCGAGTAGACGATCTCACCACAACACAGTCAAAGAGCTCTCTGCCCTTGAAAATTATGCTTTCCACCCTGTCTTTCAATCCTTACGGATAAACAAATTGACAGTTGAAAGTGAAACGGCTGACGTTCAATCGGGTTGACGAACCTCTTTGATCCACTGAAACAATACTGTGTTTCTGAGCGATAGGAAAAGATTGAGAATGGCTGTCAGTCATTACCAGGCAGCTGGTTTGCAGGCACTACTTCCTAGTCGGATGCATCTACCATTATTGCGAAAGAAGCATTTGGATTAGGATGTTTCAGGGTTGAGGCTTTCACCAAAGCTTCCTTCATCTGTACGATTGCGTCGGATCCCTCCTCTGGAATCTGAAAGTCTCTTGGTTTCCCCCCTGATGCATCAGTCAGGGGCTGCGTGTATTGTGCGCAATTAGGTATAAAGCATCGACAGAAGTTGATCAACCCCAGAAAACTGGAGTTGCGCGAGGGAAGTGGATAGGGAGTACCGCTTGACGGTATTCGCCTCTTTTGGCATTGTTGTGATCCTGGTGCTGTCAGTGACATGCCCTGGGAACTCCATTATTTTTCTGCCAAAAGCCCACCCAATTTGATTGTCATGCAGTTGTCTTCCAGTTGGCGTAATACTGTTTGATTATGGTCTTCATGTGTGTTGGTTTCCGGAATGGTGACGGGTAGGTCATTTATGCGTCCATCGGCGAATGACGCGGACTAAGTCTATTTCAATAAAAAAATTGTTTCGTCTCGCAGACTCGCTAAAGTCCTAGATGCAGGGCACTGGGTATCTGTCTGAGACGGTTTGCCTATTTAAGGCCCTGTGACCACCACAAGGGTGCCAATCGGTCTGATTTTTCTTAGTGACCATGTGCAATTGTATCGAACAATACCCAACTGAAGAGTATGGTCTAATTCCACTCTCTACCATCAGTTTGTCCTGGACTAACCTCTAAAGTTCGACAAAAACCACGACATATGTGTCTTTATAGTTTCATTAATATTGGGACTATACTTGGAAGTCTAAAGGTGGGTTGTCGTTAGCGTTGGAGATTCTGCCAGTATTTTTCGGAGCCTGTCGGTTGATACGAGCTGTGATTGGACCAGATGTAATGAATAGAGATCACCCACCCTGTCATTCATTTACCTGGACGTTTCGTTACCAGCCACCTCTTCCGTCCATCCACTAATAAGACATACTATTCTAGAAAGTATATGTCCAGGATAGCTGAGTCTGTCAGCAACAGTGAAATTCCATCAAAGCTGTCGCTTAAACTCAGGGTAAAGAGTCAATGCTTTCCGTCCAAAAGTGGTGACCTTAGGTTTCCTGGTGTCCCCATCGTAACGGAGGAACTTTTCGTCCGAACTTGGTCTACGTTTGCTTCATGATACTGACGTGGATGCAGTAGAACAAATCTGCATGACAATAACCAATATTAATCTGCATCCAGTTTAATTCACATCTGGTGTTACATAAGGTAAAAATGATGTCGAAATCATACAAATAAATCACTCATTTTAAATTAATACCCAATTTGAACATAAAACAAGAACAAGATACGATGCCGCACACAACAAAGTTATATGGAGGAATTGACTTCAAGCTTTACTTCTTCCCAAATATTTGTAATTTATCCGACACATTCTTGGGTTTTTTGCTAATGCGAAGACAATATTTCTACATTTCTTTATGTGCTCCATTGAACGGCTAGCTATCAGATTTTACTCACTCACTAATGCCAGAGAGGACAGCAACCATGTAATTTCACCATAAGTCAAATTCATGTCATGTAAATAATACTTGTCCATGCATGTAAAACTTGTGTGTCCTACATAGATAAGAAACATATATATAATATACTATAAAAACGCCATACACTTTCTATCCAGGGAAGTTGTTAAAAGGCTGGCTTCGAAGCAAAACGCTATAGTGTATAATGTACCAGATAGCGAGCCCATAAAGTCGGTCCAGCACTCATTGCTGAAGGCTGCAAATCTCTTGAGTGCACGTTGTCAGTGCATTCACCTAAGTAAAAAAGACCTAAAGCATCCTTGTCCTATACCCCTTAGGTTCGACAGCTACATAATAGCTGAACGAATTAAGAAGGTCGAAGATCTTCTGGCTACTGCCACTAAATTCAAGGTTAATAAAGTAGTCTCGCATAAGACACCTAACCAAAGGCAAGCAACCAAGAACTCCTTCGATACAAAGTTGACCACACTGAGAAATACATCTGGTAACAGTGCTAAAGTGTCGGCGGACACTGAAGCACAGCAAGCCACGTGTATAATGTTGGGAGAAAAAACGGCAAGTAAAAGCTGCCCGAAACTCAGTAAGAGGAGTGTCACTGGGTGCAATCTTAAAGTACATGAGAGCACATCTGGAAAACCTGCTGACCTGCGTGAGGTCGACATTGACGCACAAACTATGGCTGACCAGAAACCACTGGCAGACCACACTCAATCTGGATGCAAGCCAGAGAGTCCCGCAGTAGAAACTGCAAGAAAGACCACAAAGCCTACAGTCCCACTCCAGACTTCGACATACCTCCCTCGTTATAAGTCTAATAAGCAGCATGTCGGTCTAAAAAATGACAATGCATGGGTAACAAAGCATATTCCCAAAAACGTCATCCATCGTGTGAGTAAGAATAACCCTTCCCGAACTAGGAGTAATATGCCTAGCAACGCACATAACTTGGGAATGCAACGTAGAATGGATCATCAGGATATATGGAGCACTAAACAGGACTCATATAGGCACCATATTAATGAATATTTTCGTCCAAACTCTCGCACTACCTATGTTAAACCTCATCAACATAATGAGTATAGATCGACACTTGATCCTCTCAATAACTTCACTCACACACGTGATGTGAGCCAATATGCATACGACTATGAAAGACCCATGAGGTACAACTACCAAGGTTATCTTAACACAGGGTACCTAGGTCCAGCAAACTATATATCACCAGCAAATGAATGCAGATGCCCACCTATGGATGCTAAAAGTCAAAATATGCAACAGGATTATTTTCGTATGCAGCAAACAATAGCCCCACTCGCTGCACAATTCATCCAGGAAATAGTACACACACTGACTCTGCCTCACCTCAGAGCCCCTCCAAACATAACATAGGGATAGTAACAAGTAACCATGTTAACCTATCCTCCAATAACTCTGGTTTAATAACGATTATGCTCCTGAATGATAGACCTCTCCTTAATAAAATAACATGTCAAAAAAGGAGGGAGGGTGGCGCATGCTGATCAGCAGATTTGGTAGTGGTCACAAATGTGAATCGCTCCGATCTGTAGGACAGCAACATGCATTATTTTGGCAGCTCGAGAATTAAACATGAGTTTAGATACTGAAAGTATAAAAAATTGACTTTATAAAAAAATTTTAAAAAAACAAACTAAAACAATAATGACTGTACAGTTTTAGCTTGTAAAAAGAAATAATGCTTTCGCTCCTAACATCTACAAGCCTGCTCAGTTTCTTGTCAAGATGCTATCCCATGGGTCATACACAAGTTCACCAGACATCCTACAGGTCACCATATTCAACAGGTTCTAATCCTTCCAGCCACTTCTCTCTAAAATGTCACTTATATACTTCACGATAATCCTTCTACCTAATTACTATTATACTCTATTTTATCTCAACTTCCTAGGCCTTCAGTAAAGCTGAAACTTACCCTTGTTTTTCTTTTTTCTCATTCACACTCTTCTCTCGCATAAAGTTCGGTTGCTCTGATGGTTAAAAAAATAAAATAAACAACAACAGCACTCATGTTTGAGAACAACTTTATTTTCATAGAAAACGTCATAGTTTTCTACGGTAAGACCAATATGGTTAGTATCATACATCGCAAATGTGCACTATCATATCAAGTACTGTATAGCTTATTCTTGTATTTTTCTTGTAAATATACTTCCAATGATGCATTATTCATGATTGCACTTTATACCACTTTGTAGCTGTGCAGGATTTTCTCCTCTTCCTGAAATGGCGTTCAAGCACGTGGTTGACGCTCAACTTCGATGGAAACCTTCGTGGAAGACTTACAAATTAACAATTATAAGAATCTGTTCCGATTGCTTGTACTATATAATTCAACAATTTGAACCTTTTAAAAAAAAGTGATAATCTTACTATCCCCTTGTAAACGCTGTACTTACCTCAATATTGGTTGGCTGTCGTTTGCCTACAACTACGGTTTGAAAACGAAACGAAGTCGATTTTCCTACGCAACCTGGAGGACTACTGTTTAATTCAATAATGATACGACATGGGTCAGACAATGAGTGTATTTATATATATATATCAAATATTTAGCTGTTCAAACATTATTAACTTGTAGACAATCTACTATTTGTCATTATATCATAATTCATCGTGCCTGTAAAAATGGCATGCATTTTCATGTTTATATGAAAAATATAAATTATTATTATAAAAACATCGCTTCGCTGCCTGGCATACATATAACGACCAACACTATTAATGGTGACTGAAACCTGGCTCACTACTGATATACCTGACACAAAGCTGGTAACAGACAACTACGACATCTATAGGAACGATGGAGTTGACAAAAGAAGAGGCGGTTGCCTAATATATGCCTCTAAATCCACTAACTCCAATACTTTCAATAACCCAACTACTGACAAACTCCCAGAATCTAAGTGGAAAAGCATCCACGCAAACGAAAATAAAATTCCCGTGAAATGTATAAACAAACCCCCTAATAGCCCTGAAATGACTGAGATAACTATTGGAGAAATACTAGAGCATGTAGCTACGCTTGACTTTGACTACAAAGTAGTCTGTGGTGATTTCAACTTACCTGGAGTAAACTGGGATACCTGTACGGGGACTAGAATCCATGACGAGCTACTACAAGGTATAGACGTAGGCGGATGGAACCAGTGCGTACGCCTCCCTACAAGAAACAAAAATACTCTTGACTTAATCCTCTGTCATAAAATAGAGCCCATCTCGATAGAGTTTGGGAAATAAACCCGGTAACAGTGATCACAACATATTGTACTGCACGCTACCCCTCCAACTAACAACTAAATACACACCTGAAAATTCTCCGGTGCTCTATCAACATAGGGACTGTAAGAATGCTGATTGGGAATTCCTATCAGATCTGTTGAGAAGTTCTGCCTGGGAAGAATACTTCATCAACAATAACTTAGAAGTATCACCTGATATTTTCTACAAAACAATTGGCTCAGCAAGAGACACAATCGCACCCCTAAAATCTGCTCTAAAGACACCAACTCCATTTATAGACCACAAAACGCGACTAAAACTACAGAAATTGAAAAGGAAATACCATGTATTTAAGGAATTTAATGCGTTAAACCAAATACATGAAACTCTTAAACTGCTTGAAGAGAAACCCAAAATGATGACACAACTTGAAGAAAATGAAGCGCTTGTGGGCAACTCCAAAACTCAGGAACTTTGTAGGATACTGCAGAAACGTCTAAAAAGCAGTAAAGACAATACTGTAAGCAGCTTGGAACATAAGGGTGTAATATACAATGATCCCCAGGTTGTGAGTGAACTCCTCAGTGAGTGGTTTTGCAATGACACCAGAGTGCAACCGACCCCAAATTTCCAAATGACCTGCAAAAGTAACCACAAATTAGGCGAAATAGACTTTAATATACAAAATATAGACTCAGCGATTAAGACATTGAAGTCTAATGGTAGTACTGGAACAGACCATATACCATCTGTCATATACAAAAATGGTAGCACGGAAATGGTAGACTTGTTACTTAGAATATTTGCTCTCCCGCTGGAAACTGGAACTTATCCTGAAGTGTGGAAAAGCACATACATATTACCTAAGCACAGAGCAGGGGACCAATATAATATATGTATAATATATATAATATATGTAGATGACTTAAAAGTGACCTATAAATGCAAGAACACAGATCTTGGAATAACAGTAAACGCCATACAGCAAGAGTTAGAAAAAATGGATAGATGGTGTGACACCTGGCAACCCCAGTTTAATGTCGAAAAATGTGGCTGGCTCTGCATACTTTGCATAGATGTGATACCCTAGGACTAGAAACACTATGGCTAAGATGCCTGAGACTAAACTTAAAACTTTACTATAAGCTTCCAAACCACCTAGTTTTTACCTCTACTAATGGCACTCGACATTCAGATGACAATGGCTACAAACTAAGACATACTAAGTGTACAGTAGCTATCGAACAATGAAAAAACAGCCACCAGGTAAAAGTTTTACTTGATTACGTATGCACAGATATGGAATAAACTACCAGTGGAAATGCGTCAAGCAAAATACATTGGCCTCCTTCGAAAAGGTGCTTAATGACAAACTACAAGAGTTTGCAAACGATAGTAGTTCTGTGGTGAGAGCTGTCTACTAGCCGAATTGGTAGACAGTAATTTACGTCAATGTTTACGTTCTCAGGATTTGTCGTGAGAAAATCTGAACAAAGATTGATTCAAAACCGACCACAGCAGACTTTACGTAGGCGGATACAGTTAACATATAGATGATCTGACATTCAAGAAACAGTCACAAAGGGATGAAAGATTAGCTGTAAGTGAGAAACAACCAATCGGAAGACTGTTTGTTTGCTTAACTAATCTATAATAATGTACATGAAAATATATAAATATGCTTTGATTTCCTTAATGAATGATCTGTTGCCTGGCCCTTGTCTTCTGCTGTTACAGTTCTAGTTCCTATCTGAGAGCCTCCGAAATTATAGGTCCATTTAATGTATAAGCTTAAATACTACACCTGTTGTTTTTTGCCTATATTTATAATTCTAGATAAAACATTAACGGTTAAGATACGTGCCCTCAAACAGACAAGAAATTTCGTTTGTAAAACTTCTACCTAACACAATAAGTGGAATAAAATGAACATAAATCGACAACATGAAAAAGGTATAACTCACCACAACATCACATGGACAGATGTACGCTCGTTGGGCACCATATATACCTCACCAACTGCAACCCACCTTTCCTAAGATAATGTGATGAACTTATATCCATAATGCTGCTGAGGAGTTAATATTCCCAACTCCTGTTGGAACAGCTGAAATTCATAAACCTTCCTCACGCTTAGAAAATACCCACAAGCAGTAGAAATCCATTAATTAATGCGTCTGAAGCTTATGTATATTTACTCCCAACAATGACATTGCAGATCAAGTGAGATAAACACATCACTGATTTCAAAATAACACACCAATGAACTATAATTCGAGGACTCTGCACACAACAAAGTTATGTGCGAATATTTACTTCAAGCTTTATCTTTTTCCCAGGCACTTATAATCCATCCACCAAAGACCTGGTTTTTTTGTTAATGCGAAGACAGTACTCCTGTATTTCCTGATGTGTTGCGCTCACTGACAATCTAGCAGATTTATCCAACTGTGCACAGAAATGATTGTATATAGAAGAAAAGTCTGTTTTATACTATTGGGATTAACATTTATCAAGTGTATGTATAATCTCCAGTGAACATGTAAAGCGTATCTTGTTACCGCCTGTAAATTGTGATTGAATTATATGGTTCTATTTCTGTAACAATTTGATCATGCCTGTAAACTGGCGTCCCTCGTGTACTGTACTATGAGAGTAAATTTATTTGTTTAATAGTTATGGGCGTTATTTCAAATTGAGACCGACAGAGAAATGAGCTCTAAATCCTTCAAGTAGCTTCATTAACTGGCTTCCGAGAACACTGTAGTTATTATGAGGTAATTAGTGATTGAGGAATTCAGAAGAATGAGACTAGAAATTGGCTACGAAATTTATCTTCTTAATGATTTGTAATGATTCTTTTTCTGTGGTGAATGACATTGGATGATGAATGCTCTTCCTTTAGTCTGGCTAGGCTTCCAGGCTTCATTCTCCCACCAACGTGCTTTCAAACTAAAACATTCCCTTCTGATATCACTAGGCAGTAGCTAAATTCACGCGCCTCATTTGGCGACAACAAGCCACCCACAATGTTGCTATTATCCCTTGAGTTCCGAGTTAAGTATGGGGCTTCAGCAGCACGTTCCCATTCTGCCCTATCCTCTACAACCCACTTCAGCTGGCCTCACGACTGCTCATATGCCCTCATCCCCTGTTCACATGGCATCTTCCATGTCATCCTTCGATGCCCGACTAGTCGTTTACCATTCAGGTTCCACCCGAGGGCCAAGTGTGCGATTATCCCCGACGGTTTTCCCAGTGTGTGTCCAATCTATCCCCATTTTCCTCGAAATACTTGTTCAGTAATAGGTTCCTGTTTGCTTCGTTTCCATAGTTTATTGTCACTAATTCCTCCGGTTAATCTTCAATATGGAGTCAAAAAATATAGCTGTCGATAAGCACTTGTAGTCTGTTGGGAATGCTTCTAGCGGTGCACCAAGTTTCTGACGCGTAAAGAAGAACTCAATAAGTTAACAATGGTGCTGAAAGTTCTGCTTTTCTTATTTATGCTGAGTGCAGATCTTCAGGCCGATTTCATGCTGGTGAAGGTTTTTCCCACCTTTCCGATTCTGTTTATGCCATCAGGCGTGTTTGAAACTGTTGCCCAGATGAACAAAGGAAGCGATGTCTACCAAATTCACTCCACTCATAGTGATAGGTGCTTATTGGTGGCGCGGGAGCTGCCGGTGTTGGCTGCCTTAATCACCTCCGTTTCTTCTTTTTACCTAAAGTCCTGTCTTCGCTACCATCGTCTTTTGGTCGGTTTTCACCTGCAGATCTTCGAGTTTGTGTGACGTTAGACGCAAGTTATTTGCTTGAGTCTTGTTATCCGTTCAGCATTTTCCTGTCTTCTCGCCCCCCCCCACGGTTTGCCACATAATCCAATTCACCACAATAAAGAATATCGGCGGTGATGGTAAGTAGCCTAATCTGACACCTGTCTTCACTACAAAGGCTGTTCTGAGTTTTCCGTTGAGGACCACCTGACAAGTCGCATCGTCATATAGCTGTTGAATATGGTTAATAAAGCTTTGGAAGACTACGTAGTGACAAAGCAGTTTCCAAATCACGTCGAGACCAACGCTATAGAAGGCTTTTTCAAAGTTTGTGAAACTGAAGTAGGAGTTTGACTGACATTCTATGCACTGTTCAATGACGACGCGTAGAGTTACAGTTTGACCAACACAAGATTTGATTTCCCCGAATCCAGTTTGTTACAGTCGGGTTTTTTGCATCTGGGACAGGATGAAGATGGCCTAATATTTTGCCAGGCTTGAATAATAGCATGATTCCTCGCCAGTCCTTACAGGGGCCTAAGTCACCCTTCTCTGGTGGTTTAACAAGACAACCTTCATCTCTGTTTATAAATACCTTCCCTCCCTTCTGAACTTCTTGCGCTAATGTCAAGAGCTTCCAGGTTTTGTCTCTTCGATCACTGCAGATCGATTGTACACCTCTCTCTGAACATCACATTCACAGAGTTCGAATGTTCTCCCACGCAGATTTTCTCAATGGCACCACGCTTTGTTTCCAAATTTGCTCTGATGACCGCAGTAAAGATATCCTTTGCAGTCTTGTCCTTCAGTTTCCGAGTGTTGAACTTGAACTGCGGTCCGTCTCTAGCTGTTTTGAGGGTTCTTCAGATTGATCTTGAAGATTCCTAGGATTAGACAATGGCCTTAGCCGATATCTGCTGCGCATCTCAACTTTGTGTCCAGTAGGCTCCGCCTCCACTTTCTTAAGTTTGAGATGAAGTCCGTCTGGACTGTGTTGTGTCCATCAGGTGAGATCCGTGTTGCCCTGTATATATCTTTGAGTTTGTACATTCCGCCTTCAACTATCAAATCACTGAAGCCACAGAAGTCTGTGAAGATTTCTCCATTATGATTCATTTCGTCGACTCATTATGGGTTCTTTTGCTGTGTTGTCTGCTTTCTGTTCGGTTGGTTTTCAAATCGCCATTTGGGATGTTGTCCACTGCTGTTTGCAGTTATCCATGGAGATCTCCCATCTTCCCTTGTTCTGCTTTGTCTGTGGGCGCGTAGCATTGGATGATCGTTACCTCCCTTCCTTTCGAGTTGAATCTTGTTGTAATGATCTCGGAGGAGCTTAGTTCCCAGCGCATAAGAGCTTTGATTGATGTTGATGACATCATGACAGCCACTTCCTCAGTGTGCTAATGGTAGTAGTCTGGGTGACCTGAGTAGATTAGTGACTCTCCAAATAACATTTACAATCGTCCAAATCCCCTCCACCTGTCCTCACAGATTTCTAGCGATTCTACGACATATGTTCTCGTTTCTCCGGTTAACTGAACAGCCTTCCCACCCTCCTACATGGTATGAATATTCCAGATCCCAACGTTTATTTTGGTTCATTAAAAGAAGGCACATCGGCTGACTTGCTTCCTGAAGGGTTCCACCGGCCCGCATCATTCCGTCTCTCCGACACTACCGAACAATTAGTTTTTTATATTTTTGTAGCTACTGGATTGACTTTCTGGAGCACGGTAGCTAGCCCCACATCTAACATTCCCTCTTTTCCTGGGCTTAAAACTAGCCAGAAAACTAGGCAAAGTTTTTATTACGTTATAGCTACCTGCAATTCACTATTTTGGTTTTTCAGTCATTCGTCCGGATTTGTTATCCGCAAGTACACTTTGGCTTAGTTTGTATTTTCTCGAATCTCCCATTCACTTTTCATGAAATCTGACCTTGGAGGGGTTACACTATAGAAATCTAACAGGTGCGAATGCGTCTATGACCTAGGGACTATCTGTCAGTGCCAGAGAGTGAAACCAGGTAAATGACACTGCATCCCCGAAAGTTGTTGAATGAAGTCCTACCTTACTAAGCAGGATATCTGGTTAGTTTTAAATTAGTTCAGGGAAAGATAAAGGTTAGATTCAGGCTAGGATAGGTTGAGGTTAGATTAACATAATTAGGGAGATATTGGTGTCCGGTGTGTGGATTTGGTTAAGGTAAGATTGGGTTTAGAGTCACGCCTCTTCCCTGTCTAAAGTTTAGCTTTGCCCTGAATTTAAACTTACGGAGTAGGTACTTGGACATGAAAACTGTATCACTTGGATCCTGTTGACGAAACTTGGAACCATGGTTTTCTCAACTAGAGCACTACTTCGGCAGTAACACAATTGAGCCTGAGAACGCCAGGCATAAGGACTTGTGTTTTTTAGTTACTCGGGTGCGAAATTCTCCTCCAAGCTAGCATGCCACTATAAGCCACACGTTTATATGAATATAGTTTGCTACGATTTAGAAAACTAGCCCATTTAGAGCAAACTAAATTGACAACATTCAACGTACCGTACCCGATGTATCATGAGATTTGCAGCGATGATATTTTTGCGAGTGGTGCTAATACTTGTTGTCAGTACAGTTTTATCCTCAGATTCAGCTCGACGCTTACGACGTACAAGTGGGTTATGTGGCTCACTATAACCGTTTGTAGGGAGTGTGTTGCTTGATGTAGCAATCAAGGACGTAAAATTAGTCATCAGTTTTACGGGGGATTGAGTTCGTTGCTTTCAACTTTGATTAACCATAACTATTTGCTATAAGAGTTAATGGTTATAGGTATGGAGGAGGTAGAGTACTTGTGCAAGTATTACAACAGGATAAATTTTATGTAACGAACCACGCAAAAATGTAACGCAAACGTTGAACGTACCGCGTTGAGGAGAACTGTAACAACAGAAGACAAGGGCCAGGCAACAGATCGTTTATTAAGGAAATCAACGCATATTTATATATGTTTTCATGTACATTATTATGGATAGTTAAGCAAACAAACACAGTCTTCCGATTGGTTGTTTCTCACTTACAGCTAATCTTTCATCCCTTTGTGACTGTTTCTTGAATGTCAGATCATCTATATGTTAACTGTATCCGCCTACGTAAAGTCTGCTGTGGTCGGTTTTGAATCAATCTTTGTTCAGATTTTCTCACGACAAATCTTGAAAACGCAAACATTGATGTAAATTACTGTCTACCAATTTGGCTGGTAGACACCTCTCACCACAGAACTACTATCGTTTGCAAACTCTTGTAGTTTGTCATTAAGCACCTTTTCGAAGGAGGCCAATGTATTTTGCTTGACGCATTTCCACTGGTAGTTTATTCCATATCTGTGCATACGTAATCAAGTAAAACTTTTACCTGGTGGCTGTTTTTTCATTGTTCGATAGCTACTGTACACTTAGTATGTCTTAGTTTGTAGCCATTGTCATCTGAATGTCGAGTGCCATTAGTAGAGGTAAAAACTAGGTGGTTTGGAAGCTTATAGTAAAGTTTTAAGTTTAGTCTCAGGCATCTTAGCCATAGTGTTTCTAGTCCTAGGGTATCACATCTATGCAAAGTATGCAGAGCCAGCCACATTTTTCGACATTAAATTGGAGTTGCCAGGTGTCACACCATCTATCCATTTTTTCTAACTCTTGCTGTATGGCGTTTACTGTTATTCCAAGATCTGTGTTCTTGCATTTATAGGTCACTTTTAAGTCATCTGCATATATTATTGGTTTATCTACACTAGAGCATTCACAGATACTGTTTATATATATATTATGAATAGGAGTAGGCCTAATACATTTCCCTGGATTAAATCACTACTTACTGGTTTAGGCCTTGAGATTATCGAGCCAAACTTCGTTGTCTAACTTCGACCACGGAGAAATGATTTTATCCAGCTCAGGAGAGGGTCACATATTCCTAGTGAGCATAACCTGCTGACTAACAGATTATGGGGAACTCTGTCGAAGGCTTTTGTTATATCGAAATATAGCACAATTACCAGTTCTCTGTTGTCCCTACTTCGTGTAACTTCGTTGAAAAAGTCTATGTGACAGGTCACACATGATCTCTTTTTGAGGAATCCGTGTAGTGATGGATTGAAAGCTGGTTTTCCTTTAAAATATTCAAAACATTTCTAAAAACAGCATCCATTGCTGTCAGTTGAATTTTCTATACCTCAGCTGCAATTTATGCAGGAGTTAAAGTAAATAAATTCCACTTCGCACATGTTTCGTCTACATAACCCAAACCCGGACATGAAATGTGTTGATAGTTACTCAAAATCGTCAATTATAAATGCAAGTTTCTCCCACTTAAACCCAAAGTACTTGTTCTACTGAGACAATATTTCTATGTTTCTTGATGTGCTCCACTTAATGACTAGTTATCATTTTGTTTCCACAAACCAAAGACAAAACGACTGCAACCATGTAATTTCCCCATAAACCAAATTTATGTAATTTAAATAATACTTATCCATGCCTGTACAATTGATGTGTCCTACATAGGTAGGAATAAATATGCATTTTACTAAATTGTTATTAAATATGCTTACTAATCGTATATCTAAATTAATCATATTGATGATGCCTGTAAACTGGCGTCCGTCATGTACAAAATGAGAATATATTATCATTATTATTATAAGAACACCAAATTTGTCGTCCGACATATAGGATATATTTTGCCACCAGAATTGTGGTACGGTACTGCTTAGCTACGGATCTCGCACGAACAAATGAAGTTGACAAGACAGTGTGCCAAATTGCGTGGATGCTTGATTGCAAAACCTTAGCAAAGGTAGTCGACTTAAACAGTGAAGGTCAGAATCCAGTTTCGAGCTAAAAACATCTGACACGGTGCTTATCTGAAACCTATAATTATTTTTATTTGTTTCCTTTAGTTCCTAGAGGAACATACGGCTTCAGCCGCACGTCTCCATTTAGTTCAGTTCTCTGCCGACGTTTTGACCTGGCTTCACGACTGCCCACATGCTTTCATCTCCTCTTCGCATCGCCACCTCATCCATGTCACCCCACCCTCACACTGGCGACCAGCTCGCCGCTTCCCATTTGGATTCCACTCTAGCGATGGTCTGGCGTGTGGTGCCACTCACTTCATGGTTTTATCAGAGTATGCCTGATCCACCTCTATCTCTTCCTGCATATTTGTTGTACAACTGGTTCCTGGTTGGTTCATTCATTGCCAAAGATACCTGTTGCTAATCCTTTCTGGCCATCTAATCTTGAGTGGTATTGAGCGGAGACAGCTATTGATGACGGTCTGTAGTTTGTTCGAAGTGCCATCCGTGACGCGCGAAGCCACCGATCCATAGAGTAGCGCTGACTTCACATTGGAGTTAAAAATCTGGATCTTATCTTCGTTTTCATGCTGAGTGCTGTTGGCATCCACACAGACTTGTGAATAGTGATAGCTTGCCTTGCTTTCCCGATCCTCGCTTTCATATCCTCGCCAGTTCTGTCCGCCTGTAGTTGAAAAGATGCTTCCCAGGTCGGTTGTTGAGTGAGTTTACTTCTTTCAGATCCCTCCCATTTATCCTGATTGTTGTCTGTTGTTGTTGCTGCTGGGCAGGAATCTTCATCACCTCTGTTTTCTCTATGTTCACCTGAAGTCCTATCTTCTCTCGATACTACTTCTGTCAACATGTTGCTCTTCATTTGCATATCTCCCAGTTTGTGGGAAATCAGACATATATCATAGGCGAAGTCCAGATCCGCCAAGTTTTTTATGTGCGTTCATTTTATACCTTCTTCCTCGCTACCTACTATCTGTCGCATTATCTAGCCTACCACAATCAGGAAAATCTTTGGAGATAATAATATTTGTTGCACGTGAGGGACGCCAGTTTACAGGCATCATCAATATGATTAATTTAGATATACGATTAGTAAGCGTACTTAATAATAATATAACAAAATACATATTTATTCCTACCTATGTAGGACACATCAATTGTACAGGCATGGATAAGTATTATATAAATTACATAAATTTGGTTTATGGGGAAATTACATGGTTGCAGTCGTTTTGTCTTTGGTTTGTGGAAACAAAATGATAACTAGTCATTAAGTGGAGCACATCAAGAAATACAGAAATATTGTCTTCGCATTAACAAAAACCCAAGTATATTTTGGATGGATTACAAATACTTGGGAAAAAACAAAGCTTAAAGTCATTCCTCAATATAACTTTGGTGTGTATGGCATCGAGTCTTATTCTTGATTTATATCCAAATGGGGTATTAATTTAAAATAAGTGATGTATTTTTATAGTTTTGTCAGCCTTTTCATAGTAAGTAACACGAGTCGTGGACTGCACTCAAAGCAGACTAATAATAATGGTTTATATTTTCTTATAAACGGGTGTTTACAGGAAATGTATTTCATTTTTACAGGCATGATCAGTTATGCTACAAATTACAATCGTGAAGTATTATAAATTAATACTTTCTCAATGGTATAAAGGTATATTCTACAGCTGCCATTCAGGTTGCATCGTAGGGGAACTTAATGTGTAATTCACGAGGTAGCTGAAAGATATGGGACCGATGATGTTTGCAGATCGCTTGTCATTGTAAGCGGTCAAATATCTTCATTCTTCATTATCATTCAAAAAGTCACGTAGAAGCTAAAATGGTGAGAGAAAAAAGAAGAAAAATGACAACAGCACAGAAGATAGCAAGTGGACTCCTCAGGGAGTGATTTGTAGATTTATATATATATGTATTCTGTGTAGTAACTATGATTACTTTGGTACATTAACTAACTAGTCCAGTCATTTAAAATTTTATATTGTGTGAACCAATCTTAATGGCCTGTGTAGAAATGTTTATCATGTCCTTCCAATAATAATACGCACATTAGCTGGTAGTCTATTCCGGATGACTGAAAACTTATTTAAGAAGTTGTACCGCATGTAAGTCAGACAGTGCCCGATAGCAACTAGGTTGTCATGATTTCCAGGACTGTAACTAATGGCACGCAACATTGTCATAAAACCGTTGGATGGCATGTATAATTGTTGGCGGCACCCCGTAGTCGCGAAGCAGTTTCCATCGACGCTGTCCAAGGCCGTTTCAAAGTCGATGAAGTTGAGGTGGAGAGCTGACTGCCATTCCGGGCTCTGTTCAATGATGATACGTAGAGTTGCTATTTGATCAATGCATGACTTGTTCCTGCTGAATCCAGCCTGTTTCAGTCGAAGGTATTCATCGAGGGCGGCGTGTTTGATTCTCTTCACGATGATGCGGCTTAGTATTTTGCTTGGGATAGACAGGAGCATAATGCCGCGCCAGTTATCGCACTGACCGCAGTCCCCTGTCTTTGGTAATTTAAATATGTAGTCTTTCTCCCAATCCGCTTATACATTGCCCTCTTTCCACGCCTTTTCCAGTAGTGGTGTCATCAAGTTCGCTGGTGTTTCTGAGTCTATTTTCAATGCTTCTGCTGGTATTGCCACTTTTCCAGTTTTTGGCATGCTTATTGCCCTCAGGATCTCTGTTTTCGTCGGAGGGTTGATATTCACTGGTAGTTCTTCTAGCCTAGACTAACTTTCATATTTCACTTATGAATTGTAAGAGGTGACTATGACACTGGCTCATTTTCCCTCTGAACTATCATGAGGTCGAGATATTGTAGAGGACATTTTAGGAAAGCTTAGAAACTAGAAATTAGCTGTGTCCAAATGCACTACTTGTTCCGCCACCCAATGATTAACTCGTATGAGCGACTATAGGAAGACGTGATATTTGTGCCCCCAAACAACCCATTGACAACAGATGAAGATTCACTATATGAGCATTCTCTCCGAGAAATTATATGGCATATCCTTTTTGTGAAGTCCTGTGGGCATTATCGCAATTAAATAAATGGGCCGAAGTATACCAGCATGATTTCATGAAACTCCAACAATGTAGGTTCAACTTTTGAATTTGGTACCTCCTTTAATACATTATATTGATCGGATGTCAGTATCAAGCAACATTTTCATATAAAAGTGCAGCAAATATATCGCAGCCGGAGAATATAATGCCACCGATAATGTTTACGCCCGGAAATATTTTTTAATACAAAATTTCATTTGGAAAACATGCGAAAATTAAAACTTGTTATTAAACCACCACAGCCTCAGAAACAACCATCACCAGTCAAATCCCCGCAAACCAACACTTGAACCTGAGAATTTGTTTAATCGCACTGCCTACTATTTCCTGGGTATTTGCCGCGGTTCAGGTTTGTTCTGCTTGATAATTTCTTGTTTTTTGATTACAGCTTGATTCCACACCGAATTTTCAGTACAAGTATGGGATTTTCAGCATGGATATCGGTAGCCCAAATTTACAGGCCGACCATAGATATCGGGTGTGCGCCGGCAGGGGATCGAACCCCGGACCATGTGCATGGTCGGCGAGAGTCCTAACCACTGTGCCACCGACGTGTGTGTAAACGGACATTTGCGTTTACATCTTGGATTATGGACACTATAAGTATAACTTCACACCTAAGAATCGACCGATCTTACAAACCGTGCGGCTCGGAGAAGGTCATGGGTCGTTCGTTTGTAGAATTTTGGAAATTCGGCGTAAGTGGGTAAGGCTGATTCACATATTCTGCTTTGGCCTTAATCAAGAATAACTGATTATCGAAGTCAAAATGCCATGATGTAGCTGCTGCTAACCTGCCAATACTCACCCTATGAAGTTCCGGAGGATTATGTAAGAATGGGTGAATCAGGAGCGGTAAGCTTTGACATACATATGGGGACCAATGTAAACTCAGTAAAAATGCTTAATGCACAAAGAGGTGTGGGAAGTAATACAATTATGCTAGTTACTCTTTGTTATTATTTAAATCAGTATAATGCTGTACATGTGCAACGTTGCACCATTGTAATTCACGTACGTGTTAGGGTATTTTGGTGGCACACACACTTTCTGTGCCTCCACTGCTTCTAGTTCAGTGGATTCATAGACATACGAGGAGTTATCCCTTTCCTCCACTTTGTATTATGTCATTAAATAATCAGAAGAATCTACCGTTGACGTTTACTATCGGTCAGGGGTATGGTCTCCTGTATATATAGCTTTTCCGTGTTAAGGACACTCGAGTCTTCACTCTTTGTAATAATAATACTTAATACACATAAAACAATTAACTAGACATAATATGTTATATGAGCACTATTATTTGGATACAACGCCCTGAATTTCATGGATTTAGTTTCATTCACCTATTTCCCCTGTGTTTCTTCGTTAGGTTCAGTGTCTGTTTACCCATGAAGAAGTGAGACTTCCATTTTTTTAAATAACGCTTAACTAAAATGTAACCTAATGTAACACGGTTTCAAAAAAAATGAAAATTGTTTCTTTTAAAAAATCGAAACGCTTAACACACTTATTTAAAAAGTTATGTGCCATTTTTTTGAAAAAATGTGTTTCTATAAAAATCAAGTGAATTTATGCATTTAGTCCGCCAATTATTCCTTCCATAGTCTTGCTAGAAATTTCCCATAACTTAAGAGTCCAACCTATTTAAACCTCTTGCCAGTCTTAATAATTTTCACGCTACTACCCTCGCTGTCAACTACCGTCTGTCGAAGCCTTTCTGTCATTATTTAGGGAGAATCGTTGTCTAGATAGGCTGGTTTTGGTTAGTCAATGCTAACACTGTCCGTTACATTACCTTATTCAATAATAGTGTTTTGGGTGCCTTCCCGTGATTTCGAAAGGTCCTTTGTATGGTGGACTGAGGGGTAGTTTTGCTTTATCATATCTCACCCATACATGGATGCAGGAATGCAAGTCCTTCTGTATGTATACGGCTCTTGATTGTTCTGGTGAGGAAATCTGCCTTCAGTTGGCCGTTTGTAGTCGAAGTCTGTCAACGTGTGCAGCCTGGTCATGGTTGTTCTTATCAGAAATTGAACTAACAAACTCGCCAGGTAGTTTCAGTGTGGTTCCAAATACCATTTTTGCAGCAGAATATCGAGCATCAGTTTTTATTGATGTTCAGATACCAACCATTACCATTGGTAAGAATTCTTTCTAGTGATTAATGTTAGAGTGAGTTGTCAACCCAATGCTCACTTGTTGATGAAGGCGTTTTATCATCCCATTAGCGTGAGGGTATATGCTGTGCAATGGATTCCGCAAGACCCGATGAAATTCGACAAGTCGTTGAAAGCTCTGTCTCGAATTGAGCTCCTCTGTCAGTTGTTATAGACACCCCAAACATGGCTACCCAGTGTTAAAGAAAGGCTTTTGCTACCGCTTCTACCGTAATAGCAATAAGTTGTGCAGCTATCGGGAAGCTGGTGAACCTATCAATGCATATGAATAAGTGAATCCGTTTGAGCATAGCAAGGGACCTACCAAGTCAGCGTGAACATGGGCGAAATGAGTGTCTGGCTGCAAAAAATGTTCCAAAGAGTGACATTGTGTGCTTGTTTACTTTCGCCCTCTGGCATACCACTCACTCTCTCCCACTTCTGCGCGTCGCGTTGTAGGTTTGGCCAAATATATCTTGCCGAGATTATCTCAGCTTAAGCCTTTACTCCAGGGTGTGATAATGGGTGAAAGTGACTAAATATGACATTCCTCACAATCTGGTGGATGAAGGGCCTGGGAGAATCTTTTGTTGTGTCGCAGTACATAAAGTTGCCATCCACAGGTGTTAATCGTCTAAGTTTCAAACAAGTTATTTGTAGTGAGGATATGCCTTAACTCTTCATCTTTCTTTTGGCTATCCGCCAACGCTCTGAAGTCTACAGTGGTATGTTGCAATGTATTCACGTGCATTGTGGACAGTGCATCAACCACACAGTCCACCGCCCCCTCATGTCTCATATCACTGGAAATCGAGCTGACCACTTTCGCTCGGTGAAATTTTGTCCTTTTTTCCCTTGAGCGCGTAATTGAGAGGCATGTGATCTGTATAGATAGTGAATGCTCCGGCCTCTACCATGTGGCGGGAGTGTTTAACTGTTTAGTAGATTTCTAGCAACTCCCTGACAAAGGTGGAGTATCTCTTTTCTGCAGGATTAAGCCGTTTAGAAAATACTGCTGTCAGCTCCCAGCTATTTTCAACTAGTTGATTTAGAGCGGCTCCTGGAGCCTTATCAGATGCGTCTACCATTAATACAAAAGGAGCATTTGGATTAGGATATTTCAGAGTTGAGGCTCTCACCAAAGCTTCTTTCAGCTGTGCGATTACGTTGGACGCCTCCTTTGGCATCTGAAAGTCTTGGTTTCCCCCCTGATGCATCAGTCAGGGGCTGCGTGTATTGTGCGCAATTAGGTATAAAGCATCGACAGAAGTTGATCAGCCCCAGAAAACTGGAGTTGCACGAGGGAAGTGGATAGGGAGTACCGCTTGATGGTATTCGCCTCTTTTGGCATTGTTGTGATCCCGGTGCTGTCAGTGACATGCCCTAGGAACTCTATTGTTTCTGCCCCAGATTGGCAGTTGACGCGGCAAGTCATCTTTAAATCTTGGAAAAGTCTTTACAGCATACCGAAAACCAAACGGCATCCGCACAAACTCATACCATTCAAATGGGATGGTAATGGCTGTTTAAGGTATTGTGATAGGCGCAAACTGAATCAGTTTTAGTGAATATTGTGGCGCCTCGCAGAGTATTAGTAAAGTCTTGAATGTGTAGTACCGGGTATCTCTGTTTGGCACTGCTTTCTTATTTAGGACCAATCAGTCTGATTTTTCTTCGGCACCATGTGTCGCACAGAGGCCCAATGACTATTCTATGGCCGAATAATCCTCAACTGGAGCATGTAATCAAATTAAGCTTTCGCTATTTTTAGCTTGTTAGGGACTAATCCTCTTGGCTTAGCGAACGCTGGGGGGCCATGCGTCCTTAAGTATGAGTAATTCTCGGGCCAACATTAAAACTTTGAGGGTTGCTTGACGTCAGAGTTGGGAATTCCGCTATTATTTTCAGGAACCTTTCGGTTAGTACCAGCAGTGATTGGACTAGATTCAACGAATGGTGCTCGCTCTCTTTGTCATTCGTATACCAGGCTTCTTTCATTGTTAAACGTCTCTTTCGAGTATCCACTAGTAAGTCATATCTTTCTAGGAAGTTTATGCCGAGGATTGTTAGATCCAAGTCAACAATGGTGAAAACCCATGGAAACTGCCTCTCAAACTTGGGATCAAGGGTCAGCGCCTTCTACCCGAACGTCGCGATCTGGATTTTATTGGCCTCCTGTGGCGTGATGGCCTTTGCTTTTGGTGTGATACTGAGTGCTGCTGCTGTTCTTATCCTTGACTTGGAATAGGTAACTGTTCGGTAACAGTAGTCTCTACCTGAGAAGGGGTTAATCGTTTCCCTGTTGTTTGAGTAGTTGTTTAGGTCAGGCACATGGTTGTGTACATTTTGTTCACTGTACGCCAAACTGTCAGTGATACCAACAAAATCGACCTGTTGATCTAGTTTGCCTGTGTCTACTCTTTGACCTAGAACGTGTTGTATAGGTCTATCTACCTTGTCTGCCCAGCGTTAGCTATATTTATTCTAGCTGTTCCCTTAGTGATCTAACGTTGGCCATCAGTTCTGAGATTATTGAGTCTTTGCTCGTGTTCATATGGTTCACTTGCCCTCCGATAAATCGTCTCCTCTACAACATCCGGTCAGCAATGCGTGCTAACTGTTCTGGAGAGGAGTCAGGATCTTATGCGTTCATTCCCTGTTGCACATATTCCAGGCGGACTGGAATCCAGCCTTGCTTCATTCCAGTCTCTCCACCGTCCTGTTCCCTACAAGCTGTTGCAGTTGGCGCAAGGACTGTGATGGGTACCTTTCTCCCATATCCTCCCCTTCAAACAACCGTTATATACTCTGGTTTTCTGATATAAAGAGGCGTTTTATCATCTCGCGATTAAGTACTGTGTTTGGTCGCACGTTTCGCGGAAGGATGAAGTATAGGGTCTCGCACCTCTTTGCTAATCTCATAGCGTAACTGAGAACACATGTCCCTATGCCAGGTGGTTCTAATGCTATACCGACTAGAGTAGTGTTCTAATTGAGCGAACCATAGTTTCGGGTTATTTCAGTCAAATTCAGGTAATCGAGCAGTCGGAGTTACCAGGGAATCTGCACAGCCTCCACAACATGGTATGCTCTGGCCACTCAGATGTTGCAAGTAATTGAGGAATTCAGAAGAATAGGATGAGTAATCGATTGTGAACTATTTCCTCTTTATGATTTGTAAGACTTTCTTTATCTATTGAATGATGAATGCCCTTCCGTTTGTTCGACTAGATTTTCCCTGCTTCACCGGCCCACTGTCATACTTCCGACGATAAGGGTTCGAAAACACCATCAGTCTTCTACAATATTACTAGCTGCCGGTTGGTAATTTGGATAATTATTCTGATAGAAAAGTCGGTTTCTAAACATCCACCTCCTCAGAAGCAGAGTTTTTAAAGTCAGTTCCCATGTTTGATAAATGAGACATTATACTGAATAAAATATTTGAACTAAATAGTGCATAAGAGCGAAAAAAATCCGAGAAACGACCATAAAAACGGAGAAATGTAGATTCTAGTGAACTATAACAAAAGGCAAAATTTGAACGAAGTGGGCTCAACAATCTGGAAACGAACTTCTCTACCTTAGGCATTTGAAAGAATTTGTAGCTCACATGAAGTCACCTTTTGACTGGGAAAATGCAATAATAGCCGCTTTCCATGGTGGAAGATCTAAGCACTCCTCTTCATATTGCAGGTTGATTAATCTCGCTGTCACTGATTGAGATACTGTGAAGAGTGATGAAGAAAGCTATCATGTTCTGCTCACGTAGACCGAGGGATTCCCTGTGGGCGCGAGAGATTGTTATGATCAACTCGAAACTAGTCCTAAGTAACGGTACATGGTGGTGTAGCACAAGGTATTGTACTCGACCTCTTCTTATCTATTGTAAATACCAGTGGGATCCCCAGGATCATCTAATCTCCCGTAGTCGTATACTCAGATGACTGAAACATTTTTAGGGGGAGCTCAAAGGTGACAGGAATTTGCTTACGTTGCAAACAGATGTCAACAATTCGTTAGGCTCATCCGAAGAATGGATGCTCCCCATCAACTTGGTGAAGTGTGTAACCATGCACATTGAGTACATGCTACTGCCTGCGATATGGAAGGAATACCACTCCCTTCTGTTCAGACACACAGGGACCCAGGTGTCATCGTAAGTCGTGACCTAGGAATTATGACTTACTGTCTTGCGATAGCAGCTCGTATCGTTATATCTGTATGGGCAATACACACAGTCTTTACTGGAGTAACTGGTGAAATGTTCACCACCACGTTATATACATTTCTGGTGAGGTGGAAACTAGAAACTTGCATCCAGTCAGCCAGCCCTTTTCTCAAAGGAGACTCATATATTTTAGAAAGAGTTCAAAGGACCCGTTTACCTTACGGAGAGTAGCTCAACAGATTAAGTCTCCTTTCCTCATCATACTGTAGGTAGGGAGGTGATCTAACCTCGATGATCAAAATTCTAAGATGTGACTATCTCCTCTTTTCTTTTCCACCAGGTAGGATCATCTCATATTACACATCGGTAGAATTCAGAAGTCAAGGTGGATCTATGTTTCTGTGGATCACTGGTTCTCCCACCGAGTCATTAACTCTTAGAACCGGATCCTAGGAGAATCCTTAAATGAGGCACCAGTCAACTCATTCAAGAAGGGCTTAGAAAAGGCTGTATTTTCCACGAGGAGGGCAAAAGAATGCAAAATGTACTAATTAGAAAAAAGACTAATATAGACTTGAAGCATTCTTTCCTCAACCAAAGTGAATCTGAATGAGGACGGTAATTACTAGCGACTTAGTAGGGGTCCTTTCTCACAATATACTCTTTGTTATGCAATAACACAAGTACTCAGACAAGTAAAGTGATATCCTAATTACTAATATGAGAGTGATACGTATAGCTTTTAGGGTTAATGTACCACAAATACTATTGGAAATCAATCCAAAATGAGTTACGGTATGGCAGACATATAAATCTGTTGTTGTTATACATACTTCATCTGACATTATTCAAGTATGTTTTGTTATTGTGTGTATACCAGCATGAAAATTACAATAGTCTGCGTTGTTCACCTTTCAGTACCCCTCATATTAACTCCAACTGAACCAATTTTATTTATGCTTACCAAGTATCTGTCATTGCATGATTGAATATCGGTTTTTGCTTGTTCTATATGTAACAGCATAAAGGCCTGTATAGGTGGTAGAGCACTAAACAATATTCTCTTCTTTTTCTTTCACGAAAATATCCGGGAGTCGATTCTCTGAAGTAAAAGGAATAACTGTCGTCGAGGCTTGATATTAACGAAAACAAAAACACCGCTTGTAAGGGTTTGGCCCGTGCATCCTAATTTTTGAAATTGTACTGAATACACGTAACTTGAATGTATTTTAGTACATTAATCAGAGTCAGATATAGTACACAATAACTACAAGGTGTATTCACTTCATTTGTGAGAATTCGGCTGGACGAAATGTAAAATAGAGACAATTATCTGCTTAATCCTCGTCAGGTCTCATGAATTGGTATAGAATTAGTGTAGTATGCCTCTGGCGTAGACGTGATATCCCACTATCGACCAAAGGGCGTGTGTACTGCGCAGCAGTCCGCTCCGTCCTCCTTAATGGCTGTGAGCAAGACCTGGCCATTGAGAGCAAAACACATGAAAAGATTAACTGTCTTTGATTATAGGTGTCTGCGTTCTGTCTCCCGTGTGAAGTGGTGTAATAAAGTGAGCAATATTGAGGTTAGTCGTCGAGTGCTAGGTAAGGAGGGGAAATCAGTCGACGAGACTGTGAAGTAGCTACATCGACTGAGATGGTTAGGACATGTGTTACATATGCCTAGTCATCGCCTTCCTCGACAATGGGCAATGTTACCTTATATAGGGTCAGGCTGGAAAAGAGCTAGCGGCGGTCAAACGAAAACATGTCACCAGTCAATGAAATCTACAACAGTTAGTCTAAGCCAGCCAGCCACGTAGTAAGGTGTAGACTGGCTTCCTGACTGGTTGGGGTCCTCGGGACGGTAAAAACCAATGGTTGGAAACAATTGGTGACATGGCTCGAAATCGTTCTCAATGATGGCTGGCGAAGATGCATCCACTCCTTGTGACTTATGATTTCCAATGAAACTGTTTTGTTCTTCATTATTACTATTCCTTTGTCTCACACCTCTGTTTACTGTTTCTAATATGCATTTCATCTACTTTCTTCTGTTGCTTTGTGTGCTACGAGGAGGGAGTGTGGCGACTTGAACTTCCGCACATATGTGCAAAGTTCTAAGTCGAAAACCGACCGACCGAATTAGTATAGTGTTATTAAAGCTTAACACAGATAAGCACGAATATATTTACTGTTTATTTCTATTTTTACATGAATCAATTAGATTTGTTGAAATACTACAGGTAAGTCGTCCTAATTATCTGAATATTGTCATAAATCATAAAAATTGCACCAAAAGTCACAGTTATTTAACCGCTTAACTAACGGGTTAACAAGCAACTACTCTCTCACCCAAACTACATCTTTAGCACATAGGGTTGGTACTAACTGAATAACTGATGAATCAACCCTAAACTGTTCAAGGGTCTAGTAATAGGAGCCTTTATTCCATTCGTCTAACAACTTTATGATAATTACATAGTGTTCGGAGGCGTAAATCCCTACGTCTTGCATGTCGGGCTTGCCATTCACAAGTTGAATTTTTATATAAGTCGGTGTGTTCTTGTGGCGTTACCTTCATTGTTCTTCCTAGTTTAAACAGTTAGAATAGCAATACGATCTAAGGTTTTTTAACTTGTAAAGGAACAGTCTATTGATGGGATTGTGAACTTTCATCAATCCCGATTTCTAGGATACGTTACGCTTACTGAGCCATCGGCTTCCTCGACGAACAATGTTAGCTGAATTAGGACCTGGTTCTAAAAGAGTTACAGGTGGTCAGACAAAAACGTGCTACCCAGTCCATGAAGTCTGGTTGACTGTTGGTTTGAGCGATGCAGGGAGGTTTAGACTGCCAAACTGATGTCCTCAGGGTGTTGAAAATCAGTGGCTGGAAACTATTATTATCACTGGTGAAAAATGTTCTCATTGGCACAGACGGATTTACTTCTTGTTATCTTTTAGTAGTCGTTGGGCTGTATATCACATTGAAACACGATATGGATTTTGGTTCAGTTTGGCTGTAGCGCTTCGATGCTGTTCATATATTACTGTTTTGTTAGATCCCTTTTATTGTCTAACTTAAATATGCTGTTTTTATTACAGACATTTCAAGTTTGATATTGAGAAACATGACTGATTCGTGCACTGTTGTCATCGATGGTGTAACAAATGCTCGTCATCTGAAACCTGATTTACTGAGAGCATGGTTAGCTCCATATGGAGCTATTAAATGTAAGTTTTAAATTAAAGGCTTCTGAACTTCAAGGAGATATTTTTCAGATTGTTTTGGGTTGAATACATTTTTTCAAAAGTTAGCTTGTAGGGATTTGACCACGGATTGATGTCGGTTAGAGAACCATTTAAAATCAGGCAGTACTGGACAGCTGTTTCATCCTAATATGCGACTCACTGGCGGTAATCACCCACCACCAGGGTTCGAACCCAAGACCTTCCGGTTACAAGGCAAGTTCGTAGACCATCTAACCACCGGGGCCCGACTCTTGAAAAAAATTAATCTGGCTTCAGGATAGCTCTAGTGAGAAGTCTTGACCAGTAGGGTCCATCCAGTCAAGTGTGAGGATGGATTTCTCGCCGATGACATTGGCTAGTGGTGGTGTAACAACAGAAGACAAGGGCCAGGCAACAGATCGTTTATTTCGGAAAATCAACACGTATTTATAGATTTTTATGTACATTATTGTAGGTTAATGTTAGTAGAAAATACAGTCTGTTGATTGGTTGTTTCTCACGCAAAGTTAACCTTGCATATCTTGTGGCTGTGTCAGTTCATCTATATGTTAACTTTATCCGCCTGTCCACCTTGACCTTTGACCTCAATTACTGTCAACCAATTTGGCTAGCGACCATCTCTCACCACAGTGGCTCTAAAAACTACGAATGGGTAGAAGTTAGATTTTATGGGCGATTGAGTTGGGTCCTATGGGCTGAGTGGTCCAAGAGCTTGCCTTGTAACCGGAAGGTCCTGGGTTTGAACCCTGGTGGCAGATAGGTACTACCGACGAGTCACAAACTCGGAGGAAACAGTTATCCAGTACTCCCTGGTTTTCGATAGTTTTCTAACTGATATCAATCTGTGGTCAAACTTGAATACATTTTTTATTTAGCTGCGGAAAGGCTTGAATATTTTGCCAGAGACATGGCTTCACCCTTTAAATGTCTGATTAATATTTGATCGAATATGGTTAATAGGTAGGATACAAAGATGCAGAGATACACGAGTTAATTAATCAGTAGAGAGAGATATTTTATTTACCAGGTTATGTATCATACTTAAAGTTTGAAGGCTTGACAATTCCGTCTGTTAGTTGACATTGAAATAGATTAAGTCGGGGATCTAAGCAAAGATCCATTAAAGTTAAAAAATTCAGTACTTGAAGAAATGTATCATTTCGATAATATCAGATACGTGGTTACTAAAACCGTCTAAATTAGCAAATTCGAAGAGGAGGGAGAGTATTTATGTGTCACATGTCCATATTATACAAGCGTATTGGTTAGTTATTTGTTTATTTCTATTATGCATTATTCGAACTTTTGTCATTTATTTTGGTTTTTATTGATTTTTACACATTGATTGTTCCCTAGATAGAAGTTGTGATAAAGTTGGGAAAGAGAATAATCAAAACGTGGCATCGACCTATGAAGTCTTTGATTGTTAGTTTGCGTCGTGTATGCAGGTGTGAAGACTCCATATTAGTTTGTTTATTGGATATATCACACAGTGATGAAACAGTATTATTTACTGGATGACACAGTTTCGAACAAAATTTATTGTTCATAATCATTCCATCAATTATAACCACACGACTTTGAAACTTGAGTTTTATAGTTTTCTTTGTCCCCTCCTATTTGTCGTCGTAGAGGTAGTGGAATTTTCCAGATATCTGGGTGGACAGGTGTTGAATCATTCCCAATACATGTATTTGCAGTTGATTCGATAAACAAAGCTTCTGTTATCAATCTCTCCCTCCACCTTGCTGTGACATTAGATTTTAAAACTGTCTGTCATCCTATCCCATCGATGCTATTGTATGGTTGTGTATAACTGCATGCAGTACTGTAATTATTATTATTATTATTGTTCCCTTGGGTTCCTAGTGGAACATAGGGCTTCAACTGCACGTCTCCTCTTGTTTCTGTCTTCTGCTGTATTTTTCACCTGCATCCATGTTAGTCCATACTGTTTCAGTTCCTCTTCACACGATCTCCTCCATGTCACCCTTGCACTGACGTCCCACTCGCCGCCGCTTCCCTTTCGGGTTCCACTCGAGCGTTGGCCTGACGCGCGATGTCACCCAGCGAGTGGCCTCCTCAGCGAGTGAATGTCCAATCCATCTCCACTTTCTCCTGCATATTTGTTGGGCGATTGGTTCTTCTTTTGTTTCTTCCCATTCTTTCCGGCCATCTGATGTTGCGTATAGAATGAAGACAGCTGTTGATAAAAGTCTGCAACAGGCTGTTGGAAATACTCATTCTTTGTGACCCGCCAAGTTTCTCATCCATCTGTATAGAAGAAGTGACTGACATGACGTTTGTATTGAAAATCCGAATTTTGTTGTTGATGTTGAGGGGTGACGAAGATTTCCAGATTGGTTTGAGGTTGATGAATGTATTTCTCGCCTTCCCGATTCTCGATTTGACATCCTCGTCCGTTCCACCTGCCTGTAGTTGAGACAATGCTCCCTAGATAAGTGAGTGAATGAAGTAACCTCTTTCAAATCTTCCCGTTGATGGTGATTGGCACTGGATGTTGCTGCTGTTGTTGTTGTTGGTTGGTTATTTTCATAACCTCCGTCTTGTCTATGTTCACCTGGAGTCAGTCCTGTCTTCTCTGGCTGCTTCTTCGACCAGTTTGTCGGTTTTCGCTTGTAAGTCTTCGATTTTGTGTGACATCAAACATAAATCATCCGCGAAACCTAGGTTCTTCATGTTGGTCCAGGATATCCCTGTCTTCTCGTTTCCCACTGTCTGACGCATAATTCAGCCCAGTCAACCACAATTAGGAATATCATTGGTGATAATAAGCACCCTTATCTGACTCCTGTGTTTACTGCAAACGCCTCGCTGAGTTCTCCGTTGTGGATCACTTGACATGTGACGTTGTCGTACAGCTGTTGAATAAGGTTGGTGAATATTTGGGGTAGGCCGTAGTACTTGAGTAGTTTCCAAATTACTTCGCGGTCAACGCTGTCGAAGGCCTTCTCAAAATCTATGCAGGAAGTTGAGGTAGAGGTTTGATTGCCATTCCATGCTTTGTTCTGTGATGATGATGCGTAGAGTTGCAATTTGGTCAGAACATGATTTGACTTTCCTGAAACCAGCTTGTTCTGGTCGGAGTTCTGTATCCAGTGCGTCCTTTATTCTCTTCAGGATGATGCGACTCAGGATTTTACTTGGCGTCGACAGGAGCATGATTCCTTGTCAGTTCTTGCAGAGTCCTAGGTCGCCCTTCTTAGGTAGTTTCACCAGATCTTTTGCAATAATGGAGTCAGCATATCTGCTGTCGTCTCTGGGTCCGCTTTCAGTGCTTCAGGGGGTATTCCATCTGGTCCAGCTGCTTTTCCAGCTTTCAGAAGCTTGATTGCATTCATGACTTCAGTTTTCGTTGGAGGATTGGTGTCAACTTGCAGTTGTGTACGTGCTGTTGTTGGTATTTCTGGACGGATTGTAGGTGGTGGTCGGTTCAAGAGTCCTTTGAAGTGGTCCTCCCATTGTTTAATCTGTCTTTCGTCTTTGGTAATTGGGTTCCCTTGGCTGTCTTTTATAGGTTTCACTTGTGTTGATCTCTTCCCGGATAGAGACTTGGTTATCTGATATAGTGTTCTCAGGTCCCTTTTGCCTGCTGCTTTCTCAGCTTCAGTGGCCAGGTTGTCGTGGAATTGTCTTTTGTCCTTCGTGGCACTCTTCTTCACTTCTTTGTCCAGTGCTGTGTAAGTTGAGCTCAGTGTCTCTTTCTCTTGTCCGTCATTGCATTGAATCATTTTCTCTTTCACCATTCTCCTCTCTTCTATTAGCTTCCAAGTGTCCGTTGAGAGCCACTCCTTGTCTTGTCTCCTCTTTCTTCCTAAAACCGTTGAACACGTTTCGTTGAAAATTACCTTCAGAGAGTTCCAATGGTCTTCCACGGATGATTCCTCGGTGGTGCTACGTAGTGTTTCCTGCTTTGCTCTGACAGTTGCAGTGAAAGCGTCATTTATGGTTGTGTCCTTCAGTTTTTGAGTGTTGAACTTGCATTGTGGCCTATCCCCAGCTATCCTCGAGGCTTTTAGCTTCACCTTGAAAGTCCCTTGTACTGGATAGTGGTCTGAACCCACATCTGCTCCTCCCCTCGACCTTGTGTCTAGTAGGCTCCGTCTCCACTTCCTTGAGATTGAAATGAAGTCTATCTGGTTTGTGGTGTGTCCTTCTGGTGAAATCCGTGTCGCCTCGTGTATATCCTTGTGTTTGAACACACTGCCACCAATCACCAAATCATTGAAGGCGCAGAAGTCTGAGAAGAGTTCACCATTGTCGTTCATTTCACCCAGGGCCTCACAACCCATGGTGAGTTCTCTTCCTGTATTGTCCCCTCCCATTTTCGCATTCATATCATCCATCAGTATTTTGATATCGCCATTTCGGACGTTGTCCATTACTGCTTGTAGTTGTCTGTAGAAGGCCTCTTTTTCCTCTTGTTCTGAGACGTTTGTAGGTGCATAGCATTGAATTATTGTAACCTTATAGTGGGCCAGGGTAGACAGAGAGAGTGAATAAGTTTTTTCTGTACACATAAATCTGTTCTTTCTCTATTAATCTCTAATTTATTATTATTGTTTCCTTTAATTCCTAGAGGAATATAGGGCTTAAGCCGTATCTGTCCACACGTTTTCATCTCTTCACATGACCGCCTCCAAGTCATCCTTGCACTGATGAACAACTCGCCGCTTCCCTTTCGGGTTCCACTCAAGCAATGGCTTGTCTAGTGATGTCACTCACTGAATGGTTTGTTTTGTCAGAGTATGGCCAGCCAATCCATCTCCATTTCTTCCTGCCTATTTGTTTCACAGTCGGTTCCTGCTGTGTTGGTTCGCTCATTGCAAGAGATCCCTCTCTGTTGCTGATCTCTTCTGGCCGGCCGGCCATCTGATCTTGAGTGGTATTGAGAGAAGACAGCTGTTAATGAAGGTCTGTAGTTTGTTTGAGATGCTCTTTATGACGCACAGTGCAAGTCTCTGATCCGTATAGTGAGTAGCACTGACTGGCTTCACATTGGAGTTGAAAATCCGGATCTTATTTTCATTTTGATGCTGAGTAGGGCTGTTGACCTCCACACAGACTTGAGAGTAGTGAAAGCTTGTCTTGCTTTTCCGATCCTCGGTGCTTTGATATCCTCGTCAGTTCCGTCCGTTTGTAGTTGAAACAATGCTTCCTAGGTGGGTAGGTAAAGGAGGTTGTTTCTTTCAGGTTCCTTCCATTTATGCTGGCTGATTGTTGTCTGTTTTTGTTGTTGTTGCTGTTGGCGGTGGTGTTGGTTTTGGCCAGGAATCTTCATCACCTCTGTTTTCTCAATTTTCACCTGAAGTCCTATCTTCTCCGGATGCTTCTTCTACAAACTTGTTACTTTTCGCTTGCATATCTTCCAGTTTGTGGGAAATCAGACATATATCATCATCGGCGAAGTCCAGATCCTCCAGGTTTTTTTTGTGTGAGTCCATTTTATGCCTGTTTCCTCATTGCCGTCGCTGTTTGTCGCATTATCCACTCTACTGCAATCAGGAAAATCATTGGCGATAGTAGGCAGCCAGCCAGCCTTGTCTTACTCGCGTCTTCACTTTGAACGATTCCGTAAGTTTCCCGTTGTGGATTATTGGCATGCTGCATTGTTGTACAGCTGTTGGATGAGATGTATAATTGTCGGTGGCACCCCGTAGTAGCGAAGTAGTTTCCAAATCACCTTTCGATCGACGCTGTCGAAGGCCTTTCCGAAGTCGATGAAGTTGACATAGAGAGGTGACTGCCATTCCAAGCTTTGTTCCATAATGATCCATAATGTGCCGATCTGATCAATGAATGACTTGTTTCTCATGAATCCATGATAGCACCATTTAATGATTTGGTTGCTCTTTTCCCAAGCAAAACAGGAATATGTTCACTAGTGCGTAAAGATAAATTCCTTTGGGTAAGACCTATATAACTAGCTCCACAGGAGCAGTTGAATTTATATACACACATTGATGTCGCCATTTTGGGTAATCTATCTTTAATGCACAGTGTCAATGTCGGTTTGGTTGAGAAAGTGACATGCAGTTTTGCGGCACTGAAAGTTCTTTCAATTGATCTTGTTAATCTACGGTTTAATATGTCTCTGGATATATCGTCTTTGAATTGTAAATTTAAGTAAAGCTTGTTCTTACTTACTGTGTCTCGCTTAGTTTTGTGTGTAGTTTCATAGATGTACTTCTTTACAAAGTTGGTAGGAATAGTCGTTTTGTAGCAAGGTGTTTGTAAGATTTCTTATTTCATCTTCAATGCAGTCGTCGGTACATATGCGTCTAATTCTATGACTAAGACAACGAATTAGGTTGCGCTTATATTGTATAGGTATAAATTTTTAATTTAATTTTAATTTTTGGTTACAGCTTGATGCCACACCGTATTTTCAGTACAAGTATGGCATTTTCAGCATGGATATCGGTTAGCCCAAATTTTGCAGGCCGACCATAGATATCGGGTGTGCGTCGGCAGGGGATCGAACCTCGGACCATGTGCATGGTCGGCGAGAGTCCTAACCACTGTGAAGCTATGGAAGTGGGTGTATTGTCCATCCCACGTCGCTTTCCTATAGATGTTTCTCTTTAGGGTACCGTCTGTTCTTTTTGTAAGAAGAACATCCAGAAATGGAATACTACCTTGGAGTTCCTCTTCACAAGTGAATTTAATAGCTGGGTGTACCTTATTGAAGACTTGGAGCAGGTGTTGTCTATCCAGATTATTGTTACAAATGGTGAAGGTATCGTCAACATATCGACAATAATAATCGAGTTTGTTTAGTATTTCTTTTAAAGGACCATTTTCCAATTTAGACAGAAATATGTCAGCCAATAAGGAACTAAGGGCAGAACCCATAGCAACCCCATCTATTTGGCGGTAATACCCCTTATTAAATACAAATTCAACGTTCATAGTGCATTTTAGTAGTAATTCTTTCCATTTTCTTGGTGTGATCCCAATTTCTATTTTCTTTTCTACGAGTTGCTCACATATGTATTCGACAGTTTCTACAAGGGGGACGTTGGTAAATAGTGATGTTACGTCCAACGATAACATAGTTTTGTCTGCTAGGTTCATGTCTTTAGTGTTTTCAACAAAGTCAAATACATCTTTTACACTATATTTAACCAACTGGCGATGTAGCGGTTCTAACAGATTTACTAACCATTTGGCATTTAAATGGAAGGGCGAGTTCGACATGTCCAGGATTGGTCGTAGGGGAATTCCCTGCTTATGTATCTTGGGTAAGCCATAAATTCTAGGCGTATGAGTTCCGGTGGGCTTAATAGCGTCGAATATGGAACTATCAATTAGATTTTCATTTTTTAAAGACTTCAAAGTTTTAACGAACTGGCGTCATGTTGCTTCATTCGAATCTTTGCTGCTACCTAACTTTTGAAACTTGAAACGGTCATTCAGTAGGGTGTTCACCTTATCAATGTAGTCGCATTTGTTTAAAATTACTGTACCTGATCCCTTGTCCGGTTTCGTGATAATAATGCTGTCATCAGACCTTAGTTTTCTGAGGCATTCTCTATGCTTTTTACTTAATATACTTTTCTTGTCGATTTTGGCATTATTCTATTGGTAACAACAGTCAACCAAGGTACTCTTAAATCTGTCTAACTCGTATTGGGAGGACGGTGTTAGGTCTAGTGTCTGAATGAAGAGGTTTTCAAACTGTACTTCTGTCTGTAATCGGTCAATATTAACTCTTTTATCGCAAAATTTAGGGCCCAATGACAACACTTCCATAGCAGTTTTATCTAAAGTCACACTGGAAAAGTTGAAGACGTACCACCTTTCAGGGTCCTTGGGAAAATGGGATTCTGATATTTCCGTGTCCAATCCTTTTGTAAGCTGGATTCTTTTTTTAGTTTCTCTAGTTTTAGAAAGATCACGGAGGTATTTTAAGAATAATTCGTTTAAATGTGTGGGAAGTTCATCAACAGCATATTGTCTCTGTGGAATATTTCTTTCTAATGTGCTAATATATCCTTGAAGAGATTCAATCTGATTAAGAGCGAATCGCTTGAGAGATTTCGTATTAGGGCGCACTCTACACCGACGAAGTGATTTGGAAAATGATTTAGGATAATGGTTATTCTCAATACAGTTTCGGATAAACTCCACATTAGTTTTCGCTTCATTTTCATTTTGCATGAGTTCCAGCTCCTAAGCAAAGCGTGACACCACTGGAGCAGCTAGCTGCACGCCTTATACGAAGCCTCCTTCGGAATGCAATAGAATGTCGTCATAATGGCCCACCAGTTCTTGGTCGTATGGAAAAAGTAGATGTGGATGAGGGGGAAACTATTACAATCAGTGATACTAATGAAGAATTGGACACCACGATGGATACAATTGACTCAGAAGAAGCGAATGAAACCGAAGAGGAAAATGGTGTGTTGTGGCGTGGGAGTCAATATGTTAGTCCAGTGACTGCACAGAATGCTCCTATGGCTCGATTTTTGTGAGTCCCATATTGCATTTCTTTAGGATATGCTATTCATATGTAATATCCTTAGTATTAACTTATAGGGCAATACTTTATTTTCGTATTATCTATTCATATTTGTGATTTTGAAATTCTTTCATACCTAATTCTCTTCACTTTCATCCAAATAAGTCTAAGGTTGTTGCTATCAAGCATTTCGTAGTACCTGAGCTTGGATTCTCACACAATGTTCGAGTAAAGTGGGAATTCTCTTGGAGTACCATCAGTTGTTCGAATTAGTCTTAATGACTATCGCGAGGTACTAACGTGACATACTCTATAATCTGTTAAGACATTCCTTTGCACTTTAAAAAGGCGATATATTGCAGGAAGTGAATGCCTATTAAGAACGACGATCTCAATATACGAGTTTATTGGGTCGTTACTCAATACGCGGTTAACTTAATTTGTATTGGTAAATGAATATTAACTTCGGGAGGACTTTTGTCAAAGCAATATTATTTAGTATACTGTATATGTTGTTTATGCATTGGATATTATCGATATAAGTGTATTTTGATTTTAGCAAGTGTTTCTGTCTACTACTTCTTTATTAAGTCTTTAGGGTTTTATCGACGTAAAAAGTAAAAGTTTTTATATCCTCGGTGTTGTTTTGGTTGAAGATCAGCTCCTTTGCCAGTTAAATCATAGTAGTGAATTTGATGTGGTATGCTAACTGACTAGGCATGTATGGCGTAATCCCTAGATTCTTGTTTAGTAGGACATATAGTCCAGTCCCTTATTGTGTCAGGAAACGCAGACTTTGAAAGGAATGTAGTCTTGGTCAAAATTGCTAGTCTACCAGTAATTCTGAAGATAATATCCCTATAGGATGATAATCACTTTTTTCATAGTTTAATTGTATTATTTTTCCTGTACATTTTGTAAATTTAGTTTCTTAAAAATGCTCTCAAATATCATTATTAATGCAATTTTCTTTTCATTATTTGCATGGCATTCAACCTTTCCAATGCATATTTGATTTGCATGTGCACGTATCAGACGATTAGCTTACCTGTATGAGTCATTGCATTTTCTCTACTTTTTAATTGTAAACAGTGACTCCTTTTGTATTGTTGAATTGTGGTGTAGTATATGTTCACAATATCTTGTTTGACTGTGATCGTATAAAATTAGGAATTTGGCTGTCCTATATGCACAAAAGATGTCAACCTAAGCCATATAAAATCAAATGTTCCTGCAGTTTTCATATTTCACGGTAGTATATTCTACCGAAAGCTGCTACCTTGACGTGGTGGTGGGGCTTGCATATCACAATGACCCAACGAGCTACACTGGCTGGAACTTAAGTTCCTGTAGGTCCTACCATGCCAGAAAGGTTGTTTGGATAGCGGTTAGACTAAAAGCAGTTACCCAATCCAATCCTATGACTTCAAATAAATCACAAAATATCATGCCGGATCGGTCGGGGCCCGGATTAACAACGACCAAACTTCCTGCTGCCGTGTCACAGGGCAGAAGTGATAAATACGCTACTGAGACACACCAAATGAAAAACAACAAACAAAAACAGGCCGTGTGTGACCGGCCTCAAGCAGTTGTCCCCTGGGCTCTGCAGCCACGCAACCGAATTCCACGGTGTGGGCAGCCGGGAAGTACCAATCGCCCTCACAATCCGAAATGCACGCGAAACTTCTCTAATCCTCACTCATCTTTGTCTTCATCTTCACCTCTATTATCCTGCCTTCCTTCTACTGATGCAGCTCCTCTACTTGATGGCTTTTCACTTCCTCTTCACTCTGTGTGCATTGAAAACGACGGAAGCCAAAAAACCACCATCGATAGTCTCCTAAAGCCA
This sequence comes from Trichobilharzia szidati, assembly GCA_944472155.2. Classification (NCBI taxonomy): domain Eukaryota; kingdom Metazoa; phylum Platyhelminthes; class Trematoda; order Strigeidida; family Schistosomatidae; genus Trichobilharzia; species Trichobilharzia szidati. The sequence continues at coordinate 14,425,774 of OX235272.1, read as the reverse complement.
CGTCACCAATTTCATATAGCGGCATTTAATGTTAGGACACTTTGCCAAATAGGACAACAGGCATCACTGGCCAAGACTCTGGCATCCCGGGCCATTGATGTATGTTGTGTTTCAGAAACACGCATACAAGACCCAAGTGTGGTTATTCACCTAACCCCACCTGGCCGACAGGATGAATCTGCAAAATTCACCTTGAGGGTGTCAGAAGATGCCAAAGCTAGTTCACGAGGATTAACTGGTGTAGGGGTAGAAGCTTTCGGTAGAATATACTACCGTGAAATATGAAAACTGCAGGAACATTTGATTTTATATGGCTTAGGCTGACATCTTTTGTGCATATAGGACAGCCAAATTCCTAATTTTATACGATCACAGTCAAACAAGATATTGTGAACATATACTACACCACAATTCAACAATACAAAAGGAGTCACTGTTTACAATTAAAAAGTAGAGAAAATGCAATGACTCATACAGGTAAGCTAATCGTCTGATACGTGCACATGCAAATCAAATATGCATTGGAAAGGTTGAATGCCATGCAAATAATGAAAAGAAAATTGCATTAATAATGATATTTGAGAGCATTTTTAAGAAACTAAATTTACAAAATGTACAGGAAAAATAATACAATTAAACTATGAAAAAAGTGATTATCATCCTATAAGGATATTATCTTCAGAATTACTGGTAGACTAGCAATTTTGACCAAGACTACATTCCTTTCAAAGTCTGCGTTTCCTGACACAATAAGGGACTGGACTATATGTCCTACTAAACAAGAATCTAGGGATTACGCCATACATGCCTAGTCAGTCAGCATACCACATCAAATTCACTACTATGATTTAACTGGCAAAGGAGCTGATCTTCAACCAAAACAACACCGAGGATATAAAAACTTTTACTTTTTACGTCGATAAAACCCTAAAGACTTAATAAAGAAGTAGTAGACAGAAACACTTGCTAAAATCAAAATACACTTATATCGATAATATCCAATGCATAAACAACATATACAGTATACTAAATAATATTGCTTTGACAAAAGTCCTCCCGAAGTTAATATTCATTTACCAATACAAATTAAGTTAACCGCGTATTGAGTAACGACCCAATAAACTCGTATATTGAGATCGTCGTTCTTAATAGGCATTCACTTCCTGCAATATATCGCCTTTTTAAAGTGCAAAGGAATGTCTTAACAGATTATAGAGTATGTCACGTTAGTACCTCGCGATAGTCATTAAGACTAATTCGAACAACTGATGGTACTCCAAGAGAATTCCCACTTTACTCGAACATTGTGTGAGAATCCAAGCTCAGGTACTACGAAATGCTTGATAGCAACAACCTTAGACTTATTTGGATGAAAGTGAAGAGAATTAGGTATGAAAGAATTTCAAAATCACAAATATGAATAGATAATACGAAAATAAAGTATTGCCCTATAAGTTAATACTAAGGATATTACATATGAATAGCATATCCTAAAGAAATGCAATATGGGACTCACAAAAATCGAGCCATAGGAGCATTCTGTGCAGTCACTGGACTAACATATTGACTCCCACGCCACAACACACCATTTTCCTCTTCGGTTTCATTCGCTTCTTCTGAGTCAATTGTATCCATCGTGGTGTCCAATTCTTCATTAGTATCACTGATTGTAATAGTTTCCCCCTCATCCACATCTATGTTTTCCATACGACCAAGAACTGGTGGGCCATTATGACGACATTCTATTGCATTCCGAAGGAGGCTTCGTATAAGGCGTGCAGCTAGCTGCTCCAGTGGTGTCACGCTTTGCTTAGGAGCTGGAACTCATGCAAAATGAAAATGAAGCGAAAACTAATGTGGAGTTTATCCGAAACTGTATTGAGAATAACCATTATCCTAAATCATTTTCCAAATCACTTCGTCGGTGTAGAGTGCGCCCTAATACGAAATCTCTCAAGCGATTCGCTCTTAATCAGATTGAATCTCTTCAAGGATATATTAGCACATTAGAAAGAAATATTCCACAGAGACAATATGCTGTTGATGAACTTCCCACACATTTAAACGAATTATTCTTAAAATACCTCCGTGATCTTTCTAAAACTAGAGAAACTAAAAAAAGAATCCAGCTTACAAAAGGATTGGACACGGAAATATCAGAATCCCATTTTCCCAAGGACCCTGAAAGGTGGTACGTCTTCAACTTTTCCAGTGTGACTTTAGATAAAACTGCTATGGAAGTGTTGTCATTGGGCCCTAAATTTTGCGATAAAAGAGTTAATATTGACCGATTACAGACAGAAGTACAGTTTGAAAACCTCTTCATTCAGACACTAGACCTAACACCGTCCTCCCAATACGAGTTAGACAGATTTAAGAGTACCTTGGTTGACTGTTGTTACCAATAGAATAATGCCAAAATCGACAAGAAAAGTATATTAAGTAAAAAGCATAGAGAATGCCTCAGAAAACTAAGGTCTGATGACAGCATTATTATCACGAAACCGGACAAGGGATCAGGTACAGTAATTTTAAACAAATGCGACTACATTGATAAGGTGAACACCCTACTGAATGACCGTTTCAAGTTTCAAAAGTTAGGTAGCAGCAAAGATTCGAATGAAGCAACATGACGCCAGTTCGTTAAAACTTTGAAGTCTTTAAAAAATGAAAATCTAATTGATAGTTCCATATTCGACGCTATTAAGCCCACCGGAACTCATACGCCTAGAATTTATGGCTTACCCAAGATACATAAGCAGGGAATTCCCCTACGACCAATCCTGGACATGTCGAACTCGCCCTTCCATTTAAATGCCAAATGGTTAGTAAATCTGTTAGAACCGCTACATCGCCAGTTGGTTAAATATAGTGTAAAAGATGTATTTGACTTTGTTGAAAACACTAAAGACATGAACCTAGCAGACAAAACTATGTTATCGTTGGACGTAACATCACTATTTACCAACGTCCTCCTTGTAGAAACTGTCGAATACATATGTGAGCAACTCGTAGAAAAGAAAATAGAAATTGGGATCACACCAAGAAAATGGAAAGAATTACTACTAAAATGCACTATGAACGTTGAATTTGTATTTAATAAGGGGTATTACCGCCAAATAGATGGGGTTGCTATGGGTTCTGCCCTTAGTTCCTTATTGGCTGACATATTTCTGTCTAAATTGGAAAATGGTCCTTTAAAAGAAATACTAAACAAACTCGATTATTATTGTCGATATGTTGACGATACCTTCACCATTTGTAACAATAATCTGGATAGACAACACCTGCTCCAAGTCTTCAATAAGGTACACCCAGCTATTAAATTCACTTGTGAAGAGGAACTCCAAGGTAGTATTCCATTTCTGGATGTTCTTCTTACAAAAAGAACAGACGGTACCCTAAAGAGAAACATCTATAGGAAAGCGACGTGGGATGGACAATACACCCACTTCCATAGCTTCACAGTGGTTAGGACTCTCGCCGACCATGCACATGGTCCGAGGTTCGATCCCCTGCCGACGCACACCCGATATCTATGGTCGGCCTGCAAAATTTGGGCTAACCGATATCCATGCTGAAAATGCCATACTTGTACTGAAAATACGGTGTGGCATCAAGCTGTAACCAAAAATTAAAATTAAATTAAAAATTTATACCTATACAATATAAGCGCAACCTAATTCGTTGTCTTAGTCATAGAATTAGACGCATATGTACCGACGACTGCATTGAAGATGAAATAAGAAATCTTACAAACACCTTGCTACAAAACGACTATTCCTACCAACTTTGTAAAGAAGTACATCTATGAAACTACACACAAAACTAAGCGAGACACAGTAAGTAAGAACAAGCTTTACTTAAATTTACAATTCAAAGACGATATATCCAGAGACATATTAAACCGTAGATTAACAAGATCAATTGAAAGAACTTTCAGTGCCGCAAAACTGCATGTCACTTTCTCAACCAAACCGACATTGACACTGTGCATTAAAGATAGATTACCCAAAATGGCGACATCAATGTGTGTATATAAATTCAACTGCTCCTGTGGAGCTAGTTATATAGGTCTTACCCAAAGGAATTTATCTTTACGCACTAGTGAACATATTCCTGTTTGTCTCGGGAAAAGAGCAACCAAATCATTAAATAGTGCAATTATATCTCATCTAGTGGATAGCGAACACAGCACCAAAGTAGATATGTCATATACAGTTGTATCGAGTACCGAACAATCTCCCCAAAGGCACACGATTGCGCCTCCTAGCCATAGCTGAGGCTTTAGAGATTAATAGAGAAAGACCAGATTTATGTGGACGGAAAAAGCTTATTCACTCTGTCTGTCTACCCTGGCCCACTATAAGGTCACCAGGATCATAATTTTCCGTATAATTATTACCATTATTATTATTTTGTGTTTTCATGTCTTTATTATCCGTTTCTCCACACAGTTTGTTTCACCTCATTGTTACCCTTAATTTTGTCAACCTTTGTGATTTTATACTAAGCCTACCAATTCTGTAACATCTTATTACAATTTACAATTTGGCCTCTTTATTTTATCATTAGACATTATCGGTCAGCCCTCACATTCAGTGTCCCCTTTTTTAATGTGTGTTTGTATGTATTTTGCGGCTATCGCATTTCTCTCCCCCCAATAACACTTGTATTCTTTTGACTATAAAACAGCACTATATCACCCAATTGTTCATTCACACTTCATCACATTTTTCTGACTATATATACCCTATACACATTTGACTGACTATGTTAACTAATGGACTATCATCTCAACCTGCACATGCACCCCAATACAGTTTCTGGTATTATTTTCATTTGCCTTTATTGGCTATATGTACTCTATTATTCATGGATTTATAAATGTAGAGCCTGAATAAGAAGTTATCGAAAGCAATTGTTCGCTCAAAATCTTGTTTTGATAAACAAAATTGTTTTGTTTTAAAGGCTCCACAGTTTCCTCTAACCGACAAAGCTTGTTTCTAATTGAGTTTGTGGGTTTGAATGCCAGCCACTTTGATTCCTACCTTGTTAAGAGTTCTGCGTAAGGTTTCATAAGTTCCTTCCTTGTATGGAATTACTACTGATGATGTAGATTCCATATTGTTGGTGTTGTCTTACGCATATTTGCCATACATGTCGTGATTAATATTGTTATTATTTTTATTATTATTATTATTGCTACTTTCATTAGTTTTTTTTATTTTTACATTTCCATACATACTTTCTGACTAAATTATCAGGGTAATTATTAAGTTTCAAGGCTTCTCTTATATGTCTCATTTCCTGTCTTAGATTTTTTCCTTGGTACTACTTAGTTTTTGTGCTCTGTCACTTAAACATTTCACCAATCCTATTTTTACTGTCATAGGATGGGATGATCGGAAGTCCAAATATCTCTTTGAATGTGTGGGTTTCCTGTAAACACTAGTGTTTAACTTCCCATCTTCTTTCTTTTTTACACTGCAATCTAACATTGGAAGCTACCCTTCCTGACTTTCTAATTCATAAGTGAATTGAATTGCCTCTACATTTGAGTTAATGTGTTCGATGATTGCAGTTAGATTGCAGTGTAAAAAGGAAAGAAGAAAAAGAGAAAAACGAATAGGTCAAAGTAGTAGAACAGGGGCAGTCAGACTGGCTGAACATAAAAACTTAGCAAAATCTAGATTGGTTGACCCGAATAAGATAAAAAATCTAGAGAATAGTTAAGCTATAGCACTACATGTAGTTACACACAACCATACAATAGGATAGGATGACAGACAGTTTTAAAATCTAATGTCACAGCGTGGAAGGAGAGATTGATAACAGAAGTTTAAAACAAGCAACAAAGGTTAATAAAGCAGGATTTAATGAATTCATCAAATTTCGGTAGAACTCGTCAGCTGAATACTCTACATACACGGATATATACTTTTGAAGTTACATTGGGAGATATAGGACTGATAACAGAAGCTTTGTTTATCGAATCAACTGCAAATACATGTAATAGGAATGATTCAACACCTGTCCACCCAGATATCTGGAAAATTCCACTACCCCTACGACGACAAATAGGAGAGGACAAAGAAAGCTATAAAACGGAAGTTTCGAAGTCGTGTGATTATTACAATTGATATGATTATGAACAGTAATAGATTGTGTTCGAAGCTTTGTCATCCAGTAAATAATACTGTTTCATCACTGTGTGATATATCTAATAAACAAACTAATATGGAATTACTTACTACCACAAGTGCCCAAGTTGCACACATATATTAAGGTATATAGACTGTTTGGTTGAGGTTGTTGTGACGTTGATATACAATGTTATGAGACCTGTTACTGATATGGTAGAATCCATTCAGTCTATTTGAATTCCTCGATCCGTCATAGTATCATTATTCTTCATGTAGTTATTCTTTTCACCTCACATTTCTGTTGATCATAGTTTCTTCACATTTTGATTGATTTTTCTTTCGATATCTTTATGTATCGCTTTTTTTGTCGCAACTTAAACTGTTGCACTTTTGTAGGCAGTCCCACTTTAAATATTCAGTTGTGTTGTCACCAAGCTAGACTTGTTTTCACTGTGATTTGAAAAATGAATTTTGGTGGTTAAGATAAAAGCGGGTTCTTCTTGGCCTATTCTTTATCACTTGTTGATAATCCTCTTTAGTATATATTTACCAGCCCCCCGTGATAACTGACATCTTTATGTATTCTGATTCCATCTCTTTGAATATTGTGATGAACAATTGATCAACATATATATATATATATATGTGCGTTGAAGTTTCTGTAGCGCCTTGGTTAAGTTTTGGGGGTGGAGTTGCTAGCACCACGCCCCAACCCTCCCTCTTTATCCGGTCTTGGGACCGGCTAGAAAACTAGTGAGCTAGTAATCTAGGCGAGGCGACTGGATTATACATCAGACAGTGGGAAACGAGAAGACAGGGATATCCTGGACCGAAATAAAGAACCTAGAAGACCTGGATTTCGCGTGTGGATGATTTATGTTTGATGTCACACAAAATCGAAGACTTACAAGCGAAAACCGACAAACTGGTCGAAGAAGCAGCCAGAGAAGACAGGACTCCAGGTGAACATAGACAAGACGGAGGTTATGAAAATAATCAACCAACAACAACAACAGCAGCAACATACAGCGCCAATCACCATCAGCGGGAGGGATTTGAAGGAGATTACTTCATTCACTCACTTATCTAGGGAGCATTCATTGTCTCAACTACAGGCAGGTGGGACGGACGAGGATGTCAAATCGGGAATCGACAAGGCGAGAAACACATTCATCAACCTGAACCCAATCTGGAAATCTTCGTCACTCAGCATCACTCAACATCAAAAACAAAATTCGGATTTTCAATACAAACGTCAAGACAGTTCTTCCATACGGATGGATCAGAAACTTGGCCAGTGTGTCACAAGGAATATTTCCAACAGCCTGTTGCAGACCTTTATCAACAACTAACTAACTGTCTTCGCTGACTCTATACTGAAGATCAAATGGCCGGAAACAATCACCAGCAAGAAACTATGGGGAGAAACAAAACAAGGACCAATCGCCCAACAAATATGCAGGAGAAAGTGAAGATGGATTGGACACTCACTGGCTGGCTGAGGAGGCCACTCGCTGGGTGACATCGCGCGTCAGGCCAACGCTCGAGTGGAACCCAAAAGGGAAGCGGCGGCGAGTGGGACGTCAGTGCAAGGGTGACATGAAGGAGATCGTGTGAAGAGGAACTGAAACAGTATGGATTAACATGGATGCAAGTGAAAAGTACAGCAGAAGACAGAAGCAAGTGGAGACGTGCAGTTGAAGCCGTATGTTCCACTAGGAACCCAAGGGAATAATAATAATTATATATAAATATATATATATATATATATGTATATGTATATATATACCTATACATGTAATGGTTGAACTCAGTGGTATTTAGTAGGATAATTACATATTTGGCAAAATGATATGCAGCGATGGAGAAATACGGAAAGTTTACATTGAAATTTGCAAAAGTTATTCGTATTCTGCTCCCTTCTTCTTCATGTCATGGCAGGGAATTATTCTCCTTATAACAATGTAACTTTGAATCATGCCTGCTTGCTTGCTATCCACGCTTTTGTTAAATTTTTCAAATGGTGACGATAATTAATTGTAAAATACTCATGTTTTCTATTTGATTCTCCTAGGTTTATCTATTTATGAAAAGTTAATATTTGCAGAGTTTGAAAACTCTACATCTGCTGAAAATGTTATTGAAAACGAAAATGGTAGTATGTTTCGGAATAATTGTGTATCAATACGTTACCAACAACCTTGGGATATGATGGTTACCGGAGATCTTGTGTCGAAACTTGAATGTACTAATTCACAAGTGAGAGAAGAAAACGAAGCAAATAATGAAGCTGAATCATCAAATGAAAAGGCTTCTTCTGAAGCTGAGTATGTATTTTTGCTGTTGTTGTTTTTGTTGTCATCAGATGCTTCATACCCATTGTTTATTTCGAAGCAGTTTTTTGAATTCTTGGTATTCATATTGTAACGACAGAAGACAAGGGGCCAGGCAACTGATCGTTTATTGAGAAAACCAACAAATATTAATAGATTTTTATGTACATTATTATTCGTTATTGTTAGCAGAGAGGTAACGTCTTCCGATTGGTTGTTTTCCTGCTGAAGGTTATTCTGTCATCTCTTTGTTACCGTTTCTGCTAATCGTATCCGCCCACGCTAAGTCTGCTGTGATTGGTTGTTGAGTTAGTCTTTGTTCTTGTTTTTTCTCATGACCCCGATTCGGGACGTAAACATTGACGTAAATTGCTGTCTACCAATTTTGACTAGCACATAGCTCTCACCAAAATATTAGTTAGTAAGCGCTCAACTACCAGGAACGTATTCTTCATTAATCAGGCTATCAGCCATACGGATAGTTTGAGGACTAATAACACGATTCAGCCACTGGGTATGAATTAGGCAGAGGTGAGAGATTTTCATTCGAAATCCCACAGGCTAGAAATCAATCACATCTCTATCTTTAAGTGTTCACCATGGATCTCCTATTGCTATACATTCGGGGGGGGGGCAGTCATAAGTAGCCTGTTGGTAAAGTTTTCGACACTAGGGAGATGAGTTTCCTCAAGATTTCAGCTGTGTGCTTAACATGATTAAAGCCTGGTATTTAATAGAAAAGATTGAAGAATCTATAAGGTAACAGCAAACTATCACTCAAATAATCCAACATATCCCACAATTCAAAATTAAATATTTTGCAGTTGTCTTCACTCTAAATTTTTTTGACAAGAATAAATAAGGAGGTAGGTAGCAATGTTCCCGGTGTAATTTTGAGCTGTACTGGGTTCAGAAAATAATAAGAACAAAGACGAGTATATCTGTATGAATTCTGTATTAATAATGCTTCGTGATATTTTCTTTTAGTACTTCCCAATACTACGTTAAATTAACAGGTTAGCTTTCTCCTATCTCGTTTTCGATATTCTCATACAGTATTTCCCTCTAGAGATTTATTTTTGTGTAAAAAGAGCCCACGAATATTTCCTAAGAAGCAGTTGTGAAGACTTCAAAAGGCAATGTCCGGTCAAAAAGTTAGTGCCTTGTAAGTATATTATAGTAATCAAGGCAATCTACTTCAACTCATGAAGTTATGTAAGAGGTTACCGAGAGTCTCTGTCTGTCTGTTTTCGACATAGAACTTTGCACATATGTGCGGAAGTTCAAGTCGCCACACTCCCTCCTCATAGCACACAAAGCAACAGAAGAAAGTAGATGAAAGGCATATTAGAGACAGTAAACAGAGGTGTGAGACAAACAGTAATAGGAATAGTAATAACGAAGAACAAAACAGTTTCATTGGAAATCATAAGTCACAAGGAGTGGATGCATCTGCACCAGCCAGCTATTGACAACGATTTTGAGCTAGCCATGTCACCAATTGTTTCCAACCATTGGTTTTTACCATTCCGAGGACCCCAACCAGTCAGGAAGCCAGTCTACACCTTACTACGTGGCTGGCTGGCTTAGACTAACTGTTGTAGATTTCATTGACTGGTGAAGCCATGTTTTCGTTTGACCGCCGCTAGCTAACTCTTTTCCAGCCTGGCCCTATATCAGCTAACATTGCCCTTTGTCGAGGAAGGCGATGACTAGGCATTCATTCGTAGCACATGTCCTAACCATCTCAGTCGATGTAGCTACTTCACAGCCTCGTCGATTGATTTTCCCTCCCACCTACCTAGCACTCGACCAATGCCTCACCTCAATATTGCTCACCTTATTATACCACTTCACGCGGGAGATAGAACGCCGACACCTATCATCAAAGACAGCTGATCTTTTCATGTCTTCCACTCTCAATGGCCAGGTTACCGAGAGTTGTCATCTGAAGTGATTATAACCAAAGGTCTCTGTCAGAAATCCTCAATATCACCGTTTTTGTTTGATTTCATCACAGATGTAGTGATGGATATGACCTTGTTGAATTTTATCGACTTAGAAATTGACTTGTTACGGGGGAACAATCTCGTCAACTTACAGTATGCCGATGAAAGTGTCCTCCTAGGTGAAGACGTTGATAAAATGCAGTCTTCTGAACACCCTGAGGAAATATCTTCAGATGTCTTGAGTGGGATTCACTCTTGTCGAATGTGGCAGACGATGCTTCGTGACTGGTCTGCACTCTCTCCTTGTGTGAGGATAGAAGTCAAGTGGTTGAGTCCCCGAACGAACCGATCGCTAATGAAATGTCTTCACAGATGTAAAAGTCTTGTGTGACATTTGCCAACTTACGTCATCTCTGGCGTAGACGGGATATCCTGATACCAATAAAAAAGAATTGTGTACTACTACTCATTCTGTCCTTCTTTATGGCTGTGCGACATGGTCGCTGAAAGTGAAAGATACGAAGAGGCTAATTGTGTTTGACGACAAACACTTGCTCTCCATAATATGGTGAGTAATGTTGAAGTAAGGTGTTGAGTGTTTGGGAGGGAGGGAAAGTCAACTGATGACGTTGTTGGGTTACATCGATTGAAATGTCTAGGATATGAGAGTTACGGATGTCCAGCCACTACCTCCCTCGTGGAACGATTTCAGATGACATAGGATTACGTTGAAAATAGCTGGGAGTGGAAGCGAATTGATGTGGCAAGTTTTCATTTATTGACTGACTAGGCTTCAGTTCAGAACTTTCCACAATCCATGTGATAGGGAAAAATTCAAAAGAACCATAATGGATAGAAATGTATGCGAGGAAGAATAATAATATGGATGAAACACTAGGACTTAGCGGGACTGGAATATTACAAAGAGTGAATGTATCTGCACCAGTGGAAACGATTTTGAGTCATCTCATCAATAGTCGTCACAAGCCGACTGTTCTTAGCCAGCTACGCGGACTACACTTACACTTACGCGGCTGAGAGTAGTAACAGTCACTTTTCAATTTGACCACTCGTAACTCTTTCCCACCGTCGTTCTATATCATCTGTAATCGCACCACAAGGAAGGCGGTGGTTGGACATCCGTAACTCTCATATCCTAGACATTTCAATCGATGTAACCCAACAACGTCATCAATTGACTTTCTCTCCCTCCCTCCCAAACAATCAACACCTTACTTCAACATTATTCACCGTATTGTAGAGAGCAAGTATTTGTCGTCAAGCACAATCAACCTCTTCATATCTTTCACTTGCAACGACCATATCGCACGGCCATAAAGAAGGACAGAATGAGCAGTACAAAAGTCTTTTTTTACTGGTATCAGGATATCACGTCTACATCAGAGATGATGTAGTGTGGCATATGTCAGGTTGTTTAAAAGCGATAGTGTACTAGAAGACATTGCTGTCAGTTTTAGTGACGAGTATGCATTTTTACAACGTCTCTATTCAATTTATTTTTAAATCTGAGGTTTATAATCAAACTTACTGTAAGTGTAGGTAGGGGAAATAAATCCCATCTAAAACCTCCCTATCTACCAACCAAGACATACCCCAAATATTCATCAACCTTATTCAACAGCTGTACGACAACGACACATATCAAGTGATCCACAACGGAAAACTCAGTGAGGCGTTTGGAGTAAACACAGGAGTCAGCAAAGGGTGCTTATTATCACCAATGATATTCCTAATTGTGGTGGACTGGACTGGATTATGCGTCAGACAGTGGGAAACGAGAAGACAGGGATATCCTGGACCAACGTGAAGAACCTAGAAGACCTGGATTTGGCGCGTGGATGATTTATGTTTGATGTCACACAAAATCGAAGACTTACAAGCGAAAACCGACAAACTGGTCGAAGAAGCAGCCAGAGAAGACAGGACTGACTCCAGGTGAACATAGACAAGACGGAGGTTATGAAAATAACCAACCAACAACAACAACAGCAGCAACATCCAGCGCCAATCACCATCAACGGGAGGGATTTGGAAGAGGTTACTTCATTCACTCACTTATCTAGGGAGTATTGTCTCAACTACAGGCAGGTGGGACGGACGAGGATGTCAAATCGGGAATCGACAAGGCGAGAAACACATTCATCAACCTGAAACCAATCTGGAAATCTTCCGCTGTCACTCAACTCAGCATCAACAACAAAATTCGAATTTTCAATACAAACGTCAAGACAGTTCTTCTATACGGATGGATCAGAAACTTAGCGGCGGTTCACCAAGAATGAGTATTTCCAACAGCCTGTTGCAGGCCTTTATCAACAACTAACTGTCTTCGCTGGCTCTATACTCAAGATCAGATGGCCGCCGGAAAGAACAAGAACCAACAAGAAACAAACTATGGGAAGAAACAAACAAAACAAGAAGCAATCGCTCAACAAATATGCAGGAGAAAGTGGAGATGGATTGGACACTCACTGGCTGAGGAGGCCGGTGGGTGACATCGTGCATCAGGCCAGTGCTCGAGTGGAACCCGAAAGGGAAGCGGCGGCGAGTGGGACGTCAGTGGAAGGGTGACATGGAGGAGATCGTGTGAAGAGGAGTTGAAACAGTATGGACTAACATGGATGCAGGTGAAAAGTACAGCAGGAACCCAAGGGAACAATAATAATATATAATAACCAAGGTTGGGTGCCAAGTCAAAGTTTTGCGGCCAACTACGTGGCTGTAGAAATTGGTCAGTTGACTAGTTCATGTTAGCTTCCTACAAATCACTGTCCTCATGCTTCCATCTATCCTACTTGTTGTTTTTACATTAAAGAAACCTATTTTAGATCCGTATTCCAATTCAAAGGTAAATTCTATCGCTAAATGGCAACTGTTATATACCTGTAACACTTCATGACACAGGTCACAACCAGTGAAAGAGTCGTTAATAAATATAACCATCATACAATTGAATATCCTGGATTATTGAATTCAGTCGACCACTTTCCAAATTGTCCACGAAACGATTTGCTAATAATGCATCCAACATAGATCCTATTGTAGTGTGTGCCATTGGCAAGAATTTTACTAGTAATATCTTGGCGATGTCGTCCACAAGAATCTTGAATAACGGAGTGATGGGTAAATTTGCAAAGAAGGAAACTGAAGATATTTAAGTGTCGGTTTGTAGCGATTTCGTTGATTGGTTACAGGATTTCATCATGAGCTGACATTGGTTAGAGAACCATTGGAAAACCTGGGAGTACTGGATAGCTGTTTCGTCCTAGTTTGGGACTCTTCATCAGAACCAGAAGGTCCTCGGTTCGAACCTCGGCGATGGGTGCGTATTGATGAAGAGTCGCAAACTAGGACGAAACAGCTGTCCAGTACTCCCCAGGTTTTCCAATGGTTCTCTAACCAATGTGATCTCATTATGAAATCCTGTAACCAAACTGAAGATAGTTGTGAAGCAATGTAGAAAGCCTGGGAATGTAGATCAACGAAACAGAATATGAGTAATTTTATAAATGGATATTTCAATGAAAGGTTTTTGTATTTTTCGCATCATCATTTTGCCAATGAAACAATTGCGCTACTAAATATCACAGTGTTTTGCTGTTACACTATGATGTTGCAGGATTGGACTACACCGACTCCTAGATTAGAAATAGGAAGTGAAGTGGTAGAGCACGTTTACCGCTTCACTTACTTGGGAAGTACCATCAGCCAGTGCCAACGGGTTGATCTCTGACGAAATCTCAGTACGAATACAGAGGGCTAGTTTTGCATATGCCAGTTTACGCCGTCTCTGGCGTAGACGTGATATCCGACTGGCTATCGACAAAAGGGCGTGTGTGTACTGCTCTCAGTAGTCCGCTCCGTCCTCCTTTATGGCTGTGAGCAAGACCTGGCCATTGAGAGCGGAAGACATGAAAAGATTAACTGTCTTCGATCATAGGTGTCTGCGTTCTATCTCCCGCGTGAAGTGGTATAATAAGGTGAGCAATATTGAGGTGAGGCATTGGTCGAGTGCTAGGTAGGTGGGAGGGGAAATCAGTCGAGGAGACTGTGAAGTAGCTACATCGACTGAGATGGTTAGGACATGTGTTACGAATGAATGCCTAGTCATCGCCTTCCTCGACAAAGGGCAATGTTAGCTGATATAGGGTCAGGCTGGAAAAGAGTTAGCTAGCGGCGGTCAAACGAAAACATGGCTTCACCAGTCAATGAAATCTACAACAGTTAGTCTAAGCCAGCCAGCCACGTAGTAAGGTGTAGACTGGCTTCCTGACTGGTTGGGGTCCTCGGGATGGTAAAAACCAATGGTTGGAAACAATTGGTGACATGGCTAGCTCAAAATCGTTGTCAATGGTTGGCTCAGATGCATCCACTCCTTGTGACTTATGATTTCCAATGAAACTGTTTTGTTCTTCGTTATTACTATTCCTTTGTCTCACACCTCTGTTTACTGTCTCTAATATGCATTTCATCTACTTTCTTCTGTTGCTTTGTGTGCTATGAGGAGGGAGTGTGGCGACTTGAACAGCCGCACATATGTGCAAAGTTCTATGTCGAAAACCGACCGACCGGCAATATGAGAGAGATGTAGAGAGAAAGATTTTATATTTATCTTCTTACAGAAAAGGTTAGGAAGTTAAGTTATTGCGTAGTTGTAGGATATTTAAGTCACCTCTTGATAGTCGTATGCATGATTTCATGTCTCAGTGAGTAGTTTTGTTCTGTCCATCTGTGACACGACTTGTTATACTATTTACCCCACTGATATTGTTTTTTCTATTTTTGTGTTTTTCTTCCATTCATACGGTTCACCATCAATAGTGGAAAAGAAATATTTTCACAAGTTAAGTATTTGGACAAGTATGAATTATGTAACTTGTATACTGCATTGCAAGATGTACTGAAGAAAAGAGGAAAAAGGAAAAAAGTTAAATCTCGTAAGTCATTTCTTTTTAACTATTGTTGCTTTTTGTTTTTATTCCTTGACGTTCCCAGTGGAACATAGGGCTTCAAGATAGAGGCTTGAAGTGTCTGTAGCAGTGTTTAATTTTACAGGGTGGGGTTGCTAGCCTCATACCCAACCTTTCCTCTTTACCAGCTTCTATTTCTCGCTTAGCGAAGTAAAGGAGTGCGTTGGCGGCCGGGGATCGAACCCCGAACCATGTGCATGGTCGGCCAGCGTCCTAACCGCTGTGCCACCGACGCAATGCTTTTGTTTAATGTCAGTTATTTGGTCGAATACTTTTCGTTATTTACACTTACTTTTGTTGTATTAAATGCCTTTTCGTTCAGTCTTCTTCTCGAAATGTTTTCATGTCAGGTGGAGGGGGGGGCGAAGCTACGCGGTGGTAGCCCCTACTGGATTAGTCCTGTTGACTGCCTTCGCGCAGTAGGGGTGTTTCTCACAAATGTGAATATCTGGCACTTGAAACTGGAGTGGTGTATATAAGGCCTCCAAAGCCTCAGGATGGTCGGGGGTGGGTGCCTTGCGCTGCGGGTTGGCCACCCCTCCGCACACCTCTTGAAATGCTCCCATATGAACGGGCGTCTTACATAACCCCTCCTGAGGAAGTCTTAGTCATTGCCTTTACGTGGCGGAGGTGTTTTTCACCAAAGTGAGAGGGCGAAAGCGGATGCCCGGCGCTCTTCACCGGGTTGACTGTCTATTGGATGACAGTCTAGGGGAGATGGCTAAACCCTGATTCCAAACCTCCAACGACTGGCGTATGAAGCCCACTGGAGCTCACCGGCAGACGTATGGACAAAGGGCTTGTTGGATGTCCTGGATGTCTGGCCCCATTCAAAAAGGCGTATGAACCGAACTCCGGTCACCGGCTCCCAATGGATAGTGGACTCCCTACTCCACTCCTACTGCCTTGTAGGTCACACTTGGTTGTGTAAAGGCCAGAGCTGCACTCTCAAAGAAAAGGGCGAGCGATTCTGAGGACATCACTCGTACCAAATTCCCATGAAACTTCATGAACTCTCTTCATCAGAACGCCGCGCCTGGGCAGCGATGATTCGAGATGTTCATGAAGCCGGCTCATCCTTCCGTAGGAGATAGCCGAAGTAGATAGAGAGAGAGTATATAAGCGCATGTCTACATAGGAGGAGCTGGAAGACACCGATTCTAAATCCATGGTGTACGTGGGCTCCAGAATTCGAAATAATTGAATGGCTTATGAACCTGTTTGGTTATCGGCCACCATGAAAACGCTGCTTCACTCACTGGTTTGTGGATCAAAATTCAAGTCAAAAGCTTAGGGAGAGTTGACCCCTTAAGCAGATCACCTGATTCGGTCTCCGCGTCCGGACAGTATCCCAGCCCTCGAACAGACTATGAGATTTTGTGTGGCGCATCTCTTGGTGTCCTGTCTGTCTGTCTGGATTCAACATAAAACTTGGCACCGAAGTGCAGCAGTTCCAGTTGCCACGTTCCAAATAGCACATAAATGTTGACAAGAAAATGAGTGAAGCGAATCAATAGAGTTTTGACAAGTATAAGAGTGAAACAGAATGAGTAATGGTAGAAAGGAATATGAGACTGAATATCACAGAGACTGAATACATCTGCGTAAGCCATTGACAACGATTTTGAGCCATGTCACCTATTGTCTGTCTCCAGCCATGGATTGATTCTTAGAGTCCCGAGGGCCCCAACCAACCCGGAAGTCTGCATCTCCCAACCTGACTTGACTCAGTTTAACTGTCAAGGATTTCATGGATTGATTGATGCGATGTTTTTGTTTGGCCACCGCTTACTCTTTTCCAACCTGCACCTATACATCAGCTAGTAATGCCCATCGGGGTTGGGGAGGTGATGGTTAGGCATGCGCAGCACGTGACCTAGCCATCTCAATCTACGTAACTTTAAAGCCTCTTCTCTCCGATTGATTTTCCCTGTTCGCCCACCCAACACTCTACGCCTAACCTAACGTCAACATTACTTACCTTATTATACCACCTAACGTGAGAAAGAGATCGTAGACATCTATGATCAAAAACAGTCAACCTTTTCATGTCTTCAACTCGTATTGGCCATGTTTCAGAGCCATAGAGAAGGACGGAGCAAACTGGTGAGCAGCATACACGTCCCTTGGTTGATAGCCAGATGTCACGCCTACGCCAGAGACGGTGTAAGTTAGCGAAAGCAGCCCGAGGTTTTTGGATCCGTGCTGAGATTTCGTCACCAATCAATCCGTTGGTGCTGATACAACTTCCCAAATAGGTGAAGTGGTCAACATGTTCTATCACTTCACTCACTCCCTATCACTAAGCTAGGAGTTGACGTAGTCCAGTCATTCCTGTAGCAGCATCTTACATTTCACAGAGGCGAATCGCATGCCAAACATACGAAGATTGCTGCTCAAGGTGCCCTGTCTAGGTTTTAATAAATAGAATATTAATCTTACAACATCGATAGGAGATTTTAGACAGATCAACGTTTTGTAAATTCTAAAAGAGGACGAAGAATATCAAGTAACATACATTAGAATTATTTATTTTTAAATATACATAATTATTTTCAATTTGTATTTTTTCATATGAAGACAACAAAGTGGCTGGTGATATAGAACAAATATTATTAGGTATGCATTACCACTGATAGGAGCAAAACACACTTTTCATTGTTCTCATACTTGCACCCTTTGACATGTTCTGGATATAAACATGCTTACAGGCATCCGACACATGCAATACTTCTTGACCTGAAGGTGGGATCTCACTCCGTCAACTGAGAGGTCAAGTCTTCCTGTGATAATCACAGGGGAATTAGCTTGATTCATATGGTATCTAAATTTCTAGGCTCATTAATAAAGCGTAGACTAAGCAGTGCACGAGAAGAACAAATACAAGAGAACCAGGCAGGCTTTAGACTAGGAAGAGGATGTACTGATCGTATTTTCACCCTTCGACAGATTCTAGAACATGTGCAGACTTGCCGTCCGCGTCCAACAGTGGTTATATTTCTTGGCCTATAGGTGGCATTCGATTCCGTCGACCGAGAGGTACTATGGCGATATTTGGCTGTGAAGCGAATGCCGAGAAAATACATTGCACTGGTCAATGTACTCTACTCGAACTCATGCAGCCAGCCAAGTAAGAGCTTATGGCGAGTTGTCATCTGAAGTGGTGACAGCTAGTAGTGTCCGTCAAGGATGCCCACAGTCCCCATTTCAATTCAATTTCATCATAGATGTACTAATGGAATTAACCCTAACTGCTGATTTCAGCGACTCAGGAATTGACTTGTTACCAGGGAATAATCTCGTTGATTTAGAATATGCAGATGATATAGTCCTTCTAGGTGAGGACGCTGACAAAGTGTACAGCAGAGTCTTCTGAACACCTTGATCTGTAATCTGCAAATGTTTGGCATGCGATTCACTCCTGCTGTCTAATGTAAGATGAGGATACTGGACTGGACATCATCGATTCCTAGCTTAGAAACAGAGAGTGAAGTGGTAGAGTGTATTGACCACTTCATTTATTTGGGAAGTTGCATCAGCCAGCCCCATGGATTTGATAACAGACGAAATCTCAACACGGATACAGACGGCTCGTTCCGCATATGCCAGTTTACGTCGTCTCTGGCGTAGACGTGATATCTGAAGACGTATTGGTATCTGTATCTATCCAAATTATGTATACCTTATCTTTAACGCACCATTTGCACAGATCTTCGTGTTGTGGCACTTCTGGACTTCATATTGTGTTTCTTTGCGTTCCTTTCATTTCTCCAATGTACATCCACAACGCTGTATCATTTAACCTTCTCTGAAATCAAATGTATCTCCCTGCTATTTCCTGTTTTTATGCTGATGAACATCTCTTTATATACTACTGATAAATGTTATCAGTAGCACTCTCCATGATAGAGATAATGTTAAGTGCGAAACCTACGAATTAGTATGTTATTAGCGAAATGATCGGCTCTTATATTGTTTCTTATCTATGGAGACATTATTTCAATTAATTTATAATTTTAGATATTAACACTGTTATCATTATTTTACACTTTTTATACATTTTTGACTTTATTATCACTGCTAATACCAAAACAGCTGCTATTATCAATCCTGTAATATTATCTTTTATTTTTGTTTTTTGCTGCTGTCGAGTAAATTAGGTGCAATATTGAAGAAAGTGCTAAGAATTCCACACTATATCATAAGTACTGTTTTGGAATAAAGCATATTATTATTATGTATGGAATTGTGCATAGCTGTAGCTGATAAGTTTCTCTCTTCTGCTGCTTATTTTAGAGATGGTTCCAAGTGAACATTTGTGTGTGTGTGTATATGGGAGTGAGAAGTATTTTGTGATCCATCCATTATTCCGTTTAAAATAATATAATATTTTCTCTTGTAGGTATAATAATAGTAGGTAGCTCGTTACCTGAGGTTCTAGTGGGAATTCGTGGCCAGTAGGGTGCAGCAGGTCGGGTGTGTGAACAAATACTCACCGAAGACACTGGCTAGCGGTTGTGCTATGTCTTGAATTGACATAAACTGGGCTTCATGCACCGGTCATTGGATCGGGTCCCAGTGGCCTAATGGTCTGCGAGGTCGTCTTGTAACCAGAGAAGGTCCTGGGTTCGAACCCCGGCGATGGGTGCGCTCTGATGAAGAGTTCCAAACTAGGTCGATGAAACAGCTGTCCAGTACTCCCAGGTCTTCCAATGGTTCTCTAACTGATGTCAGCTCATGATGAAATCCTGTAACCAATCAGTCAAATCCCTACAAACGAATACTTGACAACGTTAATAATTGATTTCCCTCTTATTATTTCCAGTTCCTTCAGGTCGTCGTTGGCTTGATGACGAGGCAAAACGACTCTTTGCAATCAGAAATGAGGCATTGCAAGAGTTAGAGAATAAGGAAAGCAAAGAAAATTTGGATAAATTTTTTCTTTGTGAGACATTATACATTAAGGCGCGGAACAAATGTCAAAAGGCCTGGTTGCATAAAATAAATCAAGAAATCGAATCCCTTCAAAAACTTCGGGAAGGTAATTGCATATTATAATATATTCCGCAGTATACACACTAGATTATCATAGGAAAAAATAAACAGATGCAAAATTCTCTTTTTTTTGACGAAGTACACTCGTGAAGATGTGTAACATCATGGAAGAGCAACCAGATTTTATTTTATTTTGTTTTTTCGTTCTTTTTGCTAATTCCTTCGCATTTCGTTCTACCGCGCTGGTGAGCCAGGTCTAGGAGCGCTAATTAATTCTTTTGGAAGGTATATAATGTGTAACATTTTTTGTTGAAATAAATAAATTTCTCCACTTATTTTGAATTCAAGTTAAATAGTGTCTGTATTTTACCCAGTATTGAATTAAATAGTGGTAGAATGCTGTAACACTGAGAATCTCAGTGATGAAATCCTGTTTGTATCAGTTCAACTACTCCTGTAAAACAATTAAGATTGTTCTTCTATCTCTGAGGGGTTTTCTTGTTTGAGAAGAATTGCCATTTTGGTTAAACAAAGTTGTAATGAAAAGCGTTAACAGTTGGTACACTTGGTCCAAGCAGACCATATAGTGTTATTTACCTTGTTTCACTGCTTCCCACTGGCTGAGAGTTACAAGGCCATTAATGCGTCAGGGCCTTTTGTATGTGTGTCTGAACCTTAACTTCACTTTTGTCACCACGTAATTAAACGCACTGTGAGTCTGTCGTTTTGATATCATTTTTGTTAACTGTATTTGACAGTGAGTGATATTACTGCTAAGGTTTTTGTTGTTGTTGTTGTTGTTGTTACCGCTACCTTTCCTGTTGTGATTATTCTTTCCTTGTTGTTCTGATTGCTTTATTTCTTGTTTTCCTGATTCCAAAGGTAGCAACCCCCAAAAAGTCGCTCCTCTGTAACTAACGTATTTATGTAACAACCCCCTTCCCCCCAGGCCTTAGGCTAGCAACCCCCACCCTGTAAAAACAAAGCTGCTACAGAAACTTCAGGACAAATGAGTCTGCTTGCGACAAAAGAAAAACACAGGAAGAGAACTCATCATGCGTAGAGAAGCACCTTGGAGAGATGAATGAAAACAGAGAACTCTTCGCTGATTTCCGTGCCTTCAACGAACTAGTGATTGGTGACAGCCTATACAAGCACAAGAGCATCCACAAGGCTACATAGGTGTCACCAGACGGGCGAACCGAAAACCGAATTGACTTCATCTCAATCCCAAGGACACAAAAGTTAGAAGAGGAGCAAACGTTGGCTCAGACCACTGTCTCGTTCTAGGAACACTCCAAATCAAATCAAAAACTTTCAAAGAAACAGGAACTGCAGATAGGCCACAATCCAAGTTCAATACTGAAAGACTGAAAGATCAGTCCACAAAGGATGTCTTCACTGCAATCATAAGGAAAAAGGCGGAGACGCGAATCAACACTAACGAAGAGACCAGCGTTGAAAAACACTAGAACAGCCTGAAAGCGGTGTGGAGTCAAACCTGCATGGAAGTTCTAGGCACAGAGAAGAAACAAAACAGACAGTGGCTCACTATGGACACGTGGAGACTTATAGAAGAGAGAAGGATGTTGAAACAAAAGATTATCCATTGCATCGATAAGGAATAGAAACAGGAGTTGAATGCAAGTTGCAATACACTGAACAAAAGAGTAAAGAAGAGTGCCAGGGAAGACAAAAGAAAATATTATGAAGCCATGGCAAGTGAAGCAGAACAAGCTGCAGGCAAAGGAGACCTCGCAACACTCTACCAAACAACTAGGTACCTATCGGGGAAAAGTTCAACACAAATTAAACCAGTGAAGGATGACAACGGAAAGTCACTCACCAAAGAAGTGGAGCAAAGGAAACACTGGGCTGAACACTTGAAAAGACTCCTAAATCGACCACCACCTACAACGCGACCAACAATACCAACAACGGAGACAGAGCTACTAGTGAACACCAACCCCCCCCCCCCCCCCGACGAAATCAGAAGTCCTGAAGGCAATCAAGATGCTAAAAACTAGAAAAGCAGCAGGACCAGATGGAATCCCAGCAGGAGCGTTGAAAATGGATCCAAAGACAACAGCGGACTTGATGACGCCAGTACTGGAGAAGGTGTGGACAGAGAGGAAGGTACCTGAGGATTGGAAGAAAGGCTACTTATTCAAACTGCCGAAGTAAGGGGACTTAGGTCAATGCAAGAGCTGGCGTGGCATTATGCTTCTGTCCATCCCAAGCAAAATACTAAGCCGCATCATCCTGGAGAGAATCAAACATGCCCAGTTGTATTACATATATGTCTTATAAATACACTTTTTTTAAAATAATTATCGCTTTTCACCCAAAAGAATATAATTGGCAGGTTCAAGGTCATTTGACTTTGGTGTCTATTCTTTACTGTTGCCTGGATTGTATCTTCTTGTGGTAATTAGTTGATTAAAACAATATGAAACGCAGTTAACACGATGCACTTTGATGGATAAAAAAATTAAGGTAGCCCAGTGATTTAAGCAGGCCGCCATTAGATAGATAAACTGAAACAATGGAGAAGATTTCTAACTCAGGTGAATGTGATATTTGATTAATTGTGTCCTCTGAGCTGGTTGAGAACAAAACTAATTCAAGATAGATAAATTAACAGAATATTCAGTGGATGCAGAATACTAATGCAAATCTGGTTTGCTTTGGTGTATGTTAGAAATCTAGGGTTTCCATTTTCTGCACATGTTGCCCTAGTCTAACTGTGAACTAAATACGACCTTTCGGTAGGGATTTTTGCAGCGAAATATTGGAAAATAAAGGTGAAAACTTCGGATAAGTTTAGACTGGTGAGAGGTGAACCATTTTCCTATCCTCTTGAAAACCGTCTTACGTTCATGAAAGACAAAATTCGAATAAGAGCACAGCCATTAATTAATGAAGGCAATACACTATTTACATTATTAGGACGTTCCACAATCTCCAGCTGGCTGTAAATTTGGTTACGGATTAAATCGTACCCGAGAATATCCTAATATCGTCAATGGCTTTCATTGGAAATAAATTTATTTTGCTGAAATGTATAACACAGGTCAACAAAAATCTCTATGAAGGAATAGCTGTGTTGTTTTAATTTAACACGTGAATAATCTCGAATAAATCGATGTGTGCGTCGGTGGCACAGTGTTTAGGACTCTCGTCGACCATGCACATGGCCCGGGCTCGATCCCCTGCCGACGCACACCTGATATCTATGGTCGGCCTGTAAAATTTGGGCTAGCGATATCACATGCTGAAAATTCCATACATGTACCAAAAAAATACTGTGTGGAATCAAGCTGTAATCAAAAATAAAAACAAAAAAATACTAATGTGGCGTCCTGGTTAATAAAGTTAACTATTTTTTGAGTAGTGATAAAATGAAATATCAAACGATTGGTATATTTACCAGACAGTGACTCTAAAGAGCAGTGTATGTGTATATTAGTAGACGTTAAGTTATTTAGGGGAAGATTGTCAAGAACCAACTGACTGGCGAGATGTGATTCGTCTAAAGACTCAGCGTATATGCATGACAGACGAAACTATTCACAATTCTATTTATTCAAGCGTCGAGCTTCTGGAGTCAACTTCCTACTGTGTAACCGCTGATAATGTGGTTGACGTCTTCACATGTATGACTGAAAAGTGTAATGGTAAAAGCGGACACCTATATGGGAAATAAATGTGCAGTAAGACGTTGAATACCTGCAACATAAAGCGTGTTCTCTGTACTGTATATATATATATATATATATATATATATATATATATATATATATATATATATATATATTAATAGAAATCCAGAAATATCAGCTAATAATCCTGACTAGTGTCATAAAAGTGTTTCCACAATTAGAAACGGCGAGTTGGTCGTCCAAGGGTGACTTGGAGGAGGAGGTCATGTGAAGAGGAGATGAAAACGTGTGGAGAGACATGGAGTCAGTTGAAGACTCTAGCAGAGAACCAAATGCAATGGAGACGCACGGCTGAAGCCCTATGTTCCTCTAGGAATTAAAGGATACAATAATAATAATATACAATTAGAAACAATGAAGTTGAAATACATCAGCCACTTCGATGGACTTTGCTTACCCACTCACTGTACAACTAGTCAGAATCAAGAAGCATGATGAACAATGTGAATAAAGGTGAGACTACGAAGCAATAATGGTGAGGAGACATATTTTAAACAACACGATTTCCTGACAATTTTGAATAAATAGTTTTTCAGAATTATTAATATAAAACCTGTAAAATTACTATATACCAAAATGCGGTTATTGGTTTTCGTGAATATGTGGTTTAACTGCGCTACACTTCGTTGGTACCGTTGACCTGTGTCCTTTTTGTTTGTAGTTTTCACACTTTCCCAAAACACTCAAAATTATTTATTATCTGGGTATTTTATCAGTCACTTACTTTCAATGTCATGACAGTGGAAAAAAGGTTATTTAAAATAATGTATATCTTGACACTTTTATGAAGAAGTCAGAGAGAACACACTCATCACTTCAGTATCACTGCTTTTAATGGTAGTCGACTACACACAAGAAAACCACATTATGATTCTGCCCCCTCCCCAACTTCTGTCTATGTATATCCTTCAACGACAAGTAGTTCTATTCCTTTTTGCTGTTTTAGGTAAGGGTGTTGGATACGGTTTTCTTTTTATCATTATCAAGCGACAGTTGGTTAAAGGTGACTTTTGAACGAAGCAAATTTTCCATACGCTACGTAATTAGCCAAACTTAATATATTTTCTGCATTATTAGTGTTCCCTTGGGTTCCGAGTGGAACATAGGGCTTCAACAACACATCTCCACTTTGTCCTATTCTCTGCGGTCCACTTCAGTTGTTGGCCCTACCATTGCCCATAGTTTCTCATCTCCTCATCGCACGATCTCCTCCTCTATGTGTCACCCTTGGACACCCAACTCGTTCCACTAATGGGCCTGAATGATAGATACCACCTAATTGCCCATGCCTAAGTGTAGTAGATACAGTGAAATCCAAACCAATAATATTTTTTAATAAGTTATTATGTAGTAAACGAATTTGAGTGAGTGGTATCTACCTGCTTACACACAGAACTTAACTTTTCTGGGCTCACTATCAGCTAGGTGACGTTTAAGACTGCACCGGTTGGGGGATCAAACCAATCGCGGACCACGCGAGTGGTTGTTGGTGAGCATCCTACACAAATCAAGCAACCATGTATGTACACCCCACTCCCACATTGAACGTAACTATTACCGTTTTTTTACTGAATCGCACATTCAAAACAACCGAGAGTATGTATAAATTATGTATTTTTAATGTAAATTTTAGAAGAAAAAAATGATGCCAGTGGTAGTGGTAATATTAACCTGTACATGGAAATTCTGTGAATATTGAAAATATCAAATGTATTTAGTGATGATGATAATAATAATTATAATAATAATGATAATAAAATGTAATAATATATATATATATATATTATGATTTCAAAATACGCACGTTTCCACAAACATTAAATAATCCGCTAAATTTTTGTTTTTGTATATATACTATGATGATGATCATTGAATTATGAATGAAATGATAATAATGACAATATAAAATATATAAGATAAAGACTGAGTGAGTATGTTGACGTAGAATATAAAAGCAGAGAAGAATTGTGACATTTGCTTTATTAAGAGTTCCAAAAATACAAGAAGTGGGGGGGTGGAATAACAAAGCACAGCCATATAATGAAAAAAAGAATGAGTGAATGAGGCATTAGTTACTAGAATGAAAATAATAATAATAACGATGATGACAATGATGCCGATGAATGTGTATGTGCAGAGAGGTATTCACAAGTTAATTAGCGAAACTTTAATGAAATGAACTGTATATGTATTTGTGTATATGTGTGTTGGTAGGTATCATAAATCTCCGTATTGCAGTAAAACCTTTGGTTTCCTAGACAATTCTGATTCTAGAGATGGTTGATGCTGTTGTGTGTTACTGTCACCTAGCATAGAACTGAAAAATTGTTCACGTAATAAAGCAGATTTATTATTAGAATTTGATGTTTTATTACCATTATGATGGTGATAATCGAATATAGGAATAGAATTGGAACAATTACTTGCCATACTGTTTATGTTATTCATGCTAACACTGCTAGTTGTTGACAATCCAGGCTTTTGAGTATTTTCACATCTTGTTGTATTTGATCTGATGCAGGTTGAGCACACAGGAGGGTGAAGAAGTGTTAGAAGTATGAAAAACAAAAATAAAAAAGTTTGTACAAAAAATACTAATTTCGCAATTTCATCACCAGTCATCTTATGTTGACTGTTTCATCCTTGTGTGGGATTCTTCAGTAACACGATCCCATAGACCCATACCCTGGAGTCGAACCCAGGACCTGCAGGTTACAAGGTGGATTTGTTGATCATTCAGCCGCTAGGATGGAATCCAATGGGCTGTCAATTCTTCCACGCTATGTATCTCCCTGATAGTAATCAATGGGTGCGTAGTGATGAAGAGTCTCGAAATGGGACGAAACAGCTGTCCGGGACTCTCTGGTTTTCAGTGATTCTCTAAATAAAGCTCAGTTTGTGATAAAACTTGGAATTAGTCAAATTCATAGAAACCAACACTTGAAAACTTCTAGAGTGACAAGTAATACATTCTCCATTATAGATTATTCACACCTCAGAGAATTTCGAGACCATCGGTGATTTGTCAGGTTGACTTCTCAATGATTATTTTAAATCTATACCATTTGCTTCTGATTATCTAGTCTGTGGCATTTCTCAAAGTTGTAGCATAGTAAACATTGATGAATAAACACGTTTCAACACAAATCGAGTATTTCACAGTCCACCATAATCAGTCAGTGGGAAATGCCGTTGCACAAGAGGTAGCTTTCATGGCCTTAGTGGCTTAGCCGATAACCCTGTAGCGTTTAAAATGGTGGGTGATGATGGGTTTGAGTCTCAATGGGAACAATATCACTCTCAGTCGGAATGCAAGTACATCTCAGATGACGAGTCCCCAAAAATGACGAAATCCACATCCTTGATACCAACCACTACGACTTGCCATCAATCAAATTATCACTGAATAAACTTTTCAGTTCTCAATATGTTTGTTAGCATGTTTGATCTTAAATCGATTCCTACACTCAGTGGAAATCATATCGCATATTAGTGCAATGACGTTGGTGTATATTCGGTTGCATAGCTTGAAAACAAAACACCGCCTGTTTTAAGTAGTGTGCACAGTTTGCTGGGTGAATGTATTCACGTAATAATCAATAATCTTATCAAAACTACAATCCCTCCCATACACTAGTAAAGTAAGACGAACAAATAGGATGAAATCTGGAAAGTTTACGATTGTGTTTAAATTGAACCCTGTATCACTATACAAAAAAAAACTATCTCAATAACAAGAACTATATGAATGGAAACTGAAAATGAAGAAGCAAGTAAGATACAGCTAGCTTGTTCCATTTGTGCTATCTCCACTTATATGTTGCTAAAAATAGCCACAATACAATGAATTAGTTAGTGGCTGAAAGTTAAAAGTAAAAACCTCAGTCTCAAAGTATGCTAGTTACCACCTCCTCCTCGTGATTACTGTTCCGACCCCTTCTGCTATGTAAGTTTTGTAACTCAATTACCAGAAGACCGTAAGTAGGCGGATTGATATCCTAACTAACTAACCTAAGAAAGCCTTTGTAGTCAAGTCAGTAAATCACAGCTGTTCATCAGTATTAAGATGAGAGATAATATTTTCGTCGTATTCTATCAAGTGAACATAGAAACGAATGGTTTTTGCATTCTATCAGGAACAGATGAAGGTTGAAGTCAACAGGAATTTTCAGGATTAACAGTAGGTGGACCGTAAATATAAGACGCATAGGGATATCTTGTGCTTAGTGTCTATGCAAATTCTTATTTATTTAGTGATAGGTGGCAGGTAGCAGTGGAATTCAGGATGTACCCTTCATTTTATTCAGAGTTCGTTACATAGATTTAATAATGATAATAATAGAAGTAATGATGACTGGCAGTGGAATCCACGATGCGCATTTCGTCCTGTTGGTGACTCGTCAGCTAGTGGATGTACCTGCATTCCTCACTGAGAGATGGTGTTTCCCACTGAGGCTCGAACCAAGTACCCAACATTTCAAACGTCGAGGAGTCATTTACCAGATCGATTGGGACACGAGAGCCACCTCTTGTGCGACGAGTATCAGTCTTATTATATAATTCAATTCGGACTTCCCCGTTGGTTAATTGACAGGACCTAAGTATTCGGCCTCAGGCTGACATGTCGACTCCTTGTGCGGATGCTTTGTGGCCCAAGCGGTCTAGTGGATAACACTTTGGAGTTTGAAACGATGGACACTGGGTTCGAGCCTCAGTGAGATTATTATCATTCACTGGGGAATGCAGGTACATCCGCCAGATGACGAATCCCAAATAGAACGGATTGCGGATCATGGATTGCACTACTAGTCACCACCCACCAAAATACTTCAATTTACGCCCTCAGAAACCGTTGAAGAATCCGCACCAGGAGTCGACATGTCAACAAACACGGGCCGAACACTTCGGTCAAATCAATCAACGGGGAAGTCCACATTGAATTAAATACTAATAACACAAACAGCTTTATTCTATAAAAAATTCTATTCATATGCAATACTGAATTTCCAGAGTCATTATTGCAACATATTTACTCCTCGCACAGAAACTACTAACAATGCAACACTCAGTAACATATCAACTGAAGCATTATTGTGCCATCCAATAATTCGTGTAGATTTCGTTGCATTCTTTCAATCAGAAAATTCATACCAGTAGGTTGAAACCTATTTAAAAGTGTGTCTGATTATAAATTGTGATTCTAGACGTCATTGGATGATTTAAACAATACAAAATGTGAAGTAAATACTATGCATTTATATGAACAGGAAATCTAGGTAACCCAGAGATTTTTATTTAAGCAGGCCCCCATACCAACCCACATTTTAGTTAGTAATTAGTCTTACGCATGAATCAAATTTCCGATTTGCTATTTACACAGTTCGGGGTGAAATTCAACCACAGCTTCCTTCGGACACCGAAACGGTCTTCCGATCTTCAGATCCCCTCAATCTGGCTAGTATGCACTACTGGTTGATGTGAGCTGTGCCCAGCTACTCATGTCAGCCAATCAGTAGTATATAGAGTTGTACATTTGAATCTCTAGCCTAAAGCTTATATCTCTGAATGTTATAATTTTACGATACTAAGTCATGATGAGTGCTGGATTCGAGTCCCACTGGGTGTATCATTGATAGACAAACCGAACAGATAATATCAGAATGAAATGTAATAAATAATAATAATAAATAAATAGCTTCACTCTGAAGAAAATGTGTACACAGCGTGCTGAATTCTGAGTGTGATTTATTGCACAATATTTACTCCTCATCCAGGACCTCGAAGTAAAGTAGCAATCTGTATTATATCACTTGACGTAATACTTTTAGATGTGAAGAGCAGACTATAATCCCTTATGATATTTTTTTACCTTCGTCTCTGCAAAATGCACACCAGTAGTTTGAAAGCCATTTGAAAAATATGCGTTGAGTACATTTTGCGACTTGATTAAATGCTTAAAACAATAAAAATTAAGAGAAGACAATGGATAGTGATTCAAACAGGCCGCCTCAACCATGATGATGATGTCAAGAATGCCCAGTATACACTAAAAGTCACCGATCCATTCACAATTAAATAATATTACATATGAACTGTGATCAAGATTTGACCGGATAGTTGCAAAATAATTGAGCGCTGAGTGAGAAGTAGACATTTATAAAATTATATTTGCAAACTCCCAGCGAAATTGAAATGATTAATTCCAACGTTTCCCGTGTTCGGCAATCTGGTCCGAACCGAACTTCTTCAGGGAAATTAATCGAAATTAACATAACAGAGGTTTGTATATAAAAGGAACAACTCTTGTTTTTAAACTTTGTCCAATCATGAACCATGCTCATTACTGGTGAAGGTTAAGGATAAAATCGAACAAGAAAACCAGCAGAATTGCGTATACCAGACCAATTGTGGAGATTGTAACGCCGTATATGTAGGAGAAACTGTTGCTGCTATATTTTGACTGAACTAGCGTATACACATATCCTAATACTTCCTCACGTTTTTAATTGTGCCCTAACGTTGCGATTACTCGACATCCGCAACGTAATTCAAAAGGCACTTGCGAAGGAATACGATAGTGTATTATTGCAGCAATCAACAATTCAAAAATCGAGCGAGTACCAAAAGGAATCAATTTTTAACATGCAAGATTTAGAGTAATAAATAAATGAAAGTACAATTACACAATGAAAGTATAGTACGATTATGAGTAATAAAACGGGTCACTACAATAGCCCCTCCGTAGAATGCAGGTAAATGAAGTTTACCTGTATTCGGAATGATATTGTATATTATAATTACAGGAGAAATATATACGAGTTTTTGGCATGAAAACCGAATTGAGGATTTTAAGTTTTTGAGGTTTGATAATATAACTGTATATATGCAAAAATGTTAACAACTTCGAAACGAACCGAAATGTTTAGAAAGTTGTGCAAAATGTAACAATAAAAGCAGAAAAATTATTATTAGAATAATAATGAGGTTTTTATTGTAAGGAGTTACAGAATAGATTTATATCTTACGTGCAGTTAATAGTACGTAATAAGGTAGTATGGAAATGACTTGGGTAAACATTCAGTTACCTCTGTTTCCATGAAAGCTGGTTGTACAAGTGGAATTGTACAAGAAGAGATGGCTGTGCCAGAGAAGAGTGCAGCAGTAGCTGCTGCTGATACGGTTGAAAGTGAACGTCCGTCAGTGTGTTGTTGTTGTTGCTGGGGTGTTTTTACTCGGCGTTGAGGAGTAACTTGAATTGATGTTTGCTGAGGTTGGAGAGTAGAAGTTGGTTGATTGATAGGCATTCCAGCAAGAGCAGTTGGCACAAGCTGTGGTAAACCAGTGGTTTGAATCAATTGACCGTTAGGAACAACAGCCATGACTTTTAATGGAGCTCCTGGTGCCAGAATGATAAACTGGGGAGTAGCATAGGAGCGTGCAGCTACAGTACCAGGTTGACCACTGACAGGGACGTCAGTTGCCATCATTGTTGGTTGTTGCTGATGTTGTTGGATATAAGTTTGCTGTTGAGCTGGTTGTAACTGATGAGCTTGTGCTTGAATCTGTTGTTGTTGTTGAGGTGATTGGGTAAACTGTTGTAATTGAACAGTTGTAGGACCGGCTTGAGTAAATGGAGTTGCAGACCATTGTAAGAGTGTTTGCACAACTGTAGACAATGCTGAAGCTTGAGGACAGAGAACTGGAATTGAGGTGTTGCATAACAGCCAGCTGCTACAGTTGCTTGAGTATCAGGGTGAACTGGGATAGCAGTCGCTGTGCCGCCAGGTCCGGAGGTACTTTTAGCAGAAATATCAATAATTATACATCCAAATGTTATGAAGTTATAAAAGTTAATGCGATGGCAAAGATGATTTATTACACTGTGTATACTTCGAAATAATGTAGTCCATCAATCAGCTATGTCGGGCTCGCCAATTTGTTGCTGCTATATTTTGACTGAACTAGCGTATACACATATCCTAATACTTCCTCACGTTTTTAATTGTGCCCTAACGTTGCGATTACTCGACATCCGCAACGTAATTCAAAAGGCACTTGCGAAGGAATACGATAGTGTATTATTGCAGCAATCAACAATTCAAAAATCGAGCGAGTACCAAAAGGAATCAATTTTTAACATGCAAGATTTAGAGTAATAAATAAATGAAAGTACAATTACACAATGAAAGTATAGTACGATTATGAGTAATAAAACGGGTCACTACAAAACTTCCAGACAGGTAAATATAAGAGTGAAAGAGCATAAACAATGTCTAAAGACGGTTCCAAAGACCTCTACAGACTTGAAGAAGCTAGAAAACAACTCAGCGATTGCACTGCATTTGATAGAAACGGGACACAAAATCGACTTTGATAAGACTAAGGTTTTACAGAAAGGTTTTGATTCATATAAAGAAAGACTGTCTGCAGAAGTCCTACATATATGGGTGAATCCCAACAGTTTGAACAGACGTGAAGGTGTGATCTTAGCTGATGAATGGTAAATTCTGACTAATAAATAAATTGGATATGTATCAACAACTAGTCACACTAGATCAAATTGCCGATTGTCTACGTCTTCTTATGGAGAGAATAACTATTTTATAAAATTGTATTATATTTGTAAAAAATCTCAATTATTTTGTAACTATCCGGTCAAATCTTGATCACAGCTCATATGAGAATAACAAATGTTTTATGACTGTTCACACACACATACCATTGTATACTGCATATACACATATATTTTAACAAAAGTAGACTAATTTCGAAAGTCTGAGGTCAAATTTTGATCACAGTTCATATAAAAATTTTTGTTTTGTTTATTATACCTATTGATAGCTGTTTCTTGATTCACATGACAGGACAAACAATTTGAAACAAGAGATGTACTCTTATATATAAACATACAATTTTATTTATTTATTATACATGTTGATGCCTGTTGCATGACTCATGATTGGACAAAGTTTTTAAAAACAAGAGTTGTTCCTTTTATATATAAACCTCTGTTATGTTAATTTCGATTAATTTCCCTGAAGAATTTCAGACCAAATTGCCGAACGAAACGTTGGAATTAATCATTTCAATTTCGCTGAGATTTTACAAATATAATTTTATAAAAAAAACAAAACATAACAAACCAAACTATAGAAAATTAATCTGATGCTCGCTAGTGACTTGCTACAGGATGGAGTTTCCTTGAGTTCTAGTGAAAAAGTCGTGACTAGTGAGGTCCAATTAGATATCACGTGTGTGAATGGATGTCCCACCAACGACAATGGTTGGGGTTGCGCTAAATCACGAATTGGTAGAAGTTAGAATTCATGAGCCATTGAATCGGGTCAGAGTAGCTGAATGGTATACGAGCTTGACTTGTAACTGGAAGGTCCTGGGGTTCGAACTCCCCTGTGGTGGGTGCGTACTGCAGATGATCCCCAAACTAGGATGAAACAGCAGCTGTCCAGTACTCCCTGTGGCTGGTTTTCAATGGTTCTCTAACTGATATCAGTCCGTGATCAACTCGTAAAAACATAACAAACCCTTACAAACCAAACTATAGAAAATAATATTAGATTACAAGGAACACTAAATTACTCATTAAACAATATACACTTTTCACCAATTTATCTATATACATATAATGTCTGACTTACTCAGGATATTTCTCTGTGTGTAGAATATAAATTAGATTATTGAAATGTGTAGAGTCTGCATCCAATCCAACACTGTTAGTAGTAGAGATATTATTATTACCATCTAAATTTTTCAATGAATTGTTCATCATTATTGTAGAAGATTGACAAGTATTACTATTATTATTATTGATGTTATTATTACTACTACTACTGGCCATACTGTTCGCTGAACGTTGTAAGTGTATAGGATTATTGATTTCATTATAGTATAATGATGACGATCTCGATAGACCTGGTTGTGTTGGTGACATGATTCTATTATTCTGTGAATTTGTATTAACACCAGATGAAACTGAAAGAAAAGAAGACAAACTTCAGTAGATAAGTTGATGATGATGATTATGGTGTCGAAATTTTCGAAAGTAATTATAATGAATGTGTATTCTGAGCTGACGTACAAATTCAGTTTACGCGTGCTATTATTGTATCGTCAGTAATTCAGTGGTAGAGAAGATATGCTCGCCAACCACGAATGTAGGTCCTGGGATGCGATTCCCGCCTGACGAACGCTTGAAATCTCTCCTAGCTGGTAGCATACGCAAAAAGAGAGAGGAGGTTGTGTGTAAAAACAACACACCACCGCTCCTGAAGCTTCAAAGCTTAAGCATGAAGCCTTTCCTCCACTCAAAACGCAAACGATTAAAAGAGAAATCTGTCTGTCTGTTTTCGACATAGAACTTTGCGGCAGTTCAAGTCGCCACACTCCATGCAGCACACAAAGCAACAGAAGAAATGCATATTAGAGACAGTAAACAGAGGTGTGAGACAAAGGTACAGTAATAACGAAGAACAATATAGTTTAGTTGGAGATCATAAGTCACAAGGAGTGGATGCATCTGCACCAGCCACTGAGAACGATGTTGAGCCATGTCACCAATTGTTTCCAACCTTCATTGGTTTTTACCGTCCCGAGGACCCCAACCAGTCAGGAAGTCTACACCTTACTACGTGGCTGGCTTAAACTAACTGTTGTAGATTTCATTGACTGGTGCCATGTTTTCGTTTGACCGCCGCTAGCTCTTTTCCAGCCTGGCCCTATATCAGCTAACATTGCCCATTGTCGAGGAAGGCGATGACTAGGTATAAGAGAAATAAGCTCAAGCTGTGACCAGGAGGTCACACTATTAAAGAGACACGGTAGATTTAGCATAAAAGAGACGAAATTAGGCTGTTTCGTTTATTTCATCAAGTTAGTGTATCACACATTTGGTTGGTTGGAGCTGAAAAGAAATAAAAATCGAAACTCAGCTATATATTAATATTCCTTCTAAAACAAAAACTTTTCTGAAGTTTGTGATTGGTGTGTTAGCAGTGAAATGATACACCGAATATTCTTGTATTCATGATGCAACAAAATTGGTATTTATGTATTTCCTTCACTGCCTCTATGCTGTGAAGCTCAGATGGCCAGAAAGGATTAGCAATAAAAAAACTCTGGCACCAAACTAACAAAAAATCTATAACTCAATGAATGTGTTGAAGGAAATCCAGGTAGATTGGATACACGCTAAAAAGACCGTTAAAATGAAATCACACACCAGGCCCTAAAGTGAAGCCTGATTGGGTTTGAGAGTGTGACCTGGAGGAGAGAGTGTGAAGAGGCAACAGGAGCCTACACAGCAGTCGTGGATTCAGCCAAAAACAACTTCAGAGAAGAGGGTGAAGTGAGGATGTGTTAATGAAGGTCTGTGCTACACCTAGAACCCAAGGGAATAGTAATAATAAATAATACATACACATAGTGCATCGGTGGCTCAGATGTACAATGATGCTCACCAACCGTGCTCGTGGTCCCGGGTTCGATTCATGGCCGGCACACACACCTTTACCTCCCCTAGTTGGTTGGCTGTAAACCCAAAAAGAGGGAAGGTTGGGTGTGAGGCTAGCAACCCCCCCTTCCCCGCGAAAAAAACACCACTACTACTGAAACTTCAAAGCTCTAGCTTGAAGCCCTATGTTCCACTTGGAGCGCAAAAGGAATATTTCGTGTTCTTTCCACAACAATCTAGACTTCGACATCCAAAATGTCTCCCCTCTTGACTCAACTTCATTGTTTTTTACAAGAGATCCATTTAAAACAAAGTAGATAATTTTAGCCCGTAGATTTTTCATGCATTTCTGAAATAAGTCAGATAATTGTACTGATGTTGCGTGTACAGGCCAGTTACATTGTGGTGAGAGATCGTTGCTAGCCAAATTGGTTGACAGTAATTGAGGTCAAGGTCAAGATGGACAGGCGGATACAGTTAACATATAGATGAACTGACACAGCCACAAGAGATGCAAGGTTAACTTTGTGTGAGAAACAACCAATCAGTAGACTGTATTTTCTACTAACATTAACCTACAATAATGTACATCAAAATCTATAAATACATGTTGATTTTCCGTAATACAGGTTCTGTTGCCTGGCCCTTGTCTTCTGTTGTTACAACATGAGCTATCAAAGATAATTTAAACACACTTTAGTGAGAAAACACACTTGCGTTATTAAAAGTGCAAGTCAGTAGAGATTATGAGTACAATATCTGTTAGAAGATAACCTCTTTAAATGTTGTCCTAGACACAAAAGTATAATCATTTCCAGAAAATTAAAGAAAAATATTGTAAATATGATGGAGAAGATTTGTAGCTCAGGTGGATGATTTTGATGTGGTTGTGTTCTCTGAGCTGGATAGTTAATTTGCAAAGCTTTCATCACCCTACTAGGTGACATCTTCAGCGCATTCTTCAATTCACTGAAGTGAGCTTTTAGATTACTCCACGAGTTTATTAATCATCTCTCCCGGTGACCTTGGACGTGATTGGTTGAATGGTTCAATGAATTGAAGTGTGCGCTGAAGATGTCACCTAGTAGGGTGATGAAAGCTTCGCAAATTAACTATCCAGCTCAGAGAATACAACCACATCAAAAAAAAGATTACCAAACGTCTTATATAATATTTGGTTGTTTCTTTACATTATTTTACAGTATTTGTGTCATAAATATACTACTGAACAATCAACCACTTTTCATGGGATGATGGTGAGATGAGAGACAACTAGAAATTTGTTCAGTGGACTTGTTTGTTGGTACGAAATTTATAATACGCAGGAAAATAATTGAATTACACGACGGAAATGAACAAATGTATAGTTTTTAAGTTCATAATTCAACTAACTAACCACTGCAAAACATGTGTAATGGCTTCCGCAGTTATAGATAGTTCCATAGATGGCGTCGTCAATGGGTCTAAAACGCCATTGTGAAAAGGTGTGGCTTCGAATCCTAACACAATCATGAGCTTTCTCTGTGCAACCTAATGTTTACTTCAGGATGCTACAATGATGAAGCCAGGTCGTCTTTCAGCTTTCTTTTAATCTTTGATACCTGGGCTTACTTTTTTGGTTGGAACCGTATTTTTCAAATTCTGGTGTCTCAGTTATGTTTTTGTTCTTACAGTAAAACTTCTGAGAGGAATTCCATCCAGTGATTGGGGCTTAAAAAAAGATGTTAATGAAGCTTCCCATTGTCGATGAAAGCACTTGATTACAGAGCCTCTACAACACGGTATTATATGGCCACTCAGATGGTGTGAGTGACTAAGGAACTCAAAAGTATTGAGCCGAATAGATGGCTGACGAAATTTCAGCACGGATATAGAGGGCTTGTTTGGCATATGCCAACATACGACATCTCTGACGTAAACATTATATACAGCTGCCAACCAAAGGACGTGTGCACTGCTCAGCAGTTCGCTCCATCTCCCTTTATGGCTGTAAGACATGCCCAGTGAGAGTGGAAGACATGAAAAGGCCGGCTAACTGTCTTTAATCATACGTGGTTCAGTTCTGTCCCCACTGTTAAGCGGAATAATGGGGTGAAAGATATCGAGGTCTTGTCAGAGACTTATAAGCTTCCTCACTACCCCTAAATATACTAGGTGCATTGGGTCAACAGGGAAGCACTCATCCATATCAAGGTTTAATTCCTCAAAAACACACGGTGGTGACGTGAGTGCATCTTTTGACGGAAGCTGTCATCAATCCGAAATTGAAAAATTCCATTTTCGAATGTCATCCTGCAGTCAAGTTTTCTTCCGGAAACGGTGCATTTGTTACAACCTGTGCTGGCATTATCACCTACTATAAATTTCACGTCCGCTCTAGCCGGTGATGCACCATCAAAGATGACGGCTGTCAAACGAACGTGGAAGTGCCTGTTCAGTCTGGTAATGTGTATGTATGCCTTGACTTAATATATCCTTTAGCTCAGATACTAAGTCATTGCATAACTCTTTATAACTGCTCGGTTTGCTAGGACCACCGTATATACCTATCAGGGATACACTACTGAGGAGTGGTGCTGTACTTCTACCTAACAAGGGCCATAGCTGCTGGTTAGAAGACTTAGAGATGGACAATCCGTCGATATTCAACTGCAGATCAATCTTGTTGTAGGGACTTTGAACCACAGACATCTGCATGTAGTGCCCCAATCCTACAAATATGGGGAAAATCATGTTTCAAAAATGGGAAAAATTGAAACATTCCATTGAGAGAATAAGGGGACAAAATTCGGAAATGCGACAATTGTCCAATTTTTCCCAGACGACGCACACTGTCACCATTTTAGACACATTGTCCACTTAATCACCAGAATGTCCCGCTTTTACTCGCATCATTTTTCCCTTATTCTCTTTACATCAAACAACTCACAATGCAAATATATTTTGGTTATCCAAATAAATATATTTAATTTGTGCATTGGTTAAACTAATAAAAGTTAACAACAATTCGGAAAATGAATTCTTTAGGATTAATGAACATTCAAATTTACAAATGATACACACAAGTAATTATAATATATTCTCAGTTTTTACATGAGGGACGCCAGTTTACAGGCTTTATCAATGGAGCACATCAAGACATATGGAAATATTGTCATCGCGTTAACAATAAAAACCCAGTAAGTTTGTTTTGGATGGATTACAAATACTTGGGGAAAAAATGAAGCTTGAAATCATCTGAAGTCTGAATGCAGCTTTACATGTACTCCCTGTCATCAAGTAGATCCATTGAACTATCCTGAAAAGGGAAAAAATTTAGTTAGGTAGTAATCAACGGTGACACTTATACAGACATTTGACATAATAATAATAATGATATATTAAACGTGTTTATTTAGCCATAAAATTTCACTTTATTATTGAGTACAAATCAAATTATTCCTTTACATATAAATACTCACACTGAAAGACCTTCAGTTTCAGTATTTTTACAGCATTCATTCAATTAAATTGTCACTTACAGCACAGATCCTCTGGTCACTCTTCTCATTGTCAACAGCAATTTGTGAAAAATAAAAAGAGAATTTCGTTGATTGACATTCATACAATGAAACGGTTTGTAGTATAGTAACTTTAATTTAACAAAAACTGTTTACTTACTCTTGGCCGGCTCCCTCTTTTTTCTACATGATCACGTACATCGTGGAAGTATGCCTTAGTAGTGTCTTCCAAAATTTTCATTACTTCGTCCTCGGGCATCGTAGCAGAAGCGAACTTGCTGACAATGATGGCTGAGGGGAATATTTAAATAAATACGGTCCCATTTCATGGACATCTTCCACTAAGTGTCTGCAACAGACAATGAATATTATAAACTAAGTGCTCCCTGCCATAAATCACTTCAAACTCATTGAGGAAGTTCAATAACTCATCTCTGCAACCTTCCAAGTAATTGCGATGAGACTTTATGTGAGACAGGAGGTAAACTGCTAAACTAAGTCTCTGGAAGTTGCAGTATATTCCGGGTGGCATAGTGAGTGTCCTTAAGTAATAAAGGTCCTAGGTACAGGAGGAAGATGCGACATTCAGTGGCCTTCCACCGACTGACTTCGGCCCCCTGCATTTTCTCGGGAAGTCCCGGGGTGTCATTCCAGCACAAGTTAATACCTTCCCGTCTATGTTTTCAAGCATGGGCCGTTTTATGTGCATCTCCTTTTCTTTAGCTAAGTCTTGCCAGAGACTTATAAGCTTCCTCACTACCCCTAAATATACTAGGTGCATTGGGTCAACAGGGAACCACTCTTCCATATCAAGGTTTAATTCCTCAAAAACACACTGTCCACGGTGGTGACTTGACTGCATCCTTTGATGGAAGCTGTCATCAGTCGGAAATGGAAAAATTCCATTTTCGAATGTCATCCTGCTGTCAAGTTTTCTTCCGGAAACCGCGCATTTGTCACAACCTGCGCTGGCATTATCACCTACTATAAATTTCACGTCCGCTCTAGCCGGTGCATCACAGATGACGGCTGTCAAACGAACGTGGAAGTGCCTGTTCAGTCTGGTAATGTGTATGTATGCCTTGACTTAATATATCCTTTAGCTCAGATACTAAGTCATTGCATAACTCTTTATAACT
This sequence comes from Trichobilharzia szidati, assembly GCA_944472155.2. Lineage (NCBI taxonomy): Eukaryota > Metazoa > Platyhelminthes > Trematoda > Strigeidida > Schistosomatidae > Trichobilharzia > Trichobilharzia szidati. Next base: position 14,385,532 of record OX235272.1, on the reverse strand, counting down.
GCTCGGTTTGCTAGGACCACCGTATATGCCTATCAGGAATACACTACTGAGGAGTAGTGCTGCATTTCTACCTAACAAGGGCCATAGCTGCTGGTTAGAAGACTTAGAGATGGACAATCCGTCGACATTCAACTGCAGGGTGGCGCATGCTGATCAGCAGATTTGGTAGTGGTCATAAATGTGAATCGCTCCGATCTGTAGGACAGCAACATGCATTATTCTGGCAGCTCGAGAATTAAATATGAGTTTAGATACTGAAAGTATAAAAGATTGACTTTATAAAAAAAATAAAAAAAAAAAACTAAAACAATAATGACTGTACAGTCTTAGCTTGTAAAAAGAAATAATGCTTTCGCTCCTAACATCTACAAGCCTGCTCAGTTTCCTGTCAAGATGCTACCGAATAGGCCATACACAAGTTCGCCAGACATCCTACAGGTCACCATATTCAACAGGTTCTAATCCTTCTAGCCACTTCTCTCTAAAGTGTCACTTATATACTTCACGATAATCCTTCTACCTAATTACTATTATACTCTATTTTATCTCAACTTCCTAGGCCTTTAGTAAAGCTGAAATTTACTCTTGTTTTTCTTTTTTCTCATTCACGCTCTTCTCTCGCATAAAGTTCGGTTGCTCTGATGGTTAAAAAAATAAAATAAACAGCAACAGCACTCATGTTTGAGAATAACTTTATTTTCATAGAAAACGTCATAGTTTTCTACGGTAAGACCAATATGGTTAGCATCATGCATTGCAAATGTGCACTATCATATCAAGTACTGTATAGCTTATTCTTGTATTTTTCTTGTAAATATACTTCCAACGATGCATTATTCATAATTGCATTTTATATCACTTTGTAGCTGTGCAGGATTTTCTCCTCTTCCTGAAATAGCGTTCAAGCACGTGGTTGTCGCTCAACTTCGATGGAAACCTTCGTGGAAGATTTACAAATTAACAGTTATAAGAATCTGTTCCGATTGCTTGTACCATATAATTCAACAATTTGAACTTTTAAAAAGAGTGATAATCTTACTATCCCTTGTAAACGTTGTACTTACCTCAATATTGGTTGGCTATCGTATGCCTACAACTACGGGTTGAAAACGAAACGAAGTCGATTTTCCTACGCAACCTGGAGGACTACTGTTTAATTCAATAATGATACGACATGGGTCAGACAATGAGTGTATTTATATATATATCAAATATTTAGCTGTTCAAACATTATTAACCTGTAGACAATATATTATTTGTCATTACATTATACTTGATGGTGCCTGTAAAAGTGGCATGCATTTTCATGTAAATTTATGTTTATATGAAAATATAAATTATTATTAAAATTTATATGGACCTGTTCTGATTGTTTGCATTGCAACCTAACCATTTAAATTATTGAAACAGTACCAATTTACTGATATTTTATGATTGCAGTCATAACACGCCTGATCGTTCCTGTAAAACTAGAATGAATTTCACGTCAACTTATCTGTTTATACGATATATAAATTATAATTATATTCTCTCCACACTATCGTTAGTAAATAAGTCTTTGTATTCTCCCTTGACTAGTTGGGGTGACGTTAGGAGCAGTCTGATCACAACGTTAGGCAAGCCAGGCCAATGGGTCAGCAGATAGTGTGGCTAAAGTGCAGGCCTAGAAGAATAGACGACCACACAATACACATATACACCCGGTACGTTCGAATCAGGTGACGCTTTTGCACGTGTTTTCGTTTATATTCATTTATTGCTTACTGTTGATTGATCTTTAATAACGATGGGCCGAAATTCTAAAAAGTGTTCGTGTGAACACCAGTAATTTAGAAAATAGCATCAGCTCGTCTAATAACACATTACCACCCCTTACTATTAGTTCACCCAACATAAAAGACTGGAGCATAACTCTGACCCCTGTAATACAGGTGGAAGATGTCCCGTCTGAAAAGGTAGAGCTCTCTTACTTAACATGCACAATTAAAGAGATGCAGCTACAGATAAATGAATTAAAATCGAAATTAAGTTCACTAGAATGTGTACCCGAAACTATCTCACATATGAAAACGGAACTGCAGGATCCTACAATCCCAAAGCCTTTTAATATGACATCTAGAATGACGCACAATGACTCAAAAAGTGTGATGACCTAAGGTACTTTGAGAATGTTGTGCAGAAAGAATTAGATAAAGTGACTACTTGATCGTCTTTATGGAATCTACAATTTAACCTGAACAAATGTGGCTGGATCTGTTTCAGTGCACCCTCAATCGACATGAAGTTAACGCTTCAATCGGCTAACCTTACCAAACTCCAAAGTGTCGTTGACTTAGGCCTGAGTTATTCTAGTGACCTGGCATTCTCTGAGCAAGTGGCATCACAGGCTCGAAAGTCGAGGATGCTCTTAGGATGCATACTCAGGAACTTTCACGACAATGAGGCAAAGCTAATTCTGTATAAAACACATGTAAAACCACTACTAGAGTGCTGTCCATTTGTTATAAGCAGCACTCGCACACGTGACAAGCTAAGGATGGAAAGCACCTAGCGGTACTTCACCTCCAAACTACTTGGCTACGATTGTGAGAGAGACTACATCTCCCGCTGCATGATTCTAAAACTTGACCTACTCTGGACAAGACGACTTATTATAAACCTAATATTGTCCTTTAAGGTCCTTCACAAAATATCATTCTCACACAGTAAGGACATACAATTCACACAGGAAGGCTCTTACGATCTGCGTAACCAAACTTGCACAGTGACAGTTCAAGCCTTCAAATCAACACTCCGTGAAAACGTCTTCACAGTCATTTATTCTAAAATATGCAACAACCTGCCCCTAGATGTCAGGACTTGCTCTTTATTTATAAGTTTCAAACGCTCTCCGTACAGACTGTTTCACTCTACTGATTATATAAATAAACTACTTATTCCTAGAACGAATCAACCATTAGTCTTTTACAGTATGTAACAACGCGCTTAAATACCTTGCTGCTGCCTGTAAATTGTGATTGAATTATATGGTTCTATTTCTGTAACAATTTGGTGATGCCTGTAAACTGGCGTCCCTCATGTACTGTACTATGAGAATAAATTTATTTATTAATTCATGTGCGTAAAGTGGGAATATATTATTGTAAGACGCATTTTATTGTTTTATGAGGGACTCAACTTCAAGCTTTATTTATTTTCCCGAGTATATGTAATCCATCCAACGCATACTTGGGTTTTTTTGTTAATGCGAAGTCAATATCTCTATATTTCTTGATGTGTTCCATTGAATCACCAGTTATCCGATTTTTCCCACAAACTAAAGATAAAATGACAGCAACCATGTTATTTAACCGTAAATCATGTAATTTAAATATGTAACTTAAATAATACTTATCTATGCCTTTACAACTTGTGTGTCCTGCATTTGTAGGAGTAATTATGTACCTTATTATATTATACAGGTCCTAGGTAGAGGAGGAAGATGCGACATTCAGTGGCCTTCCACCGACTGACTTCGGTGAGCCCCCTACATTTTCTCGGGGTGTCATTCTAGCACAAGTTAATACCTTCCCGTCTATGTTTTCAAGCATGGGCCGGATTATGTGCATCTCCTTTGTTTTAGCTAAGTCTTACCAGAGACTTATAAGCTTCCTCACTACCCCTAAATATACTAGGTGCATTGGGTCAGCAGGGAAGCACTCATCCATATCAAGGTTTAATTCCTCAAAAACACACTGTCCACGGTGGTGGCTTGACTGCATCCTTTGACGGAAGCTGTCATCAGTCCGAAATGGAAAAATTCCATTTTCGAATGTCATCCTGCCGCCAAGTTTTCTTCCGGAAACCGCGCATTTGTCACAACCTGCGCTGGCATTATCACCTACTATAAATTTCACGTCCGCTCTAGCCGGTGCATCACAGATGACGCCTGTCAAACGAACGTGGAAGTGCCTGTTCAGTCTGGTAATGTGTATGTATGCCTTGACTTAATATATCCTTTAGCTCAGATACTAAGTCATTGCATAACTCTTTATAACTGCTCGGTTTGCTAGGACTACCGAATATACCTATCAGGAGTACTCTACTGAGGAGCGGTGCTACCTAACAAGGGCCATAGCTGCTGGTTAGAAGACTTAGAGATGGACAATCCGTCGATATTCAACTGCAGATCAATCTTGTTGTAGGTACTTTCAACCACAGACATCTCCATGTGGTGCCCCAATCCTACAAACATGGGAAAAATCGTGTTAAAAAGGGGAGAAAAACAGGACATTCCATTTAGAGAATAACGGGACAAAATTCCGAAATGGGACAATTGTCCCCTTTTACCCCGACGACAAACACTGTCCCCTTTTCAGACACATTTTGCCCTGAATCACCAGAAACTCCCCCTTTTACTCGCATATGTTCCCCTTAATCACCAGAATGTTCATCTTTTACTCGCATATAGTCCCCTTAATCACCAGAATTTCCCCGCTTTACTCGCATATAGTCCCCTTAATCACAAGAATGTCCCCTTTTTACTCTCCTATTGACCCCTAATCACCAATATGTCCCGCTTTCAATTGCGTATTGTCCACTGAATGACAAGAATGTCCCCCTTTTACATGCATCCTCTTTCCCTTTTTCTCTTGACATCAAACAACTCACAATGCAAATATATTTTGGTTATCCAAATAAATATATTTAATTTGTGCATTGGTTAAACGAATAAAAGTTAACAACAATTCGGAAAATGAATTCTTTAGGATTAATGAATATTCAGATTTACAAATGATACACACAAGTAATTATAATATATTCTCAATTTTTACATGAGTGACGCCAGTTTACAGGCTTTATCAATGGAGCACATCAAGAAATATGGAAATATTGTCGTCGCGTTAACAAAGAAAAACCCAAGTATGTTTCGAATTGATTACAATTATATATCTATATATATTGTTGCTGCTATGTTTTGACTGAACTAGAGTACACGTATCTTCTAGTATTTCCTCGCGTTTACAATTGTGCCCTAACGTTGCGATTACTCGACATCCGCAACGTAATTCAAAAGGCACTTGCGAAGGAATACGATAGTGTATTATTGCAGCAATCAAGATTCAAAAATCGAGCGAGTACAAAAGTATCAATTGTTAGCATGCAAGATTTAGAGTAATAAACAAATCAAAGTACAATTACATAGTGAAAGTATACTGCGATGATGAGTAATAAAACGGGTCACTACAATAGCCCCTCCGTAGAATGCAGGTAAATGAAGTTTACCTGTATTCGGAATGATATTGTAAATTATAATTACAGAAGAAATATATACGAGTTTTTGGCATGAAAACCGAATTGAGGATTTTAAGTTTTTGAGGTTTGATACTATAACTGTATATATGCAAAAATGTTAACAACTTCGAAACGAACCGAAATGTTTAGAAAGTTGTGCAAAATGTAACAATAAAAGCAGAAAAATTATTATTAGAATAATAATGAGGTTGTTATTGTTAAGAGTTACAGAATAGATTTATATCTCAACATACAGTTAATAGAATAGTAATAAGGTAGTATGGAAATGAATTGGGTAAACATTCAGTTACCTCTGTTTCCATGAAAGCTGGTTGTACAAGTGGAATTGTACAAGAAGAGATGGCTGTGCCAGAGAAGAGTGCAGCAGTAGCTGCTGCTGATACGGTTGAAAGTGAACGTCCGTCAGTGTGTTGTTGTTGTTGCTGGGGTGTTTTTACTCGGCGTTGAGGAGTAACTTGAATTGATGTTTGCTGAGGTTGGAGAGTAGAAGTTGGTTGATTGATAGGCATTCCAGCAGAAGCAATGGGCATAAACTGTTGTATACCAGTGATTTGAATCAACTGACCGTTAGGACCAACAGCCATGACTTTTAATGGAGCTCCTGGTGCCAGAGTGATAAACTGGGGAGTAACATCGGAGCATGCAGCTACAGTACCAGGTTGACCACTGACAGAGACGTCAGTTGCCATCATTGTTGCTGATGTTGTTGGATATAAGCTTGCTGTTGAGCTGGTTGTAACTGATGAGCTTGTGCTTGAATCTGTTGTTGTTGTTGAGGTGATTGGGTAAACTGTTGTAATTGAACAGCTGTAGGACGGCTTGAGTAAATGGAGTTGCAGACCATTGTAAGAGTGTTTGCACACCTGTAGACAATGCTGAAGCTTGAGGACAGAGAACTGGAATTGAGGTGTTGCATAACAGCCAGCTGCTACAGCTGCCTGAGTATCAGGGTGAACTGGGATAGCAGTCGCTGTGCCGCCAGGTCCGGAGGTACTTTTAGCAGAAATATCAATAATTATACATCCAAATGTTATGAAGTAATAAAAGTTAATGCGACGGCAAAGATGATTTATTCTACTGTGTATACTTCGAAATGATGTAGTCCATCAATCAGCTATGTCGGGCTCGCCAATTTGTTGCTGCTATATTTTGACTGAACTAGAGTACACGTATCTTCTAGTATTTCCTCGCGTTTACAATTGTGCCCTAACGTTGCGATTACTCGACATCCGCAACGTAATTCAAAAGGCACTTGCGAAGGAATACGATAGTGTATTATTGCAGCAATCAAGATTCAAAAATCGAGCGAGTACAAAAGTATCAATTGTTAACATGCAAGATTTAGAGTAATAAACAAATCAAAGTACAATTACATAGTGAAAGCATACTGCGATGATGAGTAATAAAACGGGTCACTACAATATATATAGGAGTTTTATATGTATATATATATATATATATATATATATGTATATATGTATTCATGTATATAAATATAATGGGTATGTATACATACGCATATATGTATGCGTGTGTGTCTGCCTGGAAAATTCTATGACCGGAGATTCTCTACTTATCAGGAAAAAACTACTGCCATTCTTTCTTTCAAGTGTTAGCACTTTCTTTCTTCCTCAATTAATTGCCGCGTTTTACTTCATTTGAAGTAGTGGTAACGGAATTTCAGCAGAAACATTTTACTACTTAGAAATTATCAGTAACCTCCCCTTTTTTCAATTAGATTTTCCATGGTTTCCCCTCCCCAGCTAGCATTTTCTTCGGGCGCATTGCAGATTTTCAGTATTTGACCCGAAGTCTGCCCCAATAAGTCTGCAATGCGCCCGAAGTCTGCCCCAGAAAGCCTTCAGCGCGCCCTAAGCTTGCCCCTATTAGTCTGCAGTGCGCCTTAAGTTACTATTATACACTACAGCTTGGTACAAAGATCTTTGTCCCCTTGATCTGGATTTTTCCACCGTCATAGAAATTGTCCTCATATTGTCCCATTTAATCGGATTTTGTCCTCTTTTTAAATAAATTACGCCGTTTTTGTCCACGTTTTCCCAAAAGTGTCCCCCTTTTGTCCACACACTTTTCGGATTAAGGCTGCAAACATTTTTGGAGACCAATGTGCCAATACATTCCTTCTCCAAGTATTCTCGACTCACAAGAGCCACACAGTCTGAGTACACTTCTAACAGTTGTTGGTAGTTGAGGCGATCTCGCGCGGAAAATCTCCAAGATCAGTTATCAGTCAAAATGCTGATAATGACTAGCCTTATCCATTCTAGGTTAAAATATGATTTTCGATGCATTTAAATAGAGAAAACTCATGAAAACAACGTAAAACAACCAAAATACAGTATCACGATAACAGCTGACGTCTGTACCAATCACCTCACATGTGCCGCTATCCATTGCCGTTGTAAACATTTATGACCAACTCCACTACAAGGTGCAGTAAAACAAATTTTTTCATCATCTTGTCAGTTTAATGGTGATATAGCGGTTAAGTCATTCCATCACATGAATCTCCAGCCTAGCAGTCGAGGAAATCACCCGCACAATGGTCAGTCTTTCGCACCCACCCCAACGCTGAAAATCATTACAAAAATGGACCGAAGAAATCAGTTATGAATTATCCTCCTCATGGTTTCAAGTCACGCTCTGGCGACTGGTAAACTGTGCTGCAACTCAAAACAACGCAAACCATTTCCTGTCCACCATCGCACAGTGCAGTGATCTCATCTAAAGTCAACAAGACTACTCTGCTGTTCCTTGCATCACATCCTTATTTCATACTCAAAAGTAACCTCAAATCACTTGACAATGACATTCTGTACAGCAGATTCTGTGTGATCCTAGAGACGTCAACAAGTTTTTGGAAAGCTCTGATTCGAATTAACCTCCTCTGTCTGAGATTACTGTCATAAGTTCGCCAAACATGGCTACCTAGTGTTGAAGAAAGACTCTTTCTACCGTTTCCGTCGTAGCGTCAGTAAGTGATGCTGCTAGAGTGGACTTAAGGAACTTACGAATGCGTGTAAACAGGAAAGTGAACACGTTAGAGTATGCCATAGGACCTGCCAAGTTCGTACGAGCATAGACGAAATTGGCATCTGGCTGGGAGTACGTTCCTAAAGGTGACATTGTATGCCTGTACATCAAGTTGCCATCGACAGGACGTTGTAAACGTCTGAGTTTTTGGACTAGAGATATTCTCACTGAGAATATGTTTTAAATCTTCATCGTTTTTTACCCTCTGACCGTACTTTTAATTCTTAAGTATTCACTTATATTCCAGAAAGTGCATCAGCCACATATTTCTCCTTCCCAATTACACGTTTCATACCGCTGGTAAACTGTAACATAAAAATAAGGTAAAGAAACTCACCTGGTGAGTGCTTATCAGTTTCAACGCTGAATGCATAAGTAGGACGTTTATGATCTGTGTAGGCGTTGAATAGTCAACCTTCTGTTCTCTAACGAAAGTGTTTAACGTCCATTTAGACTGCTAGAAACGCTCTACCAAAGATAAAATCTAGGAAACCAGTTAGGCTGTTTGAATCACTTCGCACTCGTTTCCAGTTGGTTTCGACTAGACACAACGCTCATGACTGATGTGTGCCTATCAATCCCGTTAGACCTGGACGCCAGCCACAATATCTGCTGACTCTTCAGCCTAGCCCACCTAACCTGGTGGTCAGGCTGCTCCTAACGCTGCCACACTAGCGAGAGTATATAACGCTTACGGCGGCTGAAAAGTGTATTTATCGCTGATGATCTGCAGAGAGTGTGCGAGTAGACGATCTCACCACAACACAGTCAAAGAGCTCTGTGCCCTTGAAAATTATGCTTTCCACCCTGTCTTTCAATCCTTATGGATAAACAAATTGACGGTTGAAAGTGAAACGGCTGACGTTCATCGGGTTGACGAACTTCTTTGATCCACTAAAAGAATACTGTGTTTCTGCGCAATCAGAAAAGATTGAGAATGGCTGTCAGTCATTACCGGTCAGCTGGTTTGCAGGCACTACTTCATAGTCGGATGCATCTACCATTAATGCGAAAGGAGAATTTGGATTAGAATATTTCAGGGTTGAGGCTTTCACCAAAGCTTCTTTCAGCTGTGCGATTACGTTGGACGCCTCCTTTGGCATCTGAAAGTCTCTTGGTTTCCCCCCTGATGCATCAGTCAGGGGCTGCGTGTATTGTGCGCAATTAGGTATAAAGCATCGACAGAAGTTGATCAGCCCCAGAAAACTGGAGTTGCACGAGGGAAGTGGGTGGGGAATACTGCTTGACGGTATTCGCCTCTTTTGGCATTGTTGTGATCCCTGTGCTGTCAGTGACATGCCCTGGGAACTCTATTATTTTTGTGCCAAAAGCCCACCCAATTTGATTGTCATGCTGTTGTCTTCCAGTTGGCGTAATGCTGTCTGATTATGGTCTTCATGTGTGTTGGTTTCCGGAATGGTGACGGGTAGGTCATTTATGTGTCCGTCGGTGAATGATGCGGACTAAGTCTATTTCAGTAAAAAAAATTGTTTCGTCTCGCAGACTTGCTAAAGTCCTAGATGCAGGGCACTGGGTATCTGTCTGAGACGGTTTGCCTATTTAGGGCCCTGTGACCACCACAAGGGCGCCAGTCGGTCTGATTTTTCTTAGGGACCATGTGCAATGGTGTCGAACAATACCCAACTGAAGCGTATGGCCTAATTCCACTCTCTACCATCAGTTTGTCCTGGACTAACCTCTAAAGTTCGACAAAATCCGTGACATATATATCTTAATAGTTTCATTAATATTGGGACTATACTTGGAAGTCTAAAGGTGGGTTGTCGTTAGCGCTGGAGATTCTGCCAGTATTTTTCGGAGCCTGTCGGTTGATACGAGCTGTGATTGGACCAGATGTAATGAATAGAGATCACCCACCCTGTCATTCATTTACCTGGACGTTTCGTTACCAGCCACCTCTTCCGTCCATCCACTAATGAGACATGCCATTCTAGAAAGTATATGTCCAGGATAGCTGAGTCTGTGTCAGCAACAGTGAAATTCCATCAAAGCTGTCGCTTAAACTCAGGGTAAAGAGTCAGTGCTTTCCGTCCAAAAGTGGTGACCTGAGGTTTCCTGATGTCCCCCATCGTAACGGGAGGAACTTTTCGTCCAAACTTGGTCTACGTTTCCTTCATGATACTGACTGCAACTTCTGCTTCGACCGAGAAGTCTGTGCAGTGTTTATCCCTGATGCAGATTAAGCAACTGTCCTGTCGCTACTTCTCAGTAATCACCACCTGAGAAGAGCAAAATATTTTCAGGGTTGACTGCGAAGCAGTGCAATCTAGGCATATGGCTGCGCATATTCTTTTGATTTTTCACCAGTGACACTAGCAGAACAGCATTGGTGATTTAGATTGTTCAGGTCTGCTTCTTGACCTGGGACGTTTTCCGTTAGGAGATCTACTTCCATTGACCTGAGTCAGCTGTTTTTGAAACTACCATTCTGCCCTCCGTAATTAATTTCTTCATCTGTGCTGGCTGAATCCCATTACTGGTAATCAGATTTTCAAATGTGGCGCAACGCCGAATTAGAAAGAGAATGCTTAGGGATAAAAGTTGTTAACTAGTTGTTCCAAGTGGCCTAAGTCATCCCATTGCATGAACTTAACTGTCCCTATTGTAATTTGAACTATATTGTTTCTAGTGGAGTTATTTCAGCCACTATCCGTGCTTCGTTTCTCCTCTACGGCTTTATATAGCGTGTGTGATTCCTGACGGTGTGTTGTCTTTTACAAAGGACAATAGCTCGGTCACTGAATTGTGCAGTGGTTGTGTATCACCTTCTTGTGGAGATGTAATATAACTTTACATAACTTCATCACTAATTGTTCCACTACTCATATCACTGCTAAATAGAATATAACTTAGTTGCTCTAATATTAGCTATTTTTATCCTTCATAACTCTTAAGGGAAACCTAATTTCTTAGTTTTTTGTAGTAATCCACTTGTTCACTAGTATGATGATAATACTGCTAACAATGTACTCTGGTATTATTGTGCCATGTGACCTAGTGGGAAGCACTTGTCATGAAAGCTGTTAATGTGCAGCACACTGTATGATTGGGACGGAGTCAAAGCAATCCAATATTACAACTGCAGTCATTGTAAAAGGTCTCAGAGCTTAATGTCAAAAAAGGAGGGAGGGTGGCGCATGCTGATCAGCAGATTTGGTAGTGGTCACAAATGTGAATCGCTCCGATCTGTAGGACAGCAACATGCATTATTTTGGCAGCTCGAGAATTAAACATGAGTTTAGATACTGAAAGTATAAAAAATTGACTTTATAAAAAATTTTAAAAAAAACAAACTAAAACAATAATGACTGTACAGTTTTAGCTTGTAAAAAGAAATAATGCTTTCGCTCCTAACATCTACAAGCCTGCTCAGTTTCTTGTCAAGATGCTACCGAATGGGCCATACACAAGTTCGCCAGACATCCTACAGGTCACCATATTCAACAGGTTCTAATCCTTCCAGCCACTTCTCTCTAAAATGTCACTTATATACTTCACGATAATCCTTCTACCTAATTACTATTATACTCTATTTTATCTCAACTTCCTGGGCCTTTGGTAAAGCTGAAATTTACTCTTTTGTTTTTCTTTTTTCTCATTCACACTCTTCTCTCGCATAAAGTTCGGTTGCTCTGATGGTTAAAAAAATAAAATAAACAACAACAGCACTCATGTTTGAGAATAACTTTATTTTCATAGAAAACGTCATAGTTTTCTACGGTAAGACCAATATGGTTAGCATCATACATTGCAAATGTGCACTATCATATCAAGTACTGTATAGTTTATTCTTGTATTTTTCTTGTAAATATGCTTTTCAATAATGTATTATTCATGATTGCATTTTATACCACTTTGTAGCTGTGCAGGATTTTCTCCTCTTCCTGAAATAGCGTTCAAGCACGTGGTTGTCGCTCAACTTCGATGGAAACCTTCGCGGAAGATTTACAAATTAACAATTATAAGAATCTGTTCCGATTGCTTGTACTATATAATTCAACAATTTGAACTTTTTAAAAAAGTGATAATCTTACTATCCCTTGTAAACGTTGTACTTACCTCAATATTGGTTGGCTATCGTATGCCTACAACTACGGGTTGAAAACGAAACGAAGTCGATTTTCCTACGCAACCTGGAGGACTACTGTTTAATTCAATAATGATACGACATGGGTCAGAGAATGAGTGTATTTATATATATATATATCAAATATTTAGCTGTTCAAACATTATTAACTTTTAGACAATCTACTATATGTCATTATATCGTACTTGATCGTGCCTGTAAAATGGCATGCATTTTCATGTAAATTTATGTTTATATGAAAATATAAATTGTTATTAAAATTTATTTGGACCTGTTCTGATTGTTTGCATTGCAACCCAACCATTTAAATTATTGAAACAGTACCAATTTACTGATATTTTATGATTGCAGTCATAACACGCCTGATCGTTCCTGTAAAACTAGAATGAATTTCACGTCAACTTATCTGTTTATACGATATATAAATTATAATTATATTCTCTCCACACTATCGTTAGTAAATAAGTCTTTGTATTCTCCCTCGACTAGTTGGGGTGACGTCAGGAGCAGTCTGATCACAACGTTAGGCAAGCCAGGCCAATGGGTCAGCAGATAGTGTGGCTAAAGTGCAGGCCTAGAAGAACAGACGGCCACACAATACACATATACACCCGGTACGTTCGAATCAGGTGAAGCTTTTGCACGCGTTTTCGTTTATATTCATTTATTGCTTACTGTTGATTGATCTTTAATAACGATGGACCGAAATTCTAAAAAGAGTGTTCGTGTGAACACCAGTAATTTAGAAAATAGCATCAGCTCGTCTGATAACACATTACCACCCCTTATTATTAGTTCACCCAACATAAAAGACTGGAGCATAACTCTGACCCCTGTAATACAGGTGGAAGATGTCCCGTCTGAAAAGGTAGAGCTCTCTTACTTAACATGCACAATTAAAGAGATGCAGCTACAGATAAATGAATTAAAATCGAAATTAAGTTCACTAGAATGTATACCCGAAACTATCTCACATATGAAAACGGAACTGCAGGATCCTACAATCCCAAAGCCTTCTAATATGACATCTAGAATGACGCACAATGACTCAAAAAGTGTGATGACCTAGGGTACTTTGAGAATGTTGTGCAGAAAGAATTAGATAAAGTGACTACTTGATCGTCTTTATGGAATCTACAATTTAACCTGAACAAATGTGGCTGGATCTGTTTCAGTGCACCCTCAATCGACATGAAGTTAACGCTTCAATCGGCTAACCTTACCAAACTCCAAAGTGTCGTTGACTTAGGCCTGAGTTATTCTAGTGACCTGACATTCTCTGAGCAAGTGGCATCACAGGCTCGAAAGTCGAGGGTGCTCTTAGGATGCATACTCAGGAACTTTCACGACAATGAGGCAAAGCTGATTCTGTATAAAACACATGTAAGACCACTACTAGAGTGCTGTCCATTTATTATAAGCAGCACTCGCACACGTGACAAGCTAAGGATGGAAAGTACCTAACGGTACTTCACCTCCAAACTACTTGGCTACGACTGTGAGAGAGACTACATCTCCCGCTGCATGATTCTAAAACTTGACCTACTCTGGACAAGACGACTTATTATAAACCTAATATTGTCCTTTGAGGTCCTTCACAAAACATCATTCTCACACAGTAAGGACATACAATTCACACAGGAAGGCTCTTGCGATCTGCGTAACCAAACTTGCACAGTGACAATTCAAGCCTTCAAATCAACACTCCGTGAAAACGTCTTCACAGTCATGTATTCTAAAATATGCAACAACCTGCCCCTAGATGTCAGGACTTGCTCTTTATTTATAAGTTTCAAACGCTCTCCGTACAGTCTGTTTCACTCTACTGATTATACAAATAAACTACTTATTCCTAGAACGAATCAACCATTAGTCTTTTACAGTACGTAACAACGCGCTTAAATACCTTGCTGCTGCCTGTAAATTGTGATTGAATTATATGGTTCTATTTCTGTAACAGTTTGGTGATGCCTGTAAACTGGCGTCCCTCATGTACTGTACTATGAGAATAAATTTATTTATTAATTCATGTGCGTAAAGTGGGAATATATTATTGTAAGACGCATTTTATTGTTTCTTGAGGGACTTGACTTCAAGCTTTATTTATTTTCCCGAGTATATGTAATCCATCCAACGCATACTTGGTTTTTTTTGTTAATGCGAAGTCAATATCTCTATATTTCTTGATGTGTTCCATTGAATCACCAGTTATCCGATTTTTCCCACAAACTAAAGATAAAATGACAGCAACCATGTTATTTAACCGTAAATCATGTAATTTAAATATGTCACTTAAATAATACTTCTCCATGCCTATACAACTTGTGTGTCCTGCATTTGTAGGAATAATTATGTACCTTATTATATTATCATTACTGACTATACTTACTACTCTGATGTGTAATTTATCAAATTGATGATGCCTGTAAACTGGCGTCCCTCATGTACAAAAATGAGAATATACTATTATTATTTCTCTAAAAAGTTTAAATAAACCAGTCACGTATATGCATAAAAAGACTTCGTAGAAATATATACTTTTCACTAAATTACAATGTACAACGACTATAAACATATATGTTCCACTCCACATACTTTTTCTCTGCCCTCTGGTACCTTGCTGCTCGCCTCTTCTCTTCTATTTGCCTTGTAGTAGAAGCTGCATTGATCTGCACCCAGAATAAAGCTGAGAAACAACTGAAATCACTTACTCATATATCTTCCTTCAAGGTTTGGCTAGTAATGACCCAGCATACTCGGAATATCCACTGTCATCATAACAAGAAGCTGTACAGCATTCTATACAAGCACTGTCAATGAACTAAAATGGCTTACACATAGATTTCTATGTGTTAAACAACTTACTCTTACTGACCAACCATGTAGTGACAAATAGCGGGCTCCGGCTGACTTGGGTGCAGTAAAACAAATCTGCGTGACAATAACCAATACTAATCTGCATTCAGTTTAATTCACATCTGGTGTTACACACGATAAAAATGATGCCGAAATCCTACAAATAAATCGCTCATTTTAAATTAATACCCAATTTGACTATATATAGAACGGCCAACACTAATAATGGTGACTGAAACCTGGCTTACTACTGATATACCTGACTCAAAGCTAGTAACAGACAACTACGACATCTATAGGAACGATAGAGTTGACAAAAGGGGAGGCGGCTGCTTAATATATGTGCCTCTAAATCCACTGACTCCGATACTTTCAATAACCCAACTACTGACAAACTCCCTGAATCTAAGTGGGTAAGCATCCACAAAAACGAAGATAAAATTCTCGTGGGATGTGTATACAGGCCCACCTAATAGAACTGAAATGACTGAGATCACTATTGGAGAAATACTAGAACATGTAGCTACTCTAGACTTCGACTACAAAGTAATCTGTGGCGATTTCAACTTACCTGGAGTAAACTGGGATACCTGTACGGGGACTAGAATCCATGACGAGCTACAACAAGGTATAGACGTAGGCGGATGGAACCAGTGCGTACGCCCCCCTACAAGAAACAAAAATACTCTTGACTTAATCCTCTGTCATAAAATAGAGCCCATCTCGATAGAGGTGAGAAATAAACTCGATAACAGTGATCACAACATATTGTACTGCACGCTACCCCTCCGACTAACAACTAAATACACACCTAAAAATTCTCCGGTGCACTATCAATATAGGGACTATAAGAATGCTGACTGGGAATTCCTATCAGATCTGTTGAGAAGTTCTGATAGTGCACCCAAATAACTAAAAAGCACAAGTCCTTATGCCTGGCGTTCTCAGGCTCAATTGTGTTACTGCCGATGTAGTGCTCTAGTTGAGAAAACCATGGTTCCAAGTTTCGTCAACAGAATCCAAGTGATACAGTTTTCGTGTCTAAGTACCTACTCCGTAAGTTTAAATTCAGGGCGAAGCTAAACTTTAGACAGGGAAGAGGCGTGACTCTAAACCCAATCTTACCTTAACCAAATCCACACACCGGACACCAATATCTCCCTAATTATGTTAATCTAACCCCAACCTATCCTAGCCTGAATCTAACCTTAATCTTTCCCTGAACTAATTTAAAACTAACCAGATATCCTGCTTAGTAAAGTAAGACTTCATTCAACAATTTTCGGGGATGCAGTGTCATTTACCTGGTTTCACTCTCTGGCACTTACAGGTAGTCCCTAGGTCATGGGCGCATTCGCGCCTGTTAGATTTCTATAGTGTAACCCCTCCAAGGTTAGATTTCATGAAAGGTGAATGGGAGGTTCGAGAAAATACATACTAAGCCAAAGTGTACTTGCGGATAACAAATCCGGACGAATGACTGAAAAACCAAAATAATGAATTGCAGGTAGCTATAACGTAATAAAAACTTTGCCTAGTTTTCTGGCTAGTTTTAAGCCCAGGAAAAGAGGGAAGGCTAGATATAGGGCTAGTTACCGTACTCCAGAAAGCCAATCCAGTAGCTACAAAAATATAAAAAATTAATTGTTCGGTAGTGTCGGAGAGACGGAATGATGCGGGCCGGTGGAACCCTTCAGGAAGCCAGTCAGCCGACGTGCCTTTTTTAATGAAGCAAAATAAACGTTGGAATTTGGAATATTCATACCATGTAGGGGGGTGGGAAGGCTGTTCAGTTAACCGGAGAAACGAGAACATATGTTGTGGAATCGCTAGAAATCTGTGAGGGCAGGCGGAGGGGTTTCGGACGATTGAAAACGTTATTTGGAGGGTCAGTAATCCACTCAGGTCACCCAGACTACTACCATGAGCACACTGAGGAAGTGGCTGTCATGATGTCACCAACATCAATCAAAGCTCTTATGCACTGGGGACTAACCTCATCCAAGATCATTACAACAAGATTCAACTCGAAAGGAAGGGAGGTTATGATCATCCAATGCTACGCGCCCACAGACAAAGCAGAACAAGGGAAGATGGGAGATCTCCATGGATAACTGGAAACAGCAGTGGACAACATCCAAAATGGCGATTTGAAAACCAACCGAACAGAAAGCAGACAATACAACAAAAGAACCCGTAATGAGTCGACGAAATGAATCATAATGGAGAAATCTTCACAGACTTCTGTGGCTTCAGTGATTTGATAGTTGAAGGCGGAATGTACAAACTCAAAGATAAATACATGACAACACGGATCTCACCTGACACAACACAATCCAGACGGACTTCATCTCAAACTTAAGAAAGTGGAGGCGGAGCCTACTGGACACAAAGTTGAGATGCGCAGCAGATATCGGCCAAGGCCATTGTCTAGTCCTAAGAATCTTGAAGATCAATCCGAAGAACCCTCAAAACAGCTAGAGACGGACCGCAGTCCAAGTTCAACACTCAGAAACTGAAGGACAAGATTGCAAACGATATCTTTACTGCAGTCATCGGAGCAAGGTTGGAACCAAAGCGTGGTGCCATTGAGAAAATCTGCGTGGGAGAACACTTGAACTCTCTGAATGTGATGTTCAGAGAGAGGTGTACAACCGATCTGCAGTGATAGAAGAGACAAAACCTGGAAGCTCTTGACATTATCGCAAGAAAATCTGAAGGGAGGGAAGGTATTTATAAACTGAGATGAAGGTTGTCTTGTTAAACCACCAGAGAAGGGTGACTTAGGCCCCTGTAAGGACTGGCGAGGAATCATGCTATTATTCAAGCCTGACAAAATATTAGGCCATCTTCATCCTGTCCCAGATGCAAAACTCCGACTGCAACAAACTGGATTCGGGGAAATCAAATCTTGCTTTGGTCAAACTGTAACTCTACACGTCGTCACTGAACGGTGCATAGAATGGCAGTCAAACTCCTACTTCAGTTTCATAAACTCTGAAAAAGCCTTCTATAGCGTTGGCCTCGACGTGATTTGGAAACTGCTTTGTCACTACGTAGTCTTCCAAAGCTTTATTAACCATATTCAACAGCTATATGACGATGCAACTTGTCAGGTGGTCCTCAACGGAAAACTCAGAACAGCCTTTGCATTGAAGACAGGTGTCAGATTAGGCTACTTACCATCACCGCCGATATTCTTTATTGCGGTGAAGTGGATTATGTGGCAAACTGTGGGGGGGGCGAGAAGACAGGAAAATGCTGAACGGATAACAAGACTCAAGCAAATAACTTATGTCTAGCGCCACACAAACTCGAAGATCTGCAGGTGAAAACCAACCAAAAGACGATGGTAGCGAAGACAGGACTTTAGGTAAAAAGAAGAAACGGAGGTGATTAAGGTAGCCAACACCGGCAGCTCCCGCGCCACCAATTAGCATCTATCACTCTCAGTGGAGTAACCTTGATATACATCGCTTCCTTTGTTCATCTAGGCAACAGTTTCAAATACGCGTGATGGCATGGATTAGGATGTCATAAACAGAATCGGAAAGGTGGGAAAAACCTTCACCAGCATGAAATCGGCCTGAAGATCTTCTGCACTCAGCATAAATAAGAAAATCAGAACTTTCACCAATGTTAAGTTATTGGGTTCTTCTTTACGCGTCAGAAACTTGGTGCACTGCTAGAAGCATTCCCAACAGACTGCAAATGCTTATCGACAGCTGTATTCTTTGACTCCATATTGAAGATTAACCGGAGGAATTAGTGACAATAAACTATGGGAACGAAGCAAACAGGAACCTATTACTGAACAAGTATTTCGAAGAAAATGGACGTAGATCGGACACACGCTGAGAAAACCGTGGGGGAAAATCGCATACTTGGCCCTCGCGTGGAACCTGGATGGTAAACGACTAGTTGGGCATCCAAGGATGACATGGAAGATGTCATGTGAACAGAGGATGAGGGCATATGAGCAGTCGTGAGGCCAGCTGAAGTGGGTTGTAGAGGACAGGGCAGAATGGGAACGTGCTGCTGAAGCCCCATACTTAACTCGGAACTCAAGGGATAATAGCAACGTTGCGGGTGGCTTGTTGTCGCCAAATGAGGCGCGTGAATTTAGCTACTGCCTAGTGATATCAGAAGGGAATGTTCTAGTTTGAAAGCACGTTGGTGGGAGAATGAAGCCTGGAAGCCTAGCCAGACTAAAGGAGGAGCATTCATCATCCAATGTCATTCACCACAGAAAAAAATCATTACAAATCATTAAGAAGATAAATTCCGTAGCCAATTTCTAGTCTCATTCTTCTGAATTCCTCAATCACTAACTACCTCATAATAACTACAGTGTTCTCGGAAGCCAGTTAATGAAGCTACTTGAAGGACTTAGAGCTCATTTCTCTGTCGGTCTCAACTAGAAATAACACCCATAACTATTAAATAAATTTATTCTCATAATACAGTACATGAGGGACGCCAGTTTACAGGCATAATCAAATTGTTACAGAAATAGAACCATATAATTCAATCAAAACCTACAGGCGGTAACAAGATACGCTTTACATGTTCGCTGGTGATTATGCATACACTCGATGAATGTTAATCCCAGTAGTATAAAACAGGCTTTTCTTCTATATGCAATCATTTCTGTGCACAGTTGGAGAAATCTGCTAGATTGTCAGTGAGTGCAACACATCAGGAAATACAGAAGTATTGTCTTCGCATTAACAAAGTGCCTGGGAAAAAAATAAAGCTTGAAGTCAGTTCTCCTATATAACTTTGTTGTGAACAGCATCCTTGAGTTAAAGTTAATTGATGTATTATTTTGAGGTCAGTGATGTATTTATTCCATTTTTTAAGCAGTCTAATCGTAGTTTTATGATAGGAAAGAAATATGATCGTGGATGCGAAAACTAGATAAGGTCATGTCAGATTGTTTTACTGCATGGAATGGGGCCGAGGTCGATTCTAGAACTATCCATTGGCGCCATATATGTCAGCATGACAGACTGTACATGTAAGTTGAGTAATACATCGAAAACTGTTTGAAAACCAGTTGCTTCTTTATTTCAGATCAAGAATACTCCTTGTACAGAATGTTGGCCAGCATTTTCAAATGGGAGCACCGGATCGTTCATGGAATTTGAGTTTGAATTTACTTAAATGGTCATTTCAGTTTAAATGTAGGGTTGTTCGACCTCAGCCAGGAGGTAAATAGAGGAGTACGCTCAGCAACAGAATATCAGAAAGAGAAAGTATGTGAACATGAAAAGAACATCAATGTTTTCATGTATATATAAATGTTTATAAATATATATAACCGTATAGTAAACATTTCCTATATTCTAGTTGTGTTTTCATGTATTTTTGCGAAGTCTTATTTAGTTTATTTAGTGTCATAATATTTAGAAGTGAGTCTAGGCGTTATAGTGTTCTAATGGCTGATGCGTTCTAGAAATAAGGGGTGCGGTCTGATTGGCATAGTCACTGGGATGAAACAGTATATATAGCAAGCGTTTGAAGGTTACAATAGAGTGACAGGTCCTTATTTCTAAGAGCGAACTGTTCCAGATCTTAGAATACATGACTATGAAGAAGTTTGCACGGAGCGCAGTCTTACAGTTTTTCCTAGAGACTGTGCACGTTTGGTTACGAAGGTTGTAAGAGCCTTCCGGTGATTCAATCCATCCTAATGATGGGTTACGTATTCCTAAGAAGTTCAGATTACTTATTAGAAGCAAATGGTCAACGCGGTCAAAGGCCTTGGAGATTTCGAAGTAGACGACTAGTACTAGTTGTTGTTTGTCTCGGCTGCTAGTTATATAGTTGAAGAAGTCAAGGTGAGAAATTTTATGACTTTGGCGATTCATTCGTTTCTTTAGGATTTCTGTGAGAGCACCTACTCTGGTGGTGCTGGCTAGTGCGGTGCATTCTTCATTTCTCATACGCAAGTTATGAGCTTGCGAGATGGAGCTAAGAGTACTAAGTATTGACCCTAGTGTACTAAAGTCGTGTCGCCTGAAGTAACTTGTTGACAGTCTCTTCAGTTTCCTACGATCCTTTGGCTTTATGAATGACTTTCTATGTGGGGAAAACTTTAGTGTTTGAAGTGGGATGACAGCATCTAAGCATGTGTTGGAGTTAAACTAAAAGATATCTAGAGCTTTCGAAAGGCTATCAGTATAGAAGCACTCTCTCCATTCTGAGGATCTTAGCACTGATTTCACTGGAGTCCAGTCTGCCTTACTGTAGTTCCTGTAAGTTATTTGTTGTGAAGTAGGGGTATGGGCTGCATTGCTACTTGACGGAAGTGGCAGTGCACACAGCACTGTTTTGTGGTCACTCCCTGGAAACTCAGAACCTATTAGGGTAGAAAGGGGACTTATATTGTGGCAGAAGATTAAGTCTAGTACGTTATTACCTCTTGTAGGGGTTGTAACAGTTTGTTTCCAGCCAAGTATATCCAGTGTGCCTAAGAACTTATCAAATTTAGTTGGGCCTGTGGGTATTTCCCAGTTGATTTCTGGTAAGCTAAAGTCTCCACATAGGATCTTATGATCGTAGTGTAGGGTGGGTAACTGTTCCAGAGTGTTAGTAAGTTGGGTCTCGTAATTATTAAAGGTACCAGGTGCTCTGTTGTTATTCCTTCACGTTCCCAGTGGAACATAGGGCTTCAAGCTAGTGGCTTGAAGTTTCTTTAGCAGTGTTTATTTTTACAGGATGAGGTTGCTAGCCTCACGTCCAACCTTTCCACTTTACCAGTATTATTTCTGGCTTAGCGAGGTGAAGGAGTGCGTCTGCCGGGGATCAAACCCCGGACCATGTGCATGGTCGGTGAGCATCATAACCGCTATGCCACCGACGCACAGGTGCTCTGTAGGTGCATCCAATTAATGCTATTGCGTTATTTAAGTGTATGTTAACCCATAAAGTCTCAGGCATGTTAAGTGTACTACTTTCTAGCTGTGATACAGTAAGTGCATTCAGAAAGTACATGAGACAACCCCCTCCCTTACCACCTTCCCTGTCACACCGAAAGTGTGTGTAGTTATCTAAGCTTATCTCCTCATCCAGTATGTTCGAATTACGCCAGGATTTAGTGATGACAATTATAGGGCGTTTGTATATTACTGTGAATGCTCTGAGCATCGGTAGTTTATTAAGAACAGATCTAGAATTTATGAGGATCAGGTAAAGATGAGATTTGAAATAGCATTTGAAGTATTTGAGTTCGTTAATCAGCCCCGAATGTGGTTCAGCACCCAGTAGTACTGTTTGACATGACGACCCTATGTTAAGAGAAGTTTCAATATCATGCTCATCTATGTCTATCGAGTTAGTGTGTGCTGTTTTCGGTGAAGAATTAAACGTTGGAGTACTGGATTTGCTATAGGCTAAGGCATTTTTATTTTTAGTTAAGCTGGAGACGTGGGTAGGGATCTTTACTTGACCTAAACTTGTGCATGTATCAAGCGTGCTTAGTGGATGCGGGTGCACTACACTGTTCCTATTTTTATGCAAGGGGGAGCCAGCACTAGTTGTTTAGGAGTGTCAACATCCCTACCAGCTGTTTTTTCAACGCTGACAGGGACGCAGGGGATAAAAAATGATTGGGACCTTGTGAAGACCATGGTTTATTATTCCACTTATTGCTAGGTACTAGTTGTGTCCTTGTATGGGTTTCGTGTGTACTGCTTTGTGGGTTAGTTCCCAGCAGACTTGTACCATATATCCGATCAAAATTTATTTGTGTGCTATACTGTGAATACCCTGAGTTGTTGGTGGTCGAGTTCTGACTATTGCTACTTGTACTTTTGAGGGTGGCATTGTTGTGGCGTTGGTTATCAGTTTGTGCCATGGTGCTAATTCGCACGTTGTGGGTGCCAATACTATTGACCATTGTTGTTGTTGGCATGAACTGGGGTCATATTTTCCTGTTTTTACCAATGGACTTATGGCTAAGAGAGGACAGGGTTGACTTGCGGGGGATTTCGACATTTTTTCTGGGATTATTTAGTGACATGTCTATATCTACGGTGATAGGTGGTATGGTTTTAATAGCTATTTGATTACAATTTAGTGACCTTTCGGTTGGTGTCGCTCTCTGAGAGGATAATTCTGTGTGGTTCGAGAGGGGTGGTTGCGGTGGATTCCACGGTATCTCTCAAAGGGTTGGGTATGATTGCTGCTTGCAATGCCCTGTTATTTATTTCACAATTAGGCTTAGTGTGATAATTGTATGCGCGCCTTTCTATGTCTGTCTTGTGCACCGCAACCTTTATTAGTTTGTAGTTTCTTCCTTGCGATAGGGCGTGTTGGGAGTGGATGAATTTTCTGGCATCTGCCGGTGTTTCGAAGTGAAAGCGAATAGGACAACACTTTTCATGCTGACTCTTCTTCAGCCTATAGCACTTAGTCTTGGAGTTGGACATTTTCGCCTCACTAAGTAAGATGCGCTGTACCTTTTTTAGTGCCTCATTGTCCGGAACGTTGTAGACAAAAGCATTTAGTTTAGCGTCGAGTCGTTTTGTTACTTCTGTAGTAACAAAGTTAATCAGGTTATCTACTTTAGATACCGATTCCGTGTCAAGTTTGTTAAGGTCTACAGTTTTCATGAGGATAGTTAAAGGTGTCAGTTCACAGACATGCGATGTGATATCGCTGATTTGATCTGATAATTTGGATATTTTGGTATTGGTTTCAGAAATTCCAGGATTTACTGGCTTATTGTTTTTGTTTCTCTTAACTCGGCCTTAAGTTCTCCTATAGACAACTTTAGAAGTTCTGTTTCTGAAGATAGTACTGAAACAGAGCTTGGAGGCTGGAGTTTTTCGATAAGCACATAAGGTGTAGGAAGGGTTTCTGTATGAGCAGAGGGTACTGAATTTTTAGGAGTAGTGCTAATACTAGCTGTCAGTACAGTTTTATCCTCAGTTTCAGCTCGACGTTACGACATACAAGTGAGTTATGTGGCTCACTATAACCGTTTGTAAGGAGTGTGTTGCTTGATGTAGCAATCAAGGACGTAAAATTAGTCATCAGTTTTACGGGGGATTGAGTTCGTTGCTTTCAACTTTGATTAACCATAACTATTTGCTATAAGAGTTAATGGTTATAGGTATGGAGGAGGTAGAGTACTTGTGCAAGTATTACAACAGGATAAATTTTATGTAACGAATCACGCAAAAATGTAACGCAAACGTTGAACGTACCGCGTTGAGGAGAACTGTAACAACAGAAGACAAGGGCCAGGCAACAGATCGTTTATTAAGGAAATCAACGCATATTTATATATGTTTTCATGTACATTATTATGGATAGTTAAGCAAACAAACACAGTCTTCCGATTGGTTGTTTCTCACGTAAAGTTAATCTTTCATCTCTTTGTGACTGTTTCTTGAATGTCAGATCATCTATATGTTAACTGTATCCGCCTACGTAAAGTCTGCTGTAGTCGGTTTTGAATCAATCTTTGTTCAAATTTTCTCACGACAAATCTTGAAAACGTAAACATTGACGTAAATTACTGTCTACCAATTTGGCTGGTAGACACCTCTCACCACAGAACTACTATCGTTTGCAAACTCTTGTAGTTTGTCATTAAGCACCTTTTCGAAGGAGGCCAATGTATTTTGCTTGACGCATTTCCACTGGTAGTTTATTCCATATCTGTGCATACCTAATCAAGTAAAACTTTTGCCTGGTGGCTGTTTTACATTGTTCGATAGCTACTGTACACTTAGTATGTCTTAGTTTGTAGCCATTGTCATCTGAAAGTCGAGTGCCATTAGTAGAGGTAAAAACTAGGTGGTTTGGAAGCTTATAGTAAAGTTTTAAGTTTAGTCTCAGGCGTCTTAGCCATAGTGTTTCTAGTCCTAGGGTATCACATCTATGCAAAGTATGCAGAGCCAGCCACATTTTTAGACATAAAACTGGAGTTGCCAGGTGTCACACCATCTATCCATTTTTTCTAACTCTTGCTGTATGGCGTTTACTGTTATTCCAAGATCTGTGTGCTTGCATTTATAGGTCACTTTTAAGTCATCTGCATATAGTATTGGTTTATCTACACTAAAGCATTCACAGATACTGTTTATATATATATATTATGAATAGGAGTAGGCCTAATACACTTCCCTGGATTAAATCACTACTTACTGGTTTAGGCCTTGAGATTATCGAGCCAAACTTCGTTGTCTAACTTCGACCACGGAGAAATGATTTTATCCAGCTCAGGAGAGGGTCACATATTCCTAGTGAGCATAACCTGCTGACTAGCAGATTATGGGGAACTCTGTCGAAGGCTTTTGTTATATCGAAATATAGCACAATTACCAGTTCTCTGTTGTCCCTACTTCGTGTAACTTCGTTGAAAAAGTCTATGTGACAGGTCACACATGATCTCTTTTTGAGGAATCCGTGTAGTGATGGATTGAAAGCTGGTTTTCCTTTAAAATATTCAAAACATTTCTAAAAACAGCATCCATTGCTGTCAGTTGAATTTTCTATACCTCAGCTGCAATTTATGCAGGAGTTAAAATAAATAAATTCCACTTCGCACATGTTTCGTCTACATAACCCAAACCCGGACATGAAATATGTTGATAGTTACTCAAAATACGTCAATTATAAATGCAAGTTTCTCCCACTTAAACCCAAAGTACTTGTTCTACTGAGACAATATTTCTATATTTCTTGATGTGCTCCACTTAATGACTAGTTATCATTTTGTTTCCACAAACCAAAGACAAAACGACTGCAACCATGTAATTTCACCATAAACCAAATTTATGTAATTTAAATAATACTTATCCATGCCTGTACAATTGATGTGTCCTACATAGTTAGGAATAAATATGTATTTTATTATATTATTATTAAGTATGCTTACTAATCGTATATGTAATTTATCATATTGATGATGCCTGTAAACTGGCGTCCGTCATGTACAAAATGAGAATATATTATTATTATTATAAGAACACCAAATTTGTCGTCCGACTTATAGGATATATTTTGGCACCAGAATTGTGGTACGGTACTGCTTAGCTACGGATCTCGCACGAACAAATGCAGTTGACAAGACAGTGTGCCAAATTGCGTGGATGCTTGATTGCAAAACCTTAGCAAAGGTAGTCGACTTAAACAGTGAAGGTCAGAATCCAGTTTCGAGCTAAAAACATCTGACACGGTGCTTATCTGAAACCTATAATTATTTTTATTTGTTTCCTTTAGTTCCTAGAGGAACATACGGCTTCAGCCGCACGTCTCCATTTAGTTCAGTTCTCTGCCGACGTTTTGACCTGGCTTCACGACTGCCCACATGCTTTCATCTCCTCTTCGCATCGCCACCTCATCCATGTCACCCCACCCTCACACTGGCGACCAGCTCGCCGCTTCCCATTTGGATTCCACTCTAGCGATGGTCTGGCGTGTGGTGCCACTCACTTCATGGTTTTATCAGAGTATGCCTGATCCACCTCTATCTCTTCCTGCATATTTGTTGTACAACTGGTTCCTGGTTGGTTCATTCATTGCCAAAGATCCCTGTTGCTGATCCTTTCTGGCCATCTAATCTTGAGTGGTATTGAGCGGAGACAGCTATTGATGACGGTCTGTAGTTTGTTCGAAGTGCCATTCGTGACGCGCGAAGCCACCGATCCATAGAGTAGCGCTGACTTCACATTGGAGTTAAAAATCTGGATCTTATCTTCGTTTTCATGCTGAGTGCTGTTGGCATCCACACAGACTTGTGAATAGTGATAGCTTGCCTTGCTTTCCCGATCCTCGCTTTGATATCCTCGCCAGTTCTGTCCGCCTGTAGTTGAAAAGATGCTTCCCAGGTCGGTTGTTGAGTGAGTTTACTTCTTTCAGATCCCTCCCATTTATCCTGATTGTTGTCTGTTGTTGTTGCTGCTGGCCAGGAATCTTCATCACCTCTGTTTTCTCTATGTTCACCTGAAGTCCTATCTTCTCTCGATACTACTTCTGTCAACATGTTGCTCTTCATTTGCATATCTCCCAGTTTGTGGGAAATCAGACATATATCATCGGCGAAGTCCAGATCCGCCAAGTTTTTTATGTGCGTTCATTTTATACCTTCTTCCTCGCTGCCTACTATCTGTCGCATTATCTAGCCTACCACAATCAGGAAAATCTTTGGAGATAATAATATTTGTTGCACGTGAGGGACGCCAGTTTACAGGCATCATCAATATGATAAATTACACATACGATTAGTAAGCGTACTTAATAATAATATAACAAAATACATATTTATTCCTACCTATGTAGGACACATCAATTGTACAGGCATGGATAAGTATTATTTAAATTACATAAATTTGGTTTATGGTGAAATTACATGGTTGCAGTCGTTTTGTCTTTGGTTTGTGGAAACAAAATGATAACTAGTCATTAAGTGGAGCACATCAAGAAATACAGAAATATTGTCTTCGCATTAACAAAAACCCAAGTATATTTTGGATGGATTACAAATACTTGGGAAAAAACAAAGCTTGAAGTCATTCCTCAATATAACTTTGGTGTGTATGGCATCGAGTCTTATTCTTGATTTATATCCAAATGGGGTATTAATTTAAAATAAGTGATGTATTTTTATAGTTTTGTCAGCCTTTTCATGGTAAGTAACACGAGTCGTGAACTGCACTCAATGCAGACTAATAATAATGGTTTATATTTTCTTATAAACGGGTGTTTACAGGAAATGTATTTCATTTTTACAGGCATGATCAGTTATGCTACAAATTACAATCGTGAAGTATTATAAATTAATACTTTCTCAATGGTATAAAGGTATATTCTACAGCTGCCATTCAGGTTGCGCCGTAGGGGAACTTAATGTGTAATTCACGAGGTAGCTGAAAGATATGGGACCGATGATGTTTGCAGATCGCTTGTCATTGTAAGCGGTCAAATATCTTCATTCTTTATTATCATTCAAAAAGTCACGTAGAAGCTAAAATGGTGAGAGAAAAAAGAAGAAAAATGACAGCAGCACAGAAGATAGCAAGTGGACTCCTCAGGGAATGATTTGTAGATTTATATATATGTATTCTGTGCAGTAACTATGATTACTTTGGTACATTAACTAACTAGTCCAGTCATTTAAACTTTTATATTGCGTGAACCAATCTTAATGGCCTGTGTAGAAATGTTTATCATGTCCTTCCAATAATAATATGCACATTAGCTGGTAGTCTATTCCGGATGACTGAAAACTTATTTAAGAAGTTGTACCGCATGTAAGTCAGACAGTGCCCGATAGCAACTAGGTTGTCATGATTTCCAGGACTGTAACTAATGGCACGCAACGTTGTCATAAAACCGTTGGATGACATGTATAATTGTTGGCGGCACCCCGTAGTCGCGAAGCAGTTTCCACCAACGCTGTCCAAGGCTGTTTCAAAGTCGATGAAGTTGAGGTGGAGAGCTGACTGCCATTCCGGGCTCTGTTCAATGATGATACGTAGAGTTGCTATTTGATCAATGCATGACTTGTTCCTGCTGAATCCAGCCTGTTTCAGTCGAAGGTATTCATCGAGGGCGGCGTGTTTGATTCTCTTCACGATGATGCGGCTTAGTATTTTGCTTGGGATAGACAGGAGCATAATGCCGCGCCAGTTATCGCACTGACCGCAGTCCCCTGTCTTTGGTAATTTAAATATGTAGTCTTTCTCCCAATCCGCTTATACATTGCCCTCTTTCCACGCCTTCTCCAGTAGTGGTATCATCAAGTTCGCTGGTGTTTTTCTGAGTCTATTTTCAATGCTTCTGCTGGTATTGCCACTTTTCCAGTTTTTGGCATCCTTATTGCCCTCAGGATCTCTGTTTTCGTCGGAGGGTTGATATTCACTGGTAGTTCTTCTAGCCTAGACTAACTTTCATATTTCACTTATGAATTGTAAGAGGTGACTATGGCACTGGCTCATTTTCCCTCCGAACTATCATGAGGTCGAGATATTGTAGAGGACATTTTAGGAAAGCTTAGAAACTAGAAATTAGCTGTGTCCAAATGCACTACTTGTTCCGCCACCCAATGATTAACTCGTATGGGCGACTATAGGAAGACGTGATATTTGTGCCCCCAAACAACCCATTGACAACAGATGAAGATTCACTATGTGAGCATTCTCTCCGAGAAATTATATGGCATATGCTTTTTGTGAAGTCCTGTGGGCATTATCGCAATTAAATAAATGGGCCGAAGTATACCAGCATGATTTCATGAAACTCCAACAATGTAGGTTCAACTTTTGAATTCGGTACCTCCTTTAATACATTATATTGATCGGATGTCAGTATCAAGCAACATTTTCATATAAAAGTGCAGCAAATATATCGCAGCCGGAGAATATAATGCCACCGATAATGTTTACGCCCGGAAATATTTTTTACTACAAAATTTTATTTGGAAGACATGCGAAAATTAAAACTTGTTATTAAACCACCACAGCCTCAGAAACAACCATCACCAGTCAAATCCCCGCAAACCAACACTTGAACCTGAGAATTTGTTTAATCGCACTGCCTACTATTTCCTGAGTATTTGCCGCGGTCCAGGTTTGTTCTGCTTGATAATTTTTGTTTTTTGATTACAGCTTGATTCCACACCGAATTTTCAGTACAAGTATGGAATTTTCAGCATGGATGTCGGTAGCCCAAATTTACAGGCCGACCATAGATATCGGGTGTGCGCCGGCAGGGGATCGAACCCCGGACCATGTGCATGGTCGGCGAGAGTCCTAACCACTGTGCCACCGACGTGTGTGTAAACGGACATTTGCGTTTACATCTTGGATTATGGACACTATAAGTATAACTTCACACCTAAGAATCGACCGATCTTACAAACCGTGCGGCTCGGAGAAGGTCATGGGTCGTTCGTTTGTAGAATTTTGGAAATTCGGCGTAAGTGGGTAAGGCTGATCCACATATTCTGCTTTGGCCTTAATCAAGAATAACTGATTATCGAAGTCAAAATGCCATGATGTAGCTGCTGCTAACCTGCCAATACTCACCCTATGAAGTTCCGGAGGATTATGTAAGAATGGGTGAATCAGGAGCGGTAAGCTTTGACATACATATGGGGACAAATGTAAACTCAGTAAAAATGCTTAATGCATAAAGAGGTGTGGGAAGTAATACAATTATGCTAGTTACTCTTTGTTATTATTTAAATCAGTATAATGCTGTACATGTGCAACGTTGCACCATTGTAATTCACGTACGTGTTAGGGTATTTTGGTGGCACACACACTTTCTGTGCCTCCACTGCTTCTAGTTCAGTGGATTCATAGACATACGAGGAGTTATCCCTTTCCTCCACTTTGTATTATGTCATTAAATAATCAGAAGAATCTACCGTTGACGTTTACTATCGGTCAGGGGTATGGTCTCCTGTATATATAGCTTTTCCGTGTTAAGGACACTCGAGTCTTCACTCTTTGTAATAATAATACTTAATACACATAAAACAATTAACTAGACATAATATGTTATATGAGCACTTTTATGTGGACACAACGCCTTGAATTTCGTGGATTTAGTTTCATTCACCTATTTCCCCTGTGTTTCTTCGTTAGGTTCAGTGTCTGTTTACCCATGAAGAAGTGAGACTTCCATTTTTTTTTAAATAACGCTTAACTAAAATGTAACCTAATGTAACACGGTTTCAAAAAAAGTGAAAATTGTTTCTTTTAAAAATCGAAACGCTTAACACACTTATTTAAAAAGTTATGTGCCATTTTTTTGAAAAAATGTGTTTCTATAAAAATCAAGTGAATTTATGCATTTAGTCCGCCAATTATTCGTTCCATAGTCTTGCTAGAAATTTCCCATAACTTAAGAGTCCAACCTATTTAAACCTCTTGCCAGTCTTAATAATTTTCACGCTACTACCCTCGCTGTCAACTACCGTCTGTCGAAGCCTTTCTGTCATTATATAGGGAGAATCGTTGTCTAGATAGGCTGGTTTTGGTTAGTCAATGCTAACACTGTCCGTTACATTACCTTGTTCAATAATAGTGTTTTGGGTGCCTTCCCGTGATTTCAAAAGGTCCTTTGTATGGTGGACTGAGGGGTAGTTTTGCTTTATCATATCTCACCCATACATGGATGCAGGAATGCAAGTCCTTCTGTATGTATACGGCTCTTGATTGTTCTGGTGAGGAAATCTGCCTTCAGTTGGCCGTTTGTAGTCGAAGTCTGTCAACGTGTGCAGCCTGGTCATGGTTGTTCTTATCAGAAATTGAACTAACAAACTCGCCAGGTAGTTTCAGTGTGGTTCCAAATACCATTTTTGCAGCAGAATATCGAGCATCAGTTTTTATTGATGTTCAGATACCAACCATTACCATTGGTAAGAATTCTTTCTAGTGATTAATGTTAGAGTGAGTTGTCAACCCAATGCTCACTTGTTGATGAAGGCGTTTTATCATCCCATTAGCTTGAGGGTATATGCTGTGCAATGGATTCCGCAAGACCCGATGAAATTCGACAAGTCGTTGAAAGCTCTGTCTCGAATTGAGCTCCTCTGTCAGTTGTTATAGACACCCCAACACATGGCTACCCAGTGTTAAAGAAAGGCTTTTGCTACCGCTTCTACCGTAATAGCAATAAGTTGTGCAGCTATCGGGAAGCTGGTGAACCTATCAATGCATATGAATAAGTGAATCCGTTTGAGCATAGCAAGGGACCTACCAAGTCAGCGTGAACATGGGCGAAATGAGTGTCTGGCTGCAAAAAATGTTCCTAAGAGTGACATTGTGTGCTTGTTTACTTTCGCCCTCTGGCATACCACTCACTCTCTCCCACTTCTGCGCGTCGCGTTGTAGGTTTGGCCGAATATATCATGCCGAGATTATCTCAGCTTAAGCCTTTACTCCAGGGTGTGATAATGGGTGAAAGTGACTAAATATGACACAATCTGGCGGATGAAGGGCCTGGGAGAATCTTTTGTTGTGTCGCAGTACATAAAGTTGCCATCCACAGATGTTAATCGTCTAAGTTTCAAACAAGTTATTTGTAGTGAGGATATGCCTTAACTCTTCATCTTTCTTTTGGCTTTCCGCCAACGCTCTGAAGTCTACAGTGGTATGTTGCAATGTATTCACGTGCATTGTGGACAGTGCATCAACCACACAGTCCACCGCCCCCTCATGTCTCATATCACTGGAAATCTGCGATAAACATCGAGCTGACCACTTTCGCTTGGTGAAATTTTGTCCTATTTCCCCTTGAGCGCGTAATTGAGAGGCATGTGATCTGTGTAGATAGTGAATGCTCCGGCCTCTACCATGTGGCGGGAGTGTTTAACTGTTAAGTCGATTTCTAGCAACTCCCTGACAAAGGTAGAATATCTCTTTTCTGCAGGATTAAGCCGTTTAGAAAATACTGCAGTCAGCTCCCAGCTATTTTCAACTAGTTGATTTAGAGCGGCTCCTGGAGCCTTATCAGATGCGTCTACCATTAATACAAAAGGAGCATTTGGATTAGGATATTTCAGAGTTGAGGCTTTCACCAAAGCTTCTTTCAGCTGTGCGATTACGTTGGACGCCTCCTTTGGCATCTGAAAGTCTTGGTTTCCCCCCTGATGCATCAGTCAGGGGTTGCGTGTATTGTGCGCAATTAGGTATAAAGCATCGACAGAAGTTGATCAACCCCAGAAAACTGGAGTTGCACGAGGGAAGTGGATAGGGAGTACCGCTTGATGGTATTCGCCTCTTTTGGCATTGTTGTGATCCCGGTGCTGTCAGTGACATGCCCTGGGAACTCTATTGTTTCTGCCCCAGATTGGCAGTTGACGCGGCAAGTCATCTCTGAATCTTGGAAAAGTCTTTACAGCATACCGAAGACCAAACGGCATCCGCACAAACTCATACCATTCAAATGGGATGGTAATGGCTGTTTAAGGTATTGTGATAGGCGCAAACTGAATCAGTTTTAGTGAATATTGTGGCGCCTCACAGAGTAATAGTAAAGTCTTGAATGTGTGGTACCGGGTATCTCTGTTTGGCATTGTTTTCTTATTTAGGACCAATTAGTCTGATTTCTCTTCGGCACCATGTGTCACACAGAAGCCCAATGACTATTCTATGGCCGAATAATCCTCAACTGGAGCATGTAATCAAATTAAGCTTTCGCTATTTTTAGCTTGTTAGGGACTAATCCTCTTGGCTTAGCGAACGCTGGGGGGCCATGCGTCCTTAAGTATGAGTAATTGTAGGACCAACATTAAAACTTTGAGGGTTGCTTGACGTCAGAGTTGGGAATTCCGCTATTATTTTCTGGAACCTTTCGGTTAGTACCAGCAATGATTGGACTAGATTCAACGAATGGTGCTCGCTCTCTTTGGCATTCGTATACCAGGCTTCTTTCATTGTTAAACGTCTCTTTCGAGTATCCACTAGTAAGTCATATCTTTCTAGGAAGTTTATGCCGAGGATTGTTAGATCCAAGTCAACAATTGTGAAAACCCATGGAAACTGCCTCTGAAACTTGGGATCAAGGGTCAGCGTCTTCTACCCGAACGTCGCGATCTGGATTTTATTGGCCTCCTGTGGCGTGATGGCCTTTGCTTTTGGTGTGATACTGAGTGCTGCTGCTGTTCTTATCCTTGACTTGGAATAGGTAACTGTTCGGTAACAGTAGTCTCTACCTGAGAAGGGGTTAATCGTTTCCCTGTTGTTTGAGTAGTTGTTTAGGTCAGGCACATGCTTGTGTACATTTTGTTGACTGTACGCCAAACTGTCAGGGATACCAACAAAATCAGCCTGTTGATCTAGTTTGCCTGTGTCTACTCTTTGACCTAGAACGTGTATAGGTCTATCTACCTTGTCTGCCCAGCGTTAGCTATATTTATTCTAGCTGTTCCCTTAGTGATCTAACGTTGGCCATCAGTTCTGAGATTATTGAGTCTTTGCTCGTGTTCATATGGTTCACTTGCCCTCCGATAAATCGTCTCCTCTACAACATCCGGTCAGCAATGCGTGCTAACTGTTCTAGAGAGGAGTCAGGATCCTATGCGTTCATTCACTGTTGCACATATTCCAGGCGGACTGGAATCCAGCCTTGCTTCATTTCAGCCTCTCCACCGTCCTGTTCCCTACAAGCTGTTGCAGTTGGCGCAAGGACTGTGATGGGTACCTTTCTCCCATATCCTCCCCTTCAAACAACCGTTATATACTCTGGTTTTCTGATATAAAGAGACGTTTTATCATCTCGCGATTAAGTACTGTGTTTGGTCGCACGTTTCGCGGAAGGATGAAGTATAGGGTCTCGCACCTCTTTGCTAATCTCATAGCGTAACTGAGAACACATGTCCCTATGCCAGGTGGTTTTAGTGCTATACCGACTAGAGTAGTGTTCTAATTGAGCGAACCATAGTTCCGGGTATTTCAGTCAAATTCAGGTAATCGAGTAGTCGGAGTTACCAGGGAATCTGCACAGCCTCCACAACACGGTATGCTGTGGCCACTCAGATGTTGCAAGTAATTGAGGAATTCAGAAGAATAGGATGAGTAATCGATTGTGAACTATTTCCTCTTTATGATTTGTAAGACTTTCTTTATCTATTGAATGATGAATGCCCTTCCGTTTGTTCGACTAGATTTTCCCTGCTTCACCGGCCCACTGTCATGCTTCCGACGATAAGGGTTCGAAAACACCATCAGTCTTCTACAATATTACTAGCTGCCGGTTGGTAATTTGGATAATTATTCTGATAGAAAAGTCGGTTTCTAAACATCCACCTCCGCAGAAGCAGAGTTTTTAAAGTCAGTTCCCATGTTTGATAAATGAGACATTATAGTGGATAAAATATTTGAACTAAATAGTGCATAAGAGCGAAAAAAATCCGAGAAACGACCATAAAAACGGAGAAATGTAGATTCTAGTGAACTATAACAAAAGGCGAAATTTGAACGAAGTGGGCTCAACAATCTGGAAACGAACTTCTCTACCTTAGGCATTTGAAAGAATTTGTAGCTCACATGAAGTCACCTTTTGACTGGGAAAATGCAATAATAGCCGCTTTCCATGGTGGAAGATCTAAGCACTCCTCTTCATATTGCAGGTTGATTAATCTCGCTGTTACTGATTGAGATACTGTGAAGAGTGATGAAGAAAGCTATCATGTTCTGCTCACGTAGACCGAGGGATTCTCTGTTGGCGCGAGAGATTGTTATGATCAACTCGAAAATAGCCCTAAGTAACGGTACATGGTGGTGTACCACAAGGTATTGTACTCGACCTCTTCTTATCTATTGTAAATACCAATGGGATCCCCAGGATCATCTAATCTCCCGTAGTCGTATACTCAGATGACTGAAACATTTTTAGGGGGAGCTCAAAGGTGACAGGAATTTGCTTACGTTGCAAACAGATGTCAACAATTCGTTAGGCTCATCCGAAGAATGGATGCTCCCCATCAACTTGGTGAAGTGTGTAACCATGCACATTGAGTACATGCTACTGCCTGCGATATGGAAGGAATACCACTCCCTTCTGTTCAGACACACAGGGACCCAGGTGTCATCGTAAGTCGTGACCTAGGAATTATGACTTACTGTCTTGCGATAGCAGCTCGTATCGTTATATCTGTATGGGCAATACACACAGTCTTTACTAGAGTAACTGGTGAAATGTTCACCACCACGTTATATACATTTATGGCGAGGTGGAAACTAGAAACTTGCATCCAGTCAGTCAGCCCTTTTCTCAAAGGAGACTCATATATTTTAGAAAGAGTTCAAAGGACCCGTTTACCTTACGGAGAGTAGCTCAACAGATTAAGTCTCCTTTCCTCATCATACTGTAGGTAGGGAGGTGATGTAACCTCGATGATCAAAATTCTAAGATGTGACTATCTCCTCTTTTCTTTTCCACCAGGTAGGATCATCTCATATTACACATCGGTAGAATTCAGAAGTCAAGGTGGATCTATGTTTCTGTGGATCACTGGTTCTCCCACCGAGTCATTAACTCTTAGAACCGGATCCTAGGAGAATCCTTAAGTGAGGCACCAGTCAACTCATTCAAGAAGGGCTTAGAAAAGGCTGTATTTTTCACTAGGAGGGCAAAAGAATGAAAAATGTACTAATTAGAAAAAAGACTAATATAGACTTTAAGCATTCTTTCCTCAACCAAAGTGAATCTGAATGAGGACGGTAATTACTAGCGACTCAGTAGGGGTCCTTTCTCCCAATATACTCTTTGTTATGCAATAACACAAGTACTCAGACAAGTAAAGTGATATCCTAATTACTAATATGAGAGTGATACGTATAGCTTTTAGGGTTAATGTACCACAAATACTATTGGGAATCAATCAAAAATGAGTTACGGTATGGCAGACATATAAATCTGTTGTTGTTATACATACTTCATCTGACATTATTCAAGTATGTTTTGTTATTGTGTGTATACCAGCATGAAAATTACAATAGTCTGCGTTGTTCACCTTTCAGTACCTCTCATATTAACTCCAAGTGAACCAATTTTATTTATGCTTACCAAATATCTGTTATTGCATGATTGAATATCGGTTTTTGCTTGTTCTATATGTAACAGCATAAAGGTCTGTATAGGTGGTAGAGCACTAAACAATATTCTCTTCTTTTTCTTTCACGAAATAATCTAGGAATCGATTCTCTAAAGTAAAAGGAATAACTGTCGTCGAGGCTTGATATTAACGAAAACAAAAACACCGCTTGTAAGGGTTTGGCCCGTGCATCCTAATTTTTGAAATTGTACTGAATACACGTAACTTGAATGTATTTTAGTACATTAATCAGAATCAGATATAGTACACAATAACTACAAGGTGTATTCACTTCATTTGTGAAAATTCGGCGGGACGAAATGTAAAATAGAGACAATTATCTGCTTAATCCTCGTCAGGTCTCATGAATTAGTATAGAATTAGTGTAGTACGCCTCTGGCGTAGACGTGATATCCGACTATCGACCAAAGGGCGTGTGTACTGCGCAGCAGTCCACTCCGTCCTCCTTAATGGCTGTGAGCAAGACCTGGCCATTGAGAGCGGAGGACATGAAAAGATTAACTGTCTTTGATTATAGGTGTCTGCGTTCTATCTCCCGTGTGAAGTGGTGTAATAAAGTGAGCAATATTGAGGTGAGGCCCCGGTCGAGTGCTAGATAAGGAGGGGAAATCAGTCGACGAGACTGTGAAGTAGCTACATCGACTGAGATGGTTAGGACATGTGTTACATATGCCTAGTCATCGCCTTCCTCGACAATGGGCAATGTTACCTTATATAGGGTCAGGCTGGAGAAGAGCTAGCGGCGGTCAAACCGAAACATGTCCCCAGTCAATGAAATCTACAACAGTTAGTTTAGGCCAGCCACGTAGGAAGGTGTAGACTGGCTTCCTGACTGGTTGGGGTCCTCGGGACGGTAAAAACCAATGAAGGTTGGAAACAATTGGTGACATGGCTAGCTCAAAATCGTTGTCAATGATGGCTGGCGCAGATGCATCCACTCCTTGTGACTTATGATTTCCAATGAAACTGTTTTGTTCTTCGTTATTACTATTCCTATTACTGTTTGTCTCACACCTCTGTTTACTGTCTCTAATATGCATTTCATCTACTTTCTTCTGTTGCTTTGTGTGCTACGAGGAGGGAGTGTGGCGACTTGAACTGGCGCACATATGTGCAAAGTTCTAAGTCGAAAACCGACCGACCGAATTAGTATAGTGTTATTAAAGCTTAACACAGATAAGCACGAATATATTTACTGTTTATTTCTATTTTTACATGAATCAATTAGATTTGTTGAAATACTACAGGTAAGTCGTCCTAATTATCTGAATATTATCATAAATCATAAAAATTGCACCAAAAGTCACAGTTATTTAACCGCTTAACTAACGGGTTAACAAGCAACTACTTTCTCACCCAAACTACATCTTTAGCACATAGGGTTGGTACTAACTGAATAACTGATGAATCAACCCTAAACTGTTCAAGGGTCTAGTAATAGGAGCCTTTATTCCATTCGTCTAACAACTTTATGATAATTGCATAGTGTTCGGAGGCGTAAATCCCTACGTCTTGCATGTCGGGCTTGCCATTCACAAGTTGAATTTTTATATAAGTCGGTGTGTTCTTGTGGCGTTACCTTCATTGTTCTTCCTAGTTTAAACAGTTAGAATAGCAATACGATCTAAGGTTTTTTAACTTGTAAAGGAACAGT
The DNA here is from genome assembly GCA_944472155.2 of Trichobilharzia szidati. Classification (NCBI taxonomy): domain Eukaryota; kingdom Metazoa; phylum Platyhelminthes; class Trematoda; order Strigeidida; family Schistosomatidae; genus Trichobilharzia; species Trichobilharzia szidati. Next base: position 14,346,982 of record OX235272.1, on the reverse strand, counting down.
CTATTGATGGGATTGTGAACTTTCATCAATCCCGATTTCTAGGATACGTTACGCTTACTGAGCCATCGGCTTCCTCGACGAACAATGTTAGCTGAATTAGGACCTGGTTCTAAAAGAGTTACAGGTGGTCAGACAAAAACGTGCTACCCAGTCCATGAAGTCTGGTTGACTGTTGGTTTGAGCGATGCAGGGAGGTTTAGACTGCCAAACTGATGTCCTCAGGGTGTTGAAAATCAATGGCTGGAAACTATTATTATCACTGGTGAAAAATGTTCTCATTGGCACTGACGGATTTACTTCTTGTTATCTTTTAGTAGTCGTTGGGCTGTATATCACATTGAAACACGTTATGGATTTTGGTTCAGTTTGGCTGTAGCGCTTCGATGCTGTTCATATATTACTGTTTCGTTAGATCCCTTTTATTGTCTAACTTAAATATGCTGTTTTTATTACAGACATTTCAAGTTTGATATTGAGAAACATGACTGATTCGTGCACTGTTGTCATCGATGGTGTAACAAATGCTCGTCATCTGAAACCTGATTTACTGAGAGCATGGTTAGCTCCATATGGAGCTATTAAATGTAAGTTTTAAATTAAAGGCTTCTGAACTTCAAGGAAATATTTTTCACATTGTTTTGGGTTGAATACATTTTTTCAAAAGTTAGCTTGTAGGGATTTGACCACGGATTGATGTCGGTTAGAGAACCATTTAAAATCAGGCAGTACTGGATAGCTGTTTCATCCTAATATGCGACTCATTGGCGGTACTCACCCACCACCAGGGTTCGAACCCGAGACCTTCCGGCTACAGGGCAAGTTCGTAGACCACCTAACCACCGGGGCCCAACTCTTGAAAAAAATTAATCTGGCTTCAGGATAGCTCTAGTGAGAAGTCTTGACCAGTAGGGTCCATCCAGTCAAGTGTGAGGATGGATTTCTCGCCGATGACATTGCCTCGTGGTGGCTCTAAAAACTACGAATGAGTAGAAGTTAGATTTTATGGGCGATTGAGTTGGGTCCTATGGGCTGAGTGGTCCAAGAGCTTACCTTGTAACCGGAAGGTCCTGGGTTTGAACCCTGGTGGCGGATAGGTACTACCGATGAGTCACAAACTCGTAGGAAACAGCTATCCAGTACTCCCTGGTTTTCAATGGTTTTCTAACTGATATCAATCTGTGGTCAAACTTGAATACATTTTTTATTTAGCTGCGGAAAGGCTTGAATATTTTGCCAGAGACATGGCTTCACTCTTTAAATGTCTGATTAATATTTGGTCGAATATGGTTAATAGGTAGGATACAAAGATGCAGAGATACACGAGTTAATTAATCAGTAGAGAGAGATATTTTATTTCCCAGGTTATGTATCATACTTAAAGTTTGAAGGCTTGACAATTCCGTCTGTTAGTTGACATTAAAATAGATTAAGTCGGGGATCTAAGCAAAGATCCATTAAAGTTAAAAAATTCAGTGCTTGAAGAAATGTATCATTTCGATAATATCAGATACGTGGTTACTAAAAGTCTAAATTAGCAAATTCGAAGAGGAGGGAGAGTATTTATGTGTCACATGTCCATATTATACAAGCGTATTGGTTAGTTATTTGTTTATTTCTATTATGCATTATTCGAACTTTTGTCATTTATTTTGGTTTTTATTGATTTCTACACATTGATTGTTCCCTAGATAGAAGTTGTGATAAAGTTGGGAAAGAGAATAATCAAAACGTGGCATCGACCTATGAAGTCTTTGATTGTTAGTTTGCGTCGTGTATGCAGGTGTGAAGACTCCATATTAGTTTGTTTATTAGATGTATCACACAATGAAACAGTATTATTTACTGGATGACACAGTTTCGAACAAAATTTATTGTTCATAATCATTCCATCAATTATAACCACACGACTTTGAAACTGGAGTTTTATAGTTTTCTTTGTCCTCTCCTATTTGTCGTCGTAGAGGTAGTGGAATTTTCCAGATATCTGGGTGGACAGGTGTTGAATCATTCCTATTACATGTATTTGCAGTTGATTCGATAAACAAAGCTTCTGTTATCAATCTCTCCCTCCACCTTGCTGTGACATTAGATTTTAAAACTGTCTGTCATCCTATCCCATCCTATTGTATGGTTGTGTATAACTGCATGCAGTGCTGTAATTATTATTATTATTATTGTTCCCTTGGGTTCCTAGTGGAACATAGGGCTTCAACTGCACGTCTCCTCTTGTTTCTGTCTTCTGCTGTATTTTTCACCTGCATCCATGTTAGTCCGTACTGTTTCAGTTCCTCTTCACACGATCTCCTCCATGTCACCCTTGCACTGACGTCCCACTCGCCGCCGCTTCCCTTTCGGGTTCCACTCGAGCGTTGGCCTGACGCGCGATGTCACCCAGCGAGTGGCCTCCTCAGCGAGTGAATGTCCAATCCATCTCCACTTTCTCCTGCATATTTGTTGGGCGATTGGTTCTTCTTTTGTTTCTTCCCATTCTTTCCGGCCATCTGATGTTGCGTATAGAATGAAGACAGCTGTTGATAAAAGTCTGCAACAGGCTGTTGGAAATACTCATTCTTTGTGACCCGCCAAGTTTCTCATCCATCTGTATAGAAGAAGTGACTGACATGACGTTTGTATTGAAAATCCGAATTTTGTTGTTGATGTTGAGGGGTGACGAAGATTTCCAGATTGGTTTGAGGTTGATGAATGTATTTCTCGCCTTCCCGATTCTCGATTTGACATCCTCGTCCGTTCCACCTGCCTGTAGTTGAGACAATGTATGCTCCCTAGATAAGTGAGTGAATGAAGTAACCACTTTCAAATCTTCCCGTTGATGGTGATTGGCACTGGATGTTGCTGTTGTTGTTGTTGGTTGGTTATTTTCATAACCTCCGTCTTGTCTATGTTCACCTGGAGTCCTGTCTTCTCTGGCTGCTTCTTCGACCAGTTTGTCGGTTTTCGCTTGTAAGTCTTCGATTTTGTGTGACATCAAACATAAATCATCCGCGAAACCTAGGTTCTTCATGTTGGTCCAGGATATCTCTGTCTTCTCGTTTCCCACTGTCTGACGCATAATCCAGTGCACCACAATTAGGAATATCATTGGTGATAATAAGCACCCTTGTCTGACTCCTGTGTTTACTCCAAACGCCTCGCTGAGTTCTCCGTTGTGGATCACTTGACATGTGTCGTTGTCGTACAGCTGTTGAATAAGGTTGATGAATATTTGGGGTAGGCCGTAGTACTCGAGTAATTTCCAAATTACTTCGCGGTCAACGCTGTCGAAGGCCTTCTCAAAATCTATGCAGGAAGTTGAGGTAGAGGTTTGATTGCCATTCCATGCTTTGTTCTGTGATGATGATGCGTAGAGTTGCAATTTGGTCAGAACATGATTTGCCATTCCTGAAACCAGCTTGTTCTGGTCGGAGTTCTGTATCCAGTGCGTCCTTTATTCTCTCCAGGATGATGCGACTCAGGATTTTACTTGGCGTCGACATGAGCATGATTCCTCGCCAGTTCTTGCAGAGCCTGTAAGTCGCCTTTCTTTGGTAGTTTCACAAGGTAACCTTTCCTCCAGTCAGTAGGCACCTTTCCCTCCTTCCAGACCTTTTGCAATGATGGAGTCAGCATATCTGCTGTCATCTCTGGGTCCGCTTTCAGTGCTTCTGGGGGTATTCCATCTGGTCCAGCTGCTTTTCCAGCTTTCAGAAGCTTGATTGCATTCAAGACTTCAGCTTTCGTTGGAGGATTGGTGTCAACTTGCAGTTGTGTAGGCGCTGTTGTTGGTAGTTCTGGACGGGTTGTAGGTGGTGGTCGGTTCAAGAGTCCTTTGAAGTGGTCCGCCCATTGTTTAATCTGTCTTTCTTCCTTGGTAATTGGGTTCCCTTGGCTGTCTTTTATAGGTTTCACTTGTGTTGATCTCTTCCCGGATAGAGACTTGGTTATCTGTTATAGTGTTCTCAGGTCCCTTTTGCCTTCTGCTTTCTCAGCTTCAGTGGCCAGGTTGTCGTGGAATTGTCTTTTATCCTTCGTGGCACTCTTCTTCACTTCTTTGTCCAGTGCTGTGTAAGTTGAGCTCAGCGTCTCTTTCTCTTGTCCGTCTTTGCATTGAATCATTTTCTCTTTCACCTTTCTCCTCTCCTCTATTAGCTTCCAAGTGTCCGTTGAGAGCCACTCCTTGTCTTGTTTCCTCTTTCTTCCTAAAACCGTTGAACACGTTTCGTTAAGAATCACCTTCAGAGAGTTCCAATGGTCTTCCACGGATGATTCTTCCGTGATGTCACGTAGTGTTTCCTGCTTTGCTCTGACAGTTGCAGTGAAAGTGTCATTTATGGTTGTGTCCTTCAGTTTTTGAGTGTTGAACTTGCATTGTGGCCTATCCCCAGCTATCCTCGAGGCTTTTAGCTTCACCTTGAAAGTCCCTTGTACTGGATAGTGGTCTGAACCCACATCTGCTCCTCCCCTCGACCTTGTGTCTAGTAGGCTCCGTCTCCACTTCCTTGAGATTGAAATGAAGTCTATCTGGTTTGTGGTGTGTCCATCTGGTGAAATGCGTGTTGCCTTGTGTATATCCCTGTGTTTGAACACACTGCCACCAATCACCAACTCATTGAAGGCGCAGAAGTCTGAGAAGAGTTCATCTCACCGAGGGCCTCGCGACCCATGGTGAGTTCTCTTCCTGTATTGTCTCCTCCCAGCTTCGCATTCATGTCGCCCATCAGTATTTTGATATCGCCATTTCGGACGTTGTCCATTACTGCTTGTAGTTGTCTGTAGAAGGCCTCTTTTTCCTCTTGTTCTGAGACGTTTGTAGGCGCATAGCATTGAATTATTGTAACCTTATAGTGGGCCAGGGTAGACAGAGAGAGTGAATACGTTTTTTCTGTACAAATAAATCTGTTCTTTCTCTATTAATCTCTAATTTATTATTATTATTGTTTCCTTTAATTCCTAGAGGAATATAGGGCTTAAGCCGTATCTGTCCACACGTTTTCATCTCTTCACATGACCGCCTCCAAGTCATCCTTGCACTGATGAACAACTCGCCGCTTCCAATACAGTCAGGTTCCACTCGAGCAATGGCTTGTCTAGTGATGTCACTTGATGGTTTCCTCAGAGTATGACAAGCCAATCCATCTCCATTTCTTCCCGCCTATTTGTTTCACAGTCGGTTCCTGCTGTGTTGGTTCGCTCATTGCCAGAGATCCCTCTCTGTTGCTGATCTTTTCTGGCCGGCCATCTGATCTTGAGTGGTATTGAGAGAAGACAGCTGTTAATGAAGGTCTGTAGTTTGTTTGAGATGCTGTTTATGACGCGCAGTGCAAGTCTCTGATCCATCCGTATAGTGAGTAGCACTGACTGACTTCACATTGGAGTTGAAAATCCAGATCTTATTTTCATTTTGATGCTGAGTAGGTCTGTTGACCTCCACACAGACTTGAGAGTAGTGAAAGCTTGTCTTGCTTTTCCGATCCTCGCAGCTTTGATATCCTCGTCAGTTCCGCTGGCCTGTAGTTGAAACGATGCTTCCTAGGTGGGTAGGTAAAGGAGGTTGTTTCTTTCAGGTTCCTCCCATTTATGCTGGCTGATTGTTGTCTGTTGTTGTTGTTGCTGTTGGTGGTGTTGGCCAGGAATCTTCATCACCTCTGTTTTATCTATGTTCACGTGAAGTCCTATCTTCTCCGGATACTTCTTCTACAAACTTGTTGCTTTTCGCTTGCATATCTTCCAGTTTGTGGGAAATCAGACATATATCATCATCGGCGAAGTCCAGATCCTCCAGGTTCCTTTTTTGTGAGTCCATTTTATGCCTGTTTCCTCATTGCCGTCGCTGTTTGTCGCATTATTCAGTCTACTGCAATCAGGAAAATCATTGGCGATAGTAGGCAGCCAGCCTTGTCTTACTCCCGTCTTCACTTCGAAGGATTCCGTAAATTTCCCGTTGTGGATTACTTGGCATGCAGCATTGTCGTACCGCTGTTGGATGAGATGTATAATTGTCGGTGGCACCCCTTAGTAGCGAAGTAGTTTCGAAATCACCTTTCGATCGACGCTGTCGAAGGCCTTTTCAAAGTCGATGAAGTTGACATAGAGAGGTGACTGCCATTCCAAGCTTTGTTCCATAATGATCCATAATGTGCCGATCTGATCAATGCATGACTTGTTTCTCATGAATCCATGATTGCACTATTTAATGATTTGGTTGCTCTTTTCCCAAGACAAACAGGAATATGTTCACTAGTGCGTAAAGATAAATTCCTTTGGGTAAGACCTATATAACTAGCTCCACAGGAGCAGTTGAATTTATATACACACATTGATGTCGCCATTTTGGGTAATCTATCTTTAATGCACAGTGTCAATGTCGGTTTGGTTGAGAAAGTGACATGCAGTTTTGCGGCATTGAAAGTTCTTTCAATTGATCTTGTTAATCTACGGTTTAATATGTCTCTGGATATATCGCCTTTGAATTGTAAATTTAAGTAAAGCTTTTTCTTACTTACTGTGTCTCGCTTAGTTTTGTGTGTAGTTTCATAGATGTACTTCTTTACAAAGTTAGTAGGATAGTCGTTTTGTAGCAAGGTGTTTGTAAGATTTCTTATTTCATCTTCAATGCAGTCGTCGGTACATATGCGTCTAATTCTATGACTAAGACAACGAATTAGGTTGCGCTTATATTGTATAGGTATAAATTTTTAATTTAATTTTAATTTTTGGTTACAGCTTGATGCCACACCGTATTTTCAGTACAAGTATGGCATTTTCAGCATGGATATCGGTTAACCCAAGATACATAAGCAGGGAATTCCCCTACGACCAATCCTGGACATGTCGAACTCGCCCTTCCATTTAAATGCCAAATGGTTAGTAAATCTGTTAGAACCGCTACATCGCCAGTTGGTTAAATATAGTGTAAAAGATGTCTTTGACTTTGTTGAAAACACTAAAGACATGAACCTAGCAGACAAAACTATGTTATCGTTGGACGTAACATCACTATTTACCAACGTCCCCCTTGTAGAAACTGTCGAATACATATGTGAGCAACTCGTAGAAAAGAAAATAGAAATTGAAATCACACGAAGAAAATTGAAAGAATTACTACTAAAATGCACTATGAACGTTCAATTTGTATTTAATAAGGAGTATTACCGCCAAATAGATGGGGTTGCTATGGGTTCTGCCCTTAGTTCCTTATTAGCTGACATATTTCTGTCTAAATTGGAAAATGGTCCTTTAAAAGAAATACTAAACAAACTCGATTATTATTGTCGATATGTTGACGATACCTTCATCATTTGTAACAATAATCTGGATAGACAACACCTGCTCCAAGTCTTCAATAAGGTACACCCAGCTATTAAATTCACTTGTGAAGAGGAACTCCAAGGTAGTATTCCATTTCTGGATGTTCTTCTTACAAAAAGAACAGACGGTACCCTAAAGAGAAACATCTATAGGAAAGCAACGTGGGATGGACAATACACCCACTTCCATAGCTTCGCAGTGGTTAGGACTCTCGCCGACCATGCACATGGTCCGAGGTTCGATCCCCTGCCGACGCACACCCGATATCTATGGTCGGCCTGCAAAATTTGGGCTAACCGATATCCATGCTGAAAATGCCATACTTGTACTGAAAATACGGTGTGGCATCAAGCTGTAACCAAAAATTAAAATTAAATTAAAAATTTATACCTATACAATATAAGCGCAACCTAATTCGTTGTCTTAGTCATAGAATTAGACGCATATGTACCGACGACTGCATTGAAGATGAAATAAGAAATCTTACAAACACCTTGCTACAAAACGACTATCCTACTAACTTTGTAAAGAAGTACATCTATGAAACTACACACAAAACTAAGCGAGACACAGTAAGTAAGAAAAAGCTTTACTTAAATTTACAATTCAAAGGCGATATATCCAGAGACATATTAAACCGTAGATTAACAAGATCAATTGAAAGAACTTTCAATGCCGCAAAACTGCATGTCACTTTCTCAACCAAACCGACATTGACACTGTGCATTAAAGATAGATTACCCAAAATGGCGACATCAATGTGTGTATATAAATTCAACTGCTCCTGTGGAGCTAGTTATATAGGTCTTACCCAAAGGAATTTATCTTTACGCACTAGTGAACATATTCCTGTTTGTCTTGGGAAAAGAGCAACCAAATCATTAAATAGTGCAATTATGTCTCATCTAGTGGATAGCGAACACAGCACCAAAGTAGATGAGGCATTTACAGTTGTATCGAGTACTGAACATTCTCCCCAAAGGCACACGATTGCGCCTCCTAGCCATAGCTGAGGCTTTAGAGATCAATAGAGAAAGACCAGACTTATGTTTACGGAGAAAACTTATTCACTCTTTCTGTCTACCCTGGCCCACTATAAGGTCACCAGGATCATAATTTTCCGTATAATAATTACCATCATTATTATTTTGTGTTTTCATGTCTTTATTATCCGTTTCTCCGCCCAGTTTATTTCACCTCTTTGTTACCCTTAATTTTGTCAACCTTTGTGATTTTATACTAAGCCCACCAATTCTGTAACATCTTATCACAATTTACAATTTAGCCTCTTTATTTTATCATTGGACATTATCGTTCAGCCCTCTCATTCAGTGTTCCCTTTGTTAATGTGTGTTTGTATATATTTTGTGGTTATCGCATTTCTCTCACCCCAGTGACACTGTTGACTATAAAACACAGCACTATATCACCCAATTGTCCATTCACCACACTTCATCACATTTTTCTGACTATACACCCTATACACATTTGATTGATTATGTTAAATAATGGACTACCATCTCAATTTACACATGCACCCCAATACAGTTTCTGATGTTATTTTCATTTGCCTTTATTGGCTATATGTACTCTATTATTCATGGATTTATAAATGTAGAGCCTGAATAAGAAGTTATCGAAAGCAATTGTTCGCTCAAAATCTTGTTTTGATAAACTAAATTGTTTTGTTTTAAAGGCTCCACAGTTTCCTCTTACCGACAAAGCTTGTTTCTAATTGAGTTTGTGGGTTTGAATGCCAGCCACTTTGATTCCTACCTTGTTAAGAGTTCTGCGTAAGGTTTCATAAGTTCCTTCCTTGTATGGAATTACTACTGATGATGTAGATTCCATATTGTTGGTGTTGTCTTACGCATATTTGCCATACATGTCGTGATTAATATTGTTATTATTTTTATTATTATTATTGCTACTTTCGTTAATTTTTTTTATTTTTACATTTCCATACATACTTTCTGACTAAATTATCAGGGTAATTATTAAGTTTCGAGGCTTCTCTTATATGTCTCATTTCCTGTCTTAGATTTCTTCCTTGGTACTACTTAGTTTTTGTGCTCCGTCACTTAAACATTTCACCAATCCTATTTTTACTGTCATAGGATGGGACGATCGGAAGTCCAAATATCTCTTTGACTGTTTGGGTTTCCTGTAAATACACTGATGTGTTTAACTTCCCATCTTCTTTCTTTTTTACACTGCAATCTAACATTGGAAGCTACCCTTCCTGACTTTCTAATTCATAAGTGAATTGAATTGCCTCTACATTTGAGTTAATGTGTTCGATGATTGCAGTTAGATTGCAGTGTAAAAAGGAAAGAAGAAAAAAAGAAAAACGAATAGGTCAAAGTAGTAGAACAGGGGCTGTCAGACTGGCTGAACATAAAAACTTAGCAAAATCTAGACTGGTTGACCCGAATAAGATAAAAAATCTAGAGAATAGTTAAGCTATAGCACTACATGCAGTTACACACAACCATACAATAGGATAGGATGACAGACAGTTTTAAAATCTAATGTCACAGCGTGGAGGGAGAGATTGATAACAGAAGTTTAAAACAAGCAATAAAGGTTAATAAAGCAGGATTTAATGAATTCATCAAATTTCGGTAGAACTCGTAAGCTGAATACTCTACATACACGGATATATACTTTTGAAGTTACATTGGGAGATATAGGACTGAATACTTTACATACACGGATGTATATACTTTTGAAATTACATTGGGAGATATAGGACTGATAACAGAAGCTTTGTTTATCGAATCAACTGCAAATACATGTAATAGGAATGATTCAACACCTGTCCACCCAGATATCTGGAAAATTCCACTACCCCTACGATGACAAATAGGAGAGGACAAAGAAAACTATAAAACGGAAGTTTCGAAGTCGTGTGATTATTACAATTGATATGATTATGAACAGTAATAGATTGTGTTCGAAGCTTTGTCATCCAGTAAATAATACTGTTTCATCACTGTGTGATATATCTAATAAACAAACTAATATGGAATTACTTAATACCACAAGTGCCCAAGTTGCACACATATATTAAGGTATATAGAATGTTTGGTTGAGGTTGTTGTGACGTTGATATACAATGTTATGAGACCTGTTACTGATATGGTAGAATTCATTCAGTCTATTTAAATTCCTCGATCCGTCATAGTATCATTATTCTTCATGTAGTTATTCTTTTCACTTCACATTTCTGTTGATCATAGTTTCTTCACATATCTTCATGTATGGCTTTTATTGTCACAACTTAAACTGTTGCACTTTTGTAGGCAGTCCCACTTTAAATATTTAATTGTGTTGTCACCAAGCTAGACTTGTTTTCACTGTGATTTGAAAAATGAATTTTGATGGTTAAGATAAAAGCGGGTTCTTCTTGGCCTAATCTTTACCACTTGTTGATAATCCTCTTTAGTATATATTTACCACCCCCCCCCCTCTGGTAAGTGACATCTTTATGTATTCTGATTCCATCTCTTTGAATATTGTGATCAACAATTGATCAACATATATATATATATATATATATAATTGTGCGTTGAAGTTTCTGTAGCGCCTTGGTTAAGTTTTGGGGGTGGAGTTGCTAGCACCACGCCCCAACCCTCCCTCTTTATCCGGTCTTGGGACCGGCTAGAAAACTAGTGAGCTAGTAATCTAGGCGAGGCGACTGGATTATACATCAGACAGTGGGAAACGAGAAGACAGGGATATCCTGGACCAACGTGAAGAACCTAGAAGACCTGGATTTCGCACCTGGATGATTTATGTTTGATGTCACACAAAATCGAAGACTTACAAGCGAGAACCGACAAACTGGTCGAAGAAGTAGTCAGAGAAGACAGGACTCCAGGTGAACATAGACAAGACGGAGGTTATGAAAATAACCAACCAACAACAACAGCAACATCCGGCGCCAATCACCATCAACGGGAGGGATTTGAAAGAGATTACTTCATTCACTTATCTAGGGAGCAGAGCACTGTCTCAACTACAGGCAGGTAGAACGGACGAGGATGTCAAATGGAGAATCGGGAAGGCGAGAAATACATTCATCAACCTGAAACCAATCTGGAAATCTTCAGCTGTCACTCCTCAACATCAACAACGAAATTCGGATTTTCAATACAAACGTCAAGTCAGTCAGTTCTTCTATACGGATGGATCAGAAACTTAGCGGCGGGTCACAAAGAATGAGTATTTCCAACAGCCTGTTGCAGACCCTTTTAAACAACTAACTGTCTTCGCTGGCTCTATACTGAAGATCAGATGGCCGCCGGGAAGAACAAGAACCAACAAGAAACAAACTATGGGAACAAACAAAACAAGAAGCAATCGCTCAACAAATATGCAGGAGAAAGTGGAGATGGATTGGACACTCACTGGCTGAGGAGGCCACTCGCTGGGTGACATCGCGCGTCAAGCCAATGGTCGAGTGGAACCCGAAAGGGAAGTGGCGGTGAGTGGGACGTCAGTAGAAGGGTGACATGGAGGAGATCGTGTGAAGAAGAGTTGAAACAGTGTGGAGTAACATGGATGCAGGTGAAAATTACAGCAGAAGCAAGTGGAGACGTGCAGTTGAAGTCCTATGTTCCACTAGGAACCCAAGGGAATAATAATTATTTATATATATATATATATATATATATATATATATAATGGTTGAACTCAGTGGTATTTATTTGGATAATTACATATTTGGCAAAATGATATGCAGCGATGGAGAAATTCAGGAAGTTTACATTGAAATTTGCATTTGCAAAAGTTATTCGTAATCTGCTTCCTTCTTCTTCATCTCAAGCTTCCTATATTTTTTTGCATAGTTAACATAGTCTTTCCTCTCCACCTTAATCCATCACTGTGGTATTCAAGATTTTTGCACAAGATATCACAAAATACACCAATTACATGTTTATGTTAGCGGCGCTCTGCACATATTTAGAGGACCTGGGCTTGTTGAACCAAATGAACAACTTGGCAGGGAATTATTCTCCTTATAACAATGTAACCTGGAGTCATGCCTGCTTGCTTGCTATCCACGCTTTTGTTAAATTTTTCAAATGGTAACGATAATTAATTGTAAAATACTCATGTTTGCTATTTGATTCTCCTAGGTTTATCTATTTATGAAAAGTTAATATTTGCAGAGTTTGAAAACTCTACATCTGCTGAAAGTGTTATTGAAAACGAAAATGGTAGTATGTTTCGGAATAATTGTGTATCAATACGTTACCAACAACCTTGGGATATGATGGTTACCGGAGATCTTGTGTCCAAACTTGATTGTACTACTTCACAAGTGAGCGAAGAAAATGAAGCAAATAATGAAGCTGAATCATCAAATGAAAAGGCTTCTTCTGAAGCTGAGTATGTATTTTTGTTGTTGTTGTTGTCATCAGATGCTTCATACCCATTGTTTATTTCGAAGCAGTTGTCGAATTCTTGGTATTCATATTGTAACGGCAGAAGACAAGGGGCCAGGCAACTGATCCTTTATTGAGAAAATCAACAAATATTAATAGATTTTTATGTACATTATTATTCGTTATTGTTAGCAGAGAGGTAACGTCTTCCGATTGGTTGTTTTCCTGCTGAAGGTTATTCTGACATCTCTTTGTTGCCGTTTCTTAGACAGTCTGTTGATATCTCTGCTTATCGTATCCGCCCACGCTAAGTCTGCTGTGATTGGTTGTTGAGTTAGTCTTCGTTCTTGTTTTTCTTCTTCTCATGACCCCGATTCGGGACGTAAACATTGACGTAAATGGATCTCCTATTGCTATACATTCAGGGGGGGACAGTCATGAGTAGCCTGTTGGTAAAGTTTTCGACACTAGGAAGATGACTTTCCTCAAGATTTCAGCTATGTACTTAACATGATTAAAGCCTGGTATTTCATCGAAAAGATTGAAGAATCTATAAGGTAATAGCAAACTACCACTCAAATAATCCAACATATGCCACAATTCAAAATTAAATATTTTGCAGTTGTCTTCACTCTAAATTTTTTTGACAAGAATAAATAAGGAGGTAGGTAGCAATGTTACCAATGTTCCCGGTGTAATTTTGAGCTGTACCGGGTTTAGAAAATGATAAGAACAAAGACGAGTATATCTGTATGAATTCTGTCTTCACGATATTTTGTTTTAGTATTTCCCAATACTACGTTAAATTTACAGGTTAGCTTTCTCCTATCTCGTTTTCGATATCCTCATACAGTATTTCCCTCTAGAGATTTATTTTTGTGTAAAAAGAGGCCACGAATATTTCCTAAGAAGCAGTTGTGAAGACTTCAAAAGGTAATGTCCGGTCATAAAGTTAGTGCCTTGTAGATATATTATAGTAATCAAAGCATTCTACTCCAACTCATGAAGTTATGTAAGGGGTTACCGAGAGTTGTCATCTGAAGTGATTATAACCAAAGGTCTCTGTCAGAAATCCTCAATATCACCGTTTTTGTTTGATTTCATCACAGATGTAGTGTTGGATATGACCTTATTGAATTTTATCGACTTAGAGATTGACTTGTTACGAGTGAGCAATCTCGTCAACTTACAGTATGCGGATGAAAGTGTCCTTCTAGGTGAAGGCGTTAATAAGATGCAGTCTTCTGAAAACCCCGCGGAAATATCTTCAGATGTCTGGCGTGGGATTCACTCCTGTTGAATGTCAAATGATGCTTCGTGACTGGTCTGCACTGTCTCCTAGTGTGGGGATAGAAGTCAAGTGGTTGAGTCCCTGAACGAACCGACCGCTAATGAAATGTCTTCACAGATGCAAAAGTTTTGTGTGACATTTGCAAGCTTACGTCATCCCTGGCGTAGACGGGATATCCTGATACCAACAAAAAAGAATTGTGTGCTACTACTCATTCTGTCCTTCTTTATGGCTGTGCGACATAGTCGCTGAAAATGAAAGATACGAAGAGGCTAATTGTGTTTGATGACAAACACTTGCTCTCTATAATATGGTGAGTAATGTTGAATCGTCGGTGGCACAGCGGTTAGGACTCTCGCCGATCATGCACATGGTCCGGAGTTCGATCCCCTACCGACGTACACCTGATATCTATGGTCGGCCTGCAAACTTGGGCTACCGATATCACATGCTGAAAATTCCATACCTGTACCAAAAATACAGTGTGAAATAAAGCTGTAATCAAAAAAAGTAAGGTGTTGAGTGTTTGGGAGGGAGGGAGGGAAAGTCAACTGATGACGTTGTTGGGTTACATCGATTGAAATGTCTAGGATATGAGAGTTACGGATGTCCAGCCACTACCTCCCTCGTGGAACGATTTCAGATGACATAGGATTACGTTGAAAATAGCTGGGAGTGGAAGCGAATTGATGTGGCAAGTTTTCATTTATTGACTGACTAGGCTTCAGTTCAGAACTTTCCACAATCCATGTGATAGGGAAAAATTCAAAAGAACCATAATGGATAGAAATGTATGCGAGGAAGAATAATAATATGGATGAAACGCTAGGACTTAGCGGGACTGGAATTTTACAAAGAGTGAATGTATCTGCACCAGTGGAAACGATTTTGAGTCATCTCATCAATAGTCACAAGCCGACTGTTCTTAGCCAGCTATGCGGACTACACTTACACTTACGCGGCTGAGAGTAACAGTCACTTTTCAATTTGACCACTCGTAATTCTTTCCCACCCTCGTTCTATATCATCTAAAATCGCACCACAAGGAAGGCGGTGGTTGGACATCCGTAACTCTCATATCCTAGACATTTCAATCGATGTAACCCAACAACGTCATCAATTGACTTTCTCTCCCTGCCTCCCAAACAATCAACACCTTACTTCAACATTATTCACCGTATTGTAGAGAGCAAGTATTTGTCGTCAAGCACAATCAACCTCTTCATATCTTTCACTTGCAACGACCATATCGCACGGCCATAAAGAAGGACAGAATGAGCAGTACAAAAGTCTTTTTTATTGGTATCAGGATATCACGTCTACATCAGAGATGATGTAGTGTGGCATATGTCAGGTTGTTTAAAAGCGATAGTGTACTAGAAGACATTGCTGTCAGTTTTAGTGACGAGTATGCATTTTTACAACGTCTCTCTTCAATTTATTTTTAAATCTGAGGTTTATAATGAACCTTACTGTAAGTGTAGGTAGGGGAAATAAATCCTATCTAAAACCTCCCTATCTACCAACCAAGGCATACCCCAAATATTCATCAACCTTATTCAACAGCTGTACGACAACGACACATGTCAAGTGATCCACAACGGAAAACTCAGTGAGGCGTTTGGAGTAAACACAGGAATCAGACAAGGGTGCTTATTATCACCAATGACATTCCTAATTGTGGTGGACTGGACTGAATTATGCGTCAGACAGTGGGAAACGAGAAGACAGGGATATCCTGAACCGACGTGAAGAATCTAGAAGACCTGGATTTCGCGCGTGGATGATTTATGTTTGATGTCACACAAAATCGAAGACTTACAAGCGAAAACCGACAAACTGGTCGAAGAAGCAGCCAGAGAAGACAGGACTGACTCCAGGTGAACATAGACAAGACGGAGGTTATGAAAATAACCAACCAACAACAACAACAGCAACATCCAGCGCCAATCACCATCAACGGGGGATTTGAAAGAGGTTACTTCATTCACTCACTTATCTAGGGAGCATTGTCTCAACTACAGGCAGGTGGGACGGACGAGGATGTCAAATCGAGAATCGGAAAGGCGAGAAATACATTCATCAACCTCAAACCAATCTGGAAATCTTCAGCTGTCACTCAACCCAGCCAGCATCAACAACAAAATTCGGATTTTCAATACAAACGTCAAGACAGTTCTTCCATACGGATGGATCAGAAACTTGGCCAGTGTGTCACAAGGAATATTTCCAACAGCCTGTTGCAGACCTTTATCAACAACTAACTGTCTTCGCTGGCTCTATACTGAAGATCAGATGGCCGGAAAGAACAAGAAACAAACTATGGGAAGAAACAAAACAAGAAGCAATCGCTCAACAAATATGCAGGAGAAAGTGGAGATGGATTGGACACTCGCTGAGGAGGCCGGTGGGTGACATCGTGCATCAGGCCAGTGCTCGAGTGGAACCCGAAAGGGAAGCGGCGGCGAGTGGGACGTCAGTGGAAGGGTGACATGGAGGAGATCGTGTGAAGAGGAGTTGAAACAGTATGGAATAACATGGATACAGGTGAAAAGTACAGCAGGAACCCAAGGGAACAATAATAATATATAATAATCGAGGTTGGGTGCCAAGTCAAAGTTTTGCGTCCAACTACGTGGCTGTTGAAATTGGTCAGTTGACTATTTCATGTTGGCTTCCTTAAAATCACTGTCCCATGCTTCCATCTATCCTACTTGTTGTTTTTACATTAAAGAAACCTATTTTAGATCCGTATTCCAATTCAAAGGTAAATTCTATCGCTAAATGGCAACTATTAAATACCTGTAACACTTCATGACACAGGTCACAACCAGTGAAAGAGTCGTTCATAAATATAACCTCCATACAATTGAATATCCTGGATTATTGAATTCGGTCGACCACTTTCCAAATTGTCCACGAAACGATCTGCTAATAATGCATCCAACATAGATCCTATTGTAGTGTGTGCCATTGGCAAGAATTTTACTAGTAATATCTTGGCGATGTCGTCCACAAAAATCTTGAATAACGGAGTGATGGGTAAATTTGCAAAGAAGGAAACTGAAGATATTTAAGTGTCGGTTTGTAGCGATTTCGTTGATTGGTTACAGGATTTCATCATGAGCTGACATTGGTTAGAGAACCATTGGAAAACCTGGGAGTACTGGACAGCTGTTTCGTCCTAGTTTGGGACTCTTCATCAGAACCAGAAGGTCCTCGGTTCGAACCTCGGCGATGGGTGCGTATTGATGAAGAGTCGCAAACTAGGACGGAACAGCTGTCCAGTACTCCCCAGGTTTTCCAATAGTTCTCTAACCAATGTGACCTCATGATGAAATCCTGTAACCAAACTGAAGATAGTTGTGAAGCAATGTAGAAAGCCTGGGAATGTAGATCAACGAAACAGAATATGAGTAATTTTATAAATGGATATTTCAATGAAAGGTTTTTGTATTTTTCGCATCATCATTTTGCCAATGAAACAATTGCGCTACTAAATATCACAGTGTTTTGCTGTTACACTATGATGTTGCAGGATTGAACTACACCGACTCCTAGATTAGAAATAGGAAGTGAAGTGGTAGAGCACGTTGACCGCTTCACTTACTTGGGAAGTACCATCAGCCAGTGCCAACGGGTTGATCTCTGACGAAATCTCAGTACGAATACAGAGGGCTAGTTTTGCATATGCCAGTTTACGCCGTCTCTGGCGTAGACGTGATATCCGACTGGCTATCGACAAAAGGGCGTGTGTGTACTGCTCTCAGTAGTCCGCTCCGTCCTCCTTTATGGCTGTGAGCAAGACCTGGCCATTGAGAGCGGAAGACATGAAAAGATTAACTGTCTTCGATCATAGGTGCCTGCGTTCTATCTCCCGCGTGAAGTGGTATAATAAGGTGAGCAATATTGAGGTGAGGCATTGGTCGAGTGTTAGGTAGGTGGGAGGGGAAATCAGTCGACGAGACTGTGAAGTAGCTACATCGACTGAGATGGTTAGGACATGTGTTACGAATGAATGCCTAGTCATCGCCTTCCTCGACAAAGGGCAATGTTAGCTGATATAGGGCCAGGCTGGAAAAGAGTTAGCTAGCGGCGGTCAAACGGAAACATGGCACCAGTCAATGAAATCTACAACAGTTAGTCTAAGCCAGCCAGCCACGTAGTAAGGTGTAGACTGGCTTCCTGACTGGTTGGGGTCCTCGGAATGGTAAAAACCAATGGTTGGAAACAATTGGTGACATGGCTAGCTCAAAATCGTTGTCAATGGTTGGCTCAGATGCATCCACTCCTTGTGACTTATGATTTCCAATGAAACTGTTTTGTTCTTCGTTATTACTATTCCATTACTGTTTGTCTCACACCTCTGTTTACTGTCTCTAATATGCATTTCATCTACTTTCTTCTGTTGCTTTGTGTGCTATGAGGAGGGAGTGTGGCGACTTGAACAGCCGCACATATGTGCAAAGTTCTATGTCGAAAACCGACCGACCGGCAATATGAGAGAGATGTAGAGAGAAAGATTTTATATTTATCTTCTTACAGAAAAGGTTAGGAAGTTAAGTTATTGCGTAGTTGTAGGATATTTAAGTCACCTCTTGATAGTCGTATGCATGATTTCATGTCTCAGTGAGTAGTTTTGTTCTGTCCATCTGTGACACGACTTGTTATACTATTTACCCCACTGATATTGTTTTTTCTATTTTTGTGTTTTTCTTCCATTCATACGGTTCACCATCAATAGTGGAAAAGAAATATTTTCACAAGTTAAGTATTTGGACAAGTATGAATTATGTAACTTGTATACTGCATTGCAAGATGTACTGAAGAAAAGAGGAAAAAGGAAAAAAGTTAAATCTCGTAAGTCATTTCTTTTTAACTATTGTTGCTTTTTGTTTTTATTCCTTGACGTTCCCAGTGGAACATAGGGCTTCAAGATAGAGGCTTGAAGTGTCTGTAGCAGTGTTTAATTTTACAGGGTGGGGTTGCTAGCCTCATACCCAACCTTTCCTCTTTACCAGCTTCTATTTCTCGCTTAGCGAAGTAAAGGAGTGCGTTGGCGGCCGGGGATCGAACCCCGAACCATGTGCATGGTCGGCCAGCGTCCTAACCGCTGTGCCACCGACGCAATGCTTTTGTTTAATGTCAGTTATTTGGTCGAATACTTTTCGTTATTTACACTTACTTTTGTTGTATTAAATGACTTTTCGTTCAGTCTTCTTCTCGAAATGTTTTCATGTCAGGTGGAGGGGGGGCGAAGCTACGCGGTGGTAGCCCCTACTGGATTAGTCCTGTTGACTGCCTTCGCGCAGTAGAGGTGTTTCTCACAAATGTGAATATCTGGCACTTGAAACTGGAGTGGTGTATATAAGGCCTCCAAAGCCTCAGGATGGTCGGGGGTGGGTGCCTTGCGCTGCGGGTTGGCCACCCCTCCGCACACCTCTTGAAATGCTCCCATATGAACGGGCGTCTTACATAACCCCTCCTGAGGAAGTCCTACTCACTGCCTTCACGTGGCGGAGGTGTTTTTCACCAAAGTGAGAGGGCGAAAGCGGATGCCCGGCGCTCTTCACCGGGTTGACTGTCTATTGGATGACAGTCTAGGGGAGATGGCTAAACCCTGATTCCAAACCTCCAACGACTGGCGTATGAAGCCCACTGGAGCTCACCGGCAGACGTATGGACAAAGGGCTTGTTGGATGTCCTGGATGTCTGGCCCCATTCAAAAAGGCGTATGAACCGAACTCCGGTCACCGGCTCCCAATGGATAGTGGACTCCCTACTCCACTCCTACTGCCTTGTAGGTCACACTTGGTTGTGTAAAGGCCAGAGCTGCACTGTCAAACAAAAGGCCGAGCGATTCTGAGGACATCACTCGTACCAAATTCCCATGAAACTTCATGAACTCTCTTCATCAGAACGCCGCGCCTGGGCAGCGATGATTCGAGATGTTCATGAAGCCGGCTCATCCTTCCGTAGGAGATAGCCGAAGTAGATAGAGAGAGAGTATATAAGCGCATGTCTACATAGGAGGAGCTGGAAGACACCGATTCTAAATCCATGGTGTACGTGGGCTCCAGAATTCGAAATAATTGAATGGCTTATGAACCTGTTTGGTTATCGGCCACCATGAAAACTCTGCTCCACTCACTGGTTTGTGGATCAAAATTCAAGTCAAAAGCTTAGGGAGAGTTGACCCCTTAAGCAGATCACCTGATTCGGTCTCCGCGTCCGGACAGTATCCCAGCCCTCGAACAGACTATGAGATTTTGTGTGGCGCATCTCTTGGTGTCCTGTCTGTCTCTCTGGATTCAACATAGAACTTGGCACCGAAGTGCAGCAGTTCCAGTTGCCACGTTCCAAATAGCACATAAATGTAGACAAGAAAATGAGTGAAGCGAATCAATAGAGTTTTGACAAGTATAAGAGTGAAACAGAATGAGTAATGGTAGAAAGGAATATGAGACTGAATATCACAGAGACTGAATACATCTGCGTAAGCCATTGACAACGATGAGTTTGAGCCATGTCACCTATTGTCTGTCTCCAGCCATTGATTGTTAGAGTCCCGAGGGCCCCAACCAACCCGGAAGTCTGCATCTCCCTACCTGACTCAGATTAACTGTCAAGGATTTCATGGATTGATTGATGCGATGTTTTTGTTTGGCCATCACTTCTTACTCTTTTCCAACCTGCACCTATACATCAGCTAGTAATGCCCATCGGGGTGGGGGAGGTGATGGTTAGGCATGCGCAGCACGTGACCTAGCCATCTCAATCTACGTAACTTTAAAGCCTCTTCTCTTCGATTGATTTTCCCTGTTCGCCCACCCAACACTCTACGCCTAACCTAACGTCAACATTACTTACCTTATTATACCACCTAACGTGAGAAAGAGATCGTAGACATCTATGATCAAAAACAGTCAACCTTTTCATGTCTTCAACTCGTATTGGCCATGTTTCAGAGCCATAGAGAAGGACGGAGCAAACTGGTGAGCAGCATACACGTCCCTTGGTTGATAGCCAGATGTCACGCCTACGCCAGAGACGGTGTAAGTTAGCGAAAGCAGCCCGAGGTTTTTGGATCCGTGCTGAGATTTCGTCACCAATCAATCCGTTGGTGCTGATACAACTTCCCAAATAGGTGAAGTGGTCAACATGTTCTATCACTTCACTCACTCCCTATCACTAAGCTAGGAGTTGACGTAGTCCAGTCATTCCTGTAGCAGCATCTTACATTTTACAGGGGCGAATCGCATGCCAAACATACGAAGATTGCTGCTCAAGGTGCCCTGTCTAGGTTTTAATAAATAGAATATTAATCTTACAACATCGATAGGAGATTTTAGACAGATCAACGTTTTGTAAATTCTAAAAGAGGACGAAGAATATCAAGTAACATACATTAGAATTATTTATTTTTAAATATACATAATTATTTTCAATTTGTATTTTTTCATATGAAGACAACAAAGTGGCTGGTGATATAGAACAAATATTATTAGGTATGCATTACCACTGATAGGAGCAAAACACACTTTTCATTGTTCTCATACTTGCACCCTTTGACATGTTCTGGATATAAACATGCTTACAGGCATCCGACACATGCAATACTTCTTGACCTGAAGGTGGGATCTCACTCCGTCAACTGAGAGGTCAAGTCTTCCTGTGATAATCACAGGGGAATTAGCTTGATTCATATGGTATCTAAATTTCTAGGCTCATTAATAAAGCGTAGACTAAGCAATGCACGAGAAGAACAAATACAAGAGAACCAGGCAGGCTTTAGACTAGGAAGAGGATCTACTGATCGTATTTTCACCCTTCGACAGATTCTAGAACATGTGCAGACTTGCCGTCCGCGTCCAACAGTGGTTATATTTCTTGGCCTATAGGTGGCATTCGATTCCGTCGACCGAGAGGTACTATGGCGATATTTGGATGTGAAGCGAATGCCGAGAAAATACATTGCACTGGTCAATGTACTCTACTCGAACTCATGCAGCCAGCCAAGTAAGAGCTTATGGCGAGTTGTCATCTGAAGTGGTGACAGCTAGTAGTATCCGTCAAGGATGCCCACAGTCCCCATTTCAATTCAATGTCATCATAGATGTACTAATGGAATTAACCCTAACTGCTGATTTCAGCGACTCAGGAATTGACTTGTTACCAGGGAATAATCTCGTTGATTTAGAATATGCAGATGATATAGTCCTTCTAGGTGAGGACGCTGACAAAGTGTACAGCAGAGTCTTCTGAACACCTTGATCTGTAATCTGCAAATGTTTGGCATGCGATTCACTCCTGCTGTCTAATGTAAGATGATGAGGATACTGGACTGGACATCATCGATTCCTAGCTTAGAAACAGGGAGTGAAGTGGTAGAGTGTATTGACCACTTCATTTATTTGGGAAGTTGCATCAGCCAGCCCCATGGATTTGATAACAGACGAAATCTCAACACGGATACAGACGGCTCGTTCCGCATATGCCAGTTTACGTCGTCTCTTGAGTAGACGTGATATCTGAAGACGTGTTGGTATCTGTATCTATCCAAATTATGTATACCTTATCTTTAACGCACCATTTGCACAGATCTTCGTGTTGTGGCACTTCTGGACTTCATATTGTGTTTCTTTGCGTTCCTTTCATTTCTCCAATGTACATCCACAACGCTGTATCATTTAACCTTCTCTGAAATCAAATTTATCTCCCTGCTCTTTCCTGTTTTTATGCTGATGAACATCTCTTTATATACTACTGATAAATGTTATCAGTAGCACTCTCCATGATAGAGATAATGTTAAGTGCGAAACCTACGAATTAGTATGTTATTAGCGAAATGATCGGCTCTTATATTGTTTCTTATCTATGGAGACATTATTTCAATTAATTTATAATTTTAGATATTAACACTGTTATCATTATTTTACACTTTTTATACATTTTTGACTTTATTATCACTGCTAATACCAAAACAGCTGCTATTATCAATCCTGTAATATTATCTTTTACTTTTGTTTTTCGCTGCTGTCGAGTAAATTAGGTGCAATATTGAAGAAAGTGCTAAGAATTCCACACTATATCATAAGTACTGTTTTGGAATAAAGCATATTATTATTATGTCTGGAATTGTGCGTAGCTGTAGCTGATAAGTTTCTTTCTTCTGCTGCTTATTTTAGAGATGGTTCCAGGTGAACATTTGTGTGTGTGTGTGTGTATGCGAGTGAGAAGTATTTTGTGATCCATCCATTATTCCGTTTAAAATAATATAATATTTTCTCTTGTAGGTATAATAATAGTAGGTAGTTCGTTACCTGAGGTTCTAGTGGGAATTCGTGGCCAGTAGGGTGCAGCAGGTCGGGTGTGTGAACAAATACTCACCGAAGACACTGGCTAGCGGTTGTGCTATGTCTTGAATTGACATAAACTGGGCTTCATGCACCGGCCATTGGATCGGGTCCCAGTGGCCTAATGGTCTGCAAGGTCGTCTTGTAACCAGAGGAGGTCCTGGGTTCGAACCCCGGCGATGGGTGCGCTCTGATGAAGAGTTCCAAAGTAGGTCGATGAAACAGCTGTCCAGTACTCCCAGGTCTTCCAATGGTTCTCTAACTGATGTCAGCTCATGATGAAATCCTGTAACCAATCAGTCAAATCCCTACAAACGAATACTTGACAACGTTAATAATTGATTTCCCTCTTATTATTTCCAGTTCCTTCAGGTCGTCGTTGGCTTGATGACGAGGCAAAACGACTCTTTGCAATCAGAAATGAGGCATTGCAAGAGTTAGAGAAGAAGGAGAGCAAAGCAAATGTGGATAAATTTTTTCTTTGTGAGACATTATACATTAAGGCACGGAACAAATGTCAAAAGGCCTGGTTGCATAAAATAAATCAAGAAATCGAATCCCTTAAAAACTTCGGAAAGGTAATTGCATATTATAATATATTCCGCAGTATACACACTAGGTTATCATAGGAAAAAATAAACAGACGCAAAATTCTTTGTTTTTTTTGACGAAGTACACTCGTGAAGATGTGTAACATCATGGAAGAGCAACCAGATTTTATTTTATTTTGTTTCTTTCGTTCTTTTTGCTAATTCCTTCGCATTTCGTTCTACCGCGCTGGTGAGCCAGGTCTAGGAGCGCTAATTAATTCTTTTGGAAGGTATATAATGTGTAACATTTTCCTTTAAAATAAATAAATTTCTCCACTTATTTTGAATTCAAGTTAAATAGTGTCTGTATTTTACCCAGTATTGAATTAAATAGTGGTAGAATGCTGTAACACTGAGAATCTCAGTGATGAAATCCTGTTTGTATCAGTTCAACTACTCCTGTAAAACAATTAAGATTGTTCTTCTATCTCTGAGGGGTTTTTCTTGTTTGAGAAGAATTGCCATTTTGGTTAAACAAAGTTGTTAATGAAAAGCGTTAACAGTTGGTACACTTGGTCCAAGCAGACCATATAGTGTTATTTACCTCGTTTCACTGCTTCCCACTGACTAAGAGTTACAAGGCCATTAATGCGTCAGGGCCTTTTGTATGTGTGTCTGAAGCTTAACTTCACTTTTGTCGCCACGTAAGTAAACGCACTGTGAGTCTGTGGTTTTGATATCATTTTTGTTAACTGTATTTGACAGTGAGTGATATTACTGCTAAGGTTTTTGTTGTTGTTGTTGTTACCGCTGCCTTTCCTGTTGTGATTATTCTTTCCTTGTTGTTCTGATTGCTTTATTTCTTGTTTTCCTGATTCCAAAGGTAGCAACCCCCAAAAAGTCGCTCCTCTGTAACTAACATATTTATGTAACAACCCCACCCTGTAAAAACAAAGCTGCTACAGAAACTTCAGTACAAATGAGTCTGCTTGCGACAAAAAAAAACACAGAAAGAGAACTCATCATGCGTAGAGAAGCACCTTGGAGAGATGAATGAAAACATCATCTCATCTCATCTCATCTCAATCCCAAGGACACAAAAGTTAGAAGAGGAGTAAACGTTGGCTCAGACCACTGTCTCGTTCTAGGAACACTTCAAATCAAATCAAAAACTTTCAAAGAAACAGGAACTGCAGATAGGCCACAATCCAAGTTCAATACTCAAAAACTGAAGGACCAGGACACAAAGGATATCTTCACTGCAATCATAAGGAAAAAGGCGGAGACGCGAATCAACACTAACGAAGAGACCAGCGTTGAAAAACACTAGAACAGCATGAAAGCGGTGTGGAGTCAAACCTGCATGGAAATTCTAGGCACAGAGAAGAAACAAAACAGACAGTGGCTCACTATGGACACGTGGAGACTTATAGAAGAGAGAAGGATGTTGAAACAAAAGATTATCCATTGCATCGATAAAGAATAGAAACAGGAGTTGAATGCAAGTTGCAATACACTGAACAAAAGAGTAAAGAAGAGTGCCAGGGAAGACAAAAGAAAATATTATGAAGCCATGGCAAGTGAAGCAGAACAAGCTGCAGGCAAAGGAGACCTCGCAACACTCTACCAAACAACTTGGTACCTATCGGGCAAACGTTTAACACAAATCAAGCCGGTGAAAGATGACAACGGAAAGTCAATCACCAAAGAAGTGGAGCAAAGGAAACACTGGGCTGAACACTTCAAAAGACTCCTAAATCGACCACCACCAACAACGCGCCCAACAATACCAACAACGGAGACAGAGCTACTAGTGAACACCAACCCCCCGACGAAATCAGAAGTCCTGAAGGCAATAAAGATGCTAAAAACTAGAAAAGCAGCAGGACCAGATGGAATCCCAGAAGAAACATTGAAAATGGATCCAGAGACAACAGCGGATTTGATGACGTCACTACTGGAGAAGGTGTGGACAGAGAGCAAGGTACCTGAGGATTGAAAGAAAGGCTACTTATTCAAACTGCCGAAGTAAGGGGACTTAGGTCAATGCAAGAGCTGGCGTGGCATTATGCTTCTGTCCATCCCAAGCAAAATACTAAGCCGCATCATCCTGGAGAGAATCAAACATGCCCAGTTGTATTACATATATGTCTTATAAATACACTTTTTTTAAATAATTATCGCTTTTCACCCAAAAGAATATAATTGGCAGGTTCAACGTCATTTGACTTTGGTGTCTATTCTTTACTGTTGCCTGGATTGTATCTTCTTGTGGTCAATAGTTGATTAAAACAATATGAAACACAGTTAACACGATGCACTTTGATGGATAAAAAAAATTGAGGTAGCCCAGTGATTTAAGCAGGCCGCCATTAGATAGATAAACTGAAACAATGGAGAAGATTTCTAACTCAGGTGAATGTGATATTTGATTAATTGTGTCCTCTGAGCTGGTTGAGAACAAAACTAATTCAAGATAGATAAATTAACAGAATAATCAGTGGATGCAGAATACTAATGCAAATCTGGTTTGCTTTGGTGTATGCCAGAAATCTAGGGTTTCCATTTTCTGCACAAGTTACCCTAGTCTAACTGTGAACTAAATACGACCTTTCGGTAGGGATTCTTGCAGCGAAATATTGGAAAATAAAGGTGAAAACTTCGGATAAGTTTAGACTGATGAGAGGTGAACCACTTTCCTATCCTCTTGAAAACCGTCTTACGTTCATGAAAGACAAAATTCGAATAAGAGCACAGCCATTAATTAATGAAGGCAATACACTATTTACATTATTAGGACGTTCCACAATCTCCAGCTGGCTGTAAATTTGGTTACGGATTAAATCGTACCCGAGAATATCCCAATATCGTCAATGGCTTTCATTGGAAATAAATTTATTTTGCTGAAATGTTGTATAACACAGGTCAACAAAAATCTCTATGAAGGAATAGCTGTGTTGTTTTAATTTAACACGTGAATAATCTCGAATAAATCGATGTGTGCGTCGGTGGCACAGTGTTTAGGACTCTCGTCGACCATGCACATGGCCCGGGCTCGATCCCCTGCCGACGCACACCTGATATCTATGGTCGGCCTGTAAAATTTGGGCTAGCGATATCACATGCTGAAAATTCCATACATGTACCAAAAAAATACTGTGTGGAATCAAGCTGTAATCAAAAATAAAAACAAAAAAATACTAATGTGGCGTCCTGGTTAATAAAGTTAACTATTTTTTGAGTAGTGATAAAATGAAATATCAAACGATTGGTATATTTACCAGACAGTGACTCTAAAGAGCAGTGTATGTGTATATTAGTAGACGTTAAGTTATTTAGGGGAAGATTGTCAAGAACCAACTGACTGGCGAGATGTGATTCGTCTAAAGACTCAGCGTATATGCATGACAGACGAAACTATTCACAATTCTATTTATTCAAGCGTCGAGCTTCTGGAGTCAACTTCCTACTGTGTAACCGCTGATAATGTGGTTGACGTCTTCACATGTATGACTGAAAAGTGTAATGGTAAAAGCGGACACCTATATGGGAAATAAATGTGCAGTAAGACGTTGAATACCTGCAACATAAAGCGTGTTCTCTGTACTGTATATATATATATATATATATATATATATATATATATATATTAATAGAAATCCAGAAATATCAGCTAATAATCCTGACTAGTGTCATAAAAGTGTTTCCACAATTAGAAACGGCGAGTTGGTCGTCCAAGGGTGACTTGGAGGAGGAGGTCATGTGAAGAGGAGATGAAAACGTGTGGAGAGACATGGAGTCAGTTGAAGACTCTAGCAGAGAACCAAATGCAATGGAGACGCACGGCTGAAGCCCTATGTTCCTCTAGGAATTAAAGGATACAATAATAATAATATACAATTAGAAACAATGAAGTTGAAAT
This sequence comes from Trichobilharzia szidati, assembly GCA_944472155.2. NCBI lineage: Eukaryota > Metazoa > Platyhelminthes > Trematoda > Strigeidida > Schistosomatidae > Trichobilharzia > Trichobilharzia szidati. The sequence goes on along the minus strand of OX235272.1, from coordinate 14,319,185 downwards.
ACATCAGCCACTTCGATGGACTTTGCTTACCCACTCACTGTACAACTAGTCAGAATCAAGAAGCATGATGAACAATGTGAATAAAGGTGAGACTACGAAGCAATAATGGTGAGGAGACATATTTTAAACAACACGATTTCCTGACAATTTTGAATAAATAGTTTTTCAGAATTATTAATATAAAACCTGTAAAATTACATACTGAAATGCGGCTATTGGTTTTCATGAATATGTGGTTTAACTGCGCTACACTTCGTTGGTACCGTTGACCTGTGTCCTTTTTGTTTGTAGTTTTCACACTTTCCCCAAAACACTCAAAATGATTTATTATCTGGGTATTTTATCAGTCACTTACTTTCAATGAAATGACAGTGGAAAAAAGGTTATTTAAAATAATGTATATCTTGACACTTTTATGAAGAAGTCAGAGGGGACACACTCACCACTTCAGTATCACTGCTTTCAATGGTTGTCGACTACACACAAGAAATCCACATTATGATTCTGCCGCCTCCCCAACTTCTGTCTATGCATCTCCTTCAACGACAAGTAGTTCTATTCCTTTTTCTGTTCTAGGTAATGGTGTTGAATACGGTTTTCTTTTTATCATTATCAAGCGACAGTTGGTTAAAGGTGACTTTTGAACGAAGCAAATTTTCCATACGCTACGTAATTAGCCAAACTTAATATATTTTCTGCATTATTAGTGTTCCCTTGGGTTCCGAGTGGAACATAGGGCTTCAACAACACATCTCCACTTTGTCCTATTCTCTGCGGTCCACTTCAGTTGGCCCTACCATTGGCCATAGTTTCTCATCTCCTCATCGCACGATCTCCTCCTCTATGTGTCACCCTTGGACACCCAACTCGTTCCACTAATGGGCCTGAATGATAGATACCACCTAATTGCCCATGCCTAAGTGTAGTAGATACAGTGAAATCCAAATCAATCATATTTTTTAATAAGTTATTGTGTAGTAAACGAATTTGAGTGAGTGGTACCTACCTGCTTACACACAGAACTTAACTTTTCTGGGCTCACTATCAGCTAGGTGACGTTTAAGACTGCACCGGTCGGGGGATCAAACCCCGGACCGGACCACGCGAATGGTTGTTGGTGAGCATCCTACACAAATCAAGCAACCATGTATGTACACCCCACTCCCACATTGAACGTAACTATTACCGTTTTGTTTTTACTGAATCGCACATTCAAAACAACCAAGAGTATGTATAAATTATGTATTTTTAATGTAAATTTTAGAAAACAAAATGATGCCAGTGGTAGTGGTAATATTAACCTGTACATGGAAATTCTGTGAATATTGAAAATATCAAATGTATTTAGTGATGATGATAATAATAATTATAATAATAATGATAATAAAATGTAATAATATATATATTATGATTTCAAAATACGCACGTTTCCACAAACATTAAATAATCCGCTAAATTTTTGTTTTTGTATATATACTATGATGATGATGATCATTGAATTATGAATGAAATGATAATAATGACAATATAAAATATATAAGATAAAGACTGAGTGAGTATGTTGGCGTTGAATGTATGTAGAATATAAAAGCAGAGAAGAAATATGACATTTGCTATATTATTAAGAGTTTCAAAAATACAAGAACGGGGGAGGGGGGAATAACAAAGCACAGCCATATCATGAAAAAAAGAATGTATGAATGAGGCATTAGTTACTAGAATGAAAATAATAATAACGATGATGACAGTGATGCCGATGAATGTGTATGTGCAGAGAGGTATTCACAAGTTAATTAGCGAAACTTTAATGAAATGAAGTGTATATATGTATTTGTGTGTTGGTAGGTATCATAAATCTCCGTATTGCAATAAAACCTTTGGTTTCCTAGACAATTCTGATTCCAGAGATGGTTGATGTTGTTGGGTATTACTGTCGCCTAACATAGAACTGAAAAATTGTTCACGTAATAAAGCAGATTTATTATTAGAATTTGATGTTTTATTACCATTATGATGATGATAATCAAATATTGGAATAGAATTTGAACAATTACTAGCCATACTGTTTATGTTATTCATGCTAACACTGCTAGTTGTTGACAATCCAGGCTTTTGAGTTTTTTCACGTCTTGTTGTATTTGATCTGATGCAGGTTGAGCAGACAGGAGGGTGAAGAAGTGTTAGAAGTAGGAAAAACAAAAATACAAAAGTTTGTACCAAAAATACTAATTTCGAAATTTCATCACCAGTCGTCTCATGTTGACTTCAAAAGTTCGATCACAAACTGACTTCAATTAGAGGAGAACTGAAAACCAAGAGTATTGAACGACTGTTTCATCCTTGTGTGGGACTCTTCAGTAACACGATCCCATAGACCCATACCCTGAAGTCGAACCCAGGACCTGCAGGTTACAAGGTGGGTTTTTGGATCATTCAGCCAGTAGGACGGAATCCAATGGGCTGTCAATTCTCTCTGATAGGAACCATGGGTGCGTAGTGATGAAGAGTCTCGAACTAGGACGAAACAGCTGTCCGGGACTCTCTGGTTTTCAGTGATTCTCTAAATAAAGCTCAATTTGTGATAAAAACTTGAAATTAGTCAAATTCATAGAAACCAACACTTGAAGACTTCTAGGGTGACAAGTAATACATTCTCCATTATAGATTATTCACACCTCAGAGAATTTCGAGACCATCTGTGATTTGTCAGATTGACTTCTCAATGATTATTTTAAATCTATACCATTTGCTTCTGATTATCCAGTCTGTGGTATTTCTCAAAGTTGTAGCATAGTAAACACTGATGAATAAACACATTTCAACACAAATCGAGTATTTCACAGTCCACCATAATCAGTCAGTGGGAAATGCCGAACAACCCAAGAACAGCATAATAACTGATACTCATTCGTTGCACAAGAGGTGGCTCTCATGGCCTTAATGGTGGGTGATGGGGTTTGAGTCTCAATGGGAACAATATCACTCACTCAGAATGCAAGCACACCTCAGTGACGAGTCCCCAGAAATGACGAAATCCACATCCTTGATACCAACCACTACGACTTGCCATCAATCAAATTATCATTGAATAAACCTTTCAGTTATCAATATGTTTGTAAGATGAATGATCTTAAATCGATTTCTACACTGTCAGTGAAAGTCATCGTATCGTATATAAGTGAAATGACGTTGGTGTATATTCGGTTGCATGCCTGTACCTTTTTTGTTGCATAGCTTGAAAAAACAAAACACCGCTTGTTTTAAGTAGTGTGCACAGTTTGCTGGGTGAATGTATCCACGTAATAATCAATAATCTTATCAAAACTACAATCCCTCCCATACACTAGTAAAGTAAGACGAACAAATAGGATGAAATCTGGAAAGTTTACGATTGTGTTTAAATTGAACCCTGTATCACTATACAAAAAAAAACTATCTCAATAACAAGAACTATACGAATGGAAACTGAAAATGAAGAAGCAAGTAAGATACAGCTAGCTTGTTCCATTTGTGCTATCTCCACTTATATGTTGCTAAAAATAGCCACAATACAATGAATTAGTTAGTGGCTGAAAGTTAAAAGTAAAAACCTCAGTCTCAAAGTATGCTAGTGACCACCTCCTCCTCGTGACTACTGTTCCGACCCCTTCTGCTATGTAAGTCTTGTAACTCAATTACCAGAAGACTGTGAGTAGGCGGATTGATATCCTAACTAACTAAACTAAAAAAGCCTTTGTAGTCAAGTGCCTAAGTGAGTAAAACACAGCTGTTCATCAGTATTAAGATGAGACGTAATATTTTCCTCATATTCTATTAAGTGAATATAGAAACGGATGGTCTTTTCATTCTATCAGGAACAGATGAAGGTTGAAGTCAACAGGAATTTTCAGGATTAACAGTAGGTGGACCGTAAATATAAGACGAATAGGGATATCTTGTGCTTAGTGTCTATGCAAATTCTTATTTATTTAGTGATAGGTGGTAGGTAGCAGTGGAATCCAGGAGTACGTTACCTAGATTTAATAATAATAATAGAAGTAATTTGGAGGATAATGACTGGCAGTGGAATCCACGATGTGCATTTCGTCCTGTCTGTGACTTGTCAGCTAGTGGATGTACCTGCATTCTTCACTGAGAGGTGGTGTTTCCCACTGAGGCTCGAACGCAGTATCCATCATTTCAAACGTCGAAGAGTCATTTGCTAGATCGATTGGGACACTAGAGCCACCTCTTGTGCAACGAGTATCAGCCTTATTATATAATTCAATTCGGACTTCCCCGTTGGTTAATTGACGGGACCTAAGTATTCGGCTTCAGGCTAACATGTCGGCTCCTTGTGCGGATGCTTTGTGGCCCAAGCGGTCTAGTGGATAACACTTTGGCGTTTGAAACAATGGACACTGGGTTCGAGCCTCAGTGAGAACATTATCATTCACTGGGGAATGCAGGTACATCGGCCAGATGACGAGTCCCAAATAGGACGGATTGCGCATCATGGATTGCACTACTAGTCACCACCCACCAAAATACTTCAAGCTGCACCCTCAGAAACCGTTGAAGAATCCGCACCAGGAGCCGACATTTCAACACTTCGATCAAATCAATCAACGGGGAAGTCCACATTGAATTAAATAATAACAAAAACAGCTTTATTCTATAAAAAATTCCATTCATATGCGATACTGAATTTCCAGAGTCTTTATTGCAACATATTTACTCCTCGCACAGAAACTACTAACAATACAACACTCAATAATATATCAACTGAAGCATTATTGTGCCATCCAATAATTCGTATAGATTTCGTTACATTCTTCAATTAGGAAAATTCATACCAGTAGGTTGAAAACATATTTGAAAGTGTGCCTGAGAATAAATTGTGATTCTAGACGTAATTGGATGATTTAAACAATACAAAATGTGAAGTAAATACTATGCATTTATATGAACAGGAAATCTAGGTAACCCAGAGATTTATTTAAGCAGGCCCCCATACCAACCCACATCTTAGTTAGTAATTAGTCTTACGCATGAATCAAATTTCCGATTTGCTATTTACACAGTTCGGGGTGAAATTCAACCACAGCTTCCTTCGGAGACCGAAACGGTCTTCCGATCTTCAGATCCCCTCAATCTGGCTAGTATGCACTACTGGTTGATGTGAGGTGTGTCCAACTACTCATGTCAGCCAATCAGTAGTATATAGAGTCGTACATTTGAATCTCTAGCCTAAAGCTTATATCTAAGAATGTTATAATTTTACGATACTAAGTCATGATGAGTGCTGAATTCGAGTCCCACTGGGTGTATATCATTGATCGACAAGCCCCACTAGCGATAACCAAACAGATAATATCGCAATTCTTTTTTCCTTCACGTTCCCCGGTGGAACATAGGGCTTCAAGCTAGTGGCTTGAAGTTTCTGTAGCAGTGTTAATCTTACAGGATGAGGTTGCTAGCCTCATGCCCAACCTTTCCTTTTCACCAGCACTATTTCTGGCTTAGCGAGGTAAAGGAGTGCGTCGGCCGGAGCTCGAAACCCGGACCATGTGCATGGTCGGCGAGCAATGAAATGTGATAAATAAATAAATAGCTTCACTCTGAAGAAAATGTGTACACAGCGTACTGAATTCTGAATGTAATTTATTGCACAATATTTACTCCTCATCCAGGACCTCGAAGTAAAGTAGCAATCTGTAGTATATCACTTGACGTAATACTTTTAGATGTGAAGTGCAGACTATAATCCCTTATGATATTTTTTTACCTTCGTCTCTGCGAAATGCACACCAGTAGTTTGAAAAACAAATTTGAAAATTATGCGTGAGTACATTTTGCGACTTAATGACATAATTAAATGCTTAAAACAATAAAAATTAAGAGAAGACAATGGATAGTGATTCAAACAGGCCGCCTCAACCATGATGATGATGTCAAGAATGCCCAGTATACACTAACAGTCACCGATCCATTCACAATTAAATAATATTACATATGAACTGTGATCAAGATTTGACCGGATAGTTGCAAAATAATTGAGCGCTGAGTGAGAAGTAGACATTTATAAAAAATTATATTTGTAAAATCTCAGCGAAATTGAAATGATTAATTCCAACGTTTCCCGTGTTCGGCAATCTGGTCCGAACTTCTTCAGGGAAATTAATCGAAATTAACATAACAGAGGTTTATGTATAAAAGGAACAACTCTTGTTTTTAAAAACTTTGTCCAATCATGAGTCATGCTCATTACTGGTGAAGGTTAAGGATAAAATAGAACAAGAAAACCAGCAGAATTGCGTATACCAGATCAATTGTGGGGATTGTAACGCCGTATATGTAGGAGAAACTTCCAGACAGGTAAATATAAGAGTGAAAGAGCATAAACAATGTCTAAAGGTGGTTCCAAAGACCTCTGCAGACTTGAAGAAGCTAGAAAACAACTCAGCGATTGCACTGCATTCGATAGAAACGGGACACAAAATCGACTTTGATAAGACTAAGGTTTTACAGAAAGGTTTTGGTTCATATAAAGAAAGACTGACTGCAGAAGCCCTACATATATGGGTGAATCCCAACAGTTTGAACAGACGTGAAGGTGTGATCTTAGCTGATGCATGGCAAATCCTGACTAATAAATAAATTGGATATGTATCAACAACTAGTCACACTAGATCAAATTCCCGATTGTCTACGTCTTCTTATGGAGAGAATAACAATTTTATAAAATTATATTATATTTGTAAAAAATCTCAATTATTTTGTAACTATCCGGTCAAATCTTGATCACAGCTCATATGAGAATAACAAATGTTTTATGACTGTTCACACACACACACACCATTGATACTGCATATACACATATATTTTAACAAAAGTAGACTAATTTTGAAAGTCTGAGGTCAAATTTTGATCACAGTTCATATAAAAAATTTTGTTTTGTTTATTATACCTATTGATAGCTGTTTCTTGATTCACATGACAGGACAAACAATTTAAAACAAGAGATGTACTTTTATATATAAACATACTATTTTATTTATTTATTTATTATACATGTTGATGCCTGTTGCATGACTCATGATTGGACAAAGTTTAAAAAACAAGAGTTGTTCCTTTTATATATAAACCTCTGTTATGTTAATTTCGATTAATTTCCCTGAAGAAGTTCGGTTCGACCAGATTGCCGAACAGGAAACGTTGGAATTAATCATTTCAATTTCGCTGAGATTTTACAAATATAATTTTATAAATAATATTAGATTACAAGGAACACTAAATTACTCAATGGCAATATACACTTTTCATCAATTTATCTATATACATATAATGTCTGACTTACTCAGGATATTTCTCTGTATGCAGAATATAAATTGGATTATTGAAATGTGTAGAGTCTGCATCCAATCCAACACTGTTAGTAGTAGAGATATTATTATTATTATCACCTAAATTTTTCAATGAATTGTTCATCATTATTGTAGAAGATTGACAAGTATTACTATTATTATTATTATTATTGATGTTATTATTACTACTACTACTGGCCATACTGTTCGCTGAACGTTGTAAGTGTATAGGATTATTGATTTCATTATAGTATAATGATGATGATCTCGATAGACCTGGTTCTGTTGGTGACATGATTCTATTATTATTATTCTGTGAATTTGTATTAACACTAGATGAAACTGAAAGAAGAAAAGAAGAAAAACTTCAGTAGATAGATAAGACGATGATGATGAATTTACTCAAGTAATTGATAAATGTGTATGCTGTGTGTTGACGTACAAATTCAGTTTACGCGTGCTATGATTGAATCGTCAGTGATATGATAGAGAAGATTTGTAGCTCAGGTGGATGATTTTGATGTGGTTGTGTTCTCTGAGCTGGATAGTTAATTTGCGAAGCTTTCATCACCCTACTAGGCAACATCTTCAGCGCATACTTCAATTCGTTGAAGTGAGCTTTTAGATTTCTCCACGAGTTTATTAATCATCTCTCCTGGTGACCTTGGACGTGATTGGTTGTTTTTGTGTGTTTTCACACCTTCTAGGCTACTTGTATTGGAACTGATTGTTTCTTTGACTTGAACTTTGACCCTTTGTGTGTGAGGTTTCTTTCTTATCGGTTGATAAATTTTGTCTATCTCGATGTGTCTATTGATTGATGATTCACTGGAATGACAAGCTTCTAAAAATTCTCTAGCATTCTTGTTGTTTCCTCTGTCTAATATTTGAACGTTGTCCCAGTCGAATTGATGTCCGTGGTTGTCTGTATGTAGTGATATGAGGGAGTGGATATCATGTCTTTTGACGGCTAGCTTATGTTCGTGGACACGAAGACGAAGACGACGTCCACTTTGGCCAATGTAGTGTTCTTCGCAGTTGATACAATCTATTTTGTAGATGATGTTGGTTTTATCTTCCTTCGCTGTTGAGTCTTTTGGTTGACATAGAATTGAGTGAAGTGACTTTGTTGGTTTGTGTACGACGTCAATTCCTAAAGGTTTGAAGAGTCTTGTAGTGATTTCTGAGATATCCTTTATATATGGTAAGGAAACAACAAGAATGCTAGAGAATTTTTAGAAGCTTGGCATTCCAGTGAATCATCAATCAATAGACACATCGAGATAGACAAAATTTATCAACCGATAAGAAAGAAACCTCACACACAAAGGGTCAAAGTTCAAGTCAAAGAAACAATGAGTGACAGTACAAGTAACCTAGAAGGTGTGAAAACACACAAAAACAACCAATCACGTCCAAGGTCACTGGGAGAGATGATTAATAAACTCGTGGAGAAATCTAAAAGCTCACTTCAATGAATTGAAGTATGCGCTGAAGATGTCGCCTAGTAGGGTGATGAAAGCTTCGCAAATTAACTATCCAGCTCAGAGAACACAACCACATCAAAATATTGTAAATAACAGGAATAAATTACAAATTATTTGAGTAAGGAATAAGTAAGTAAGTAAGTAACACTTACTATCGGATATAATTCGTCTATGCATTATAACATCTGATTCATCGTTGGTGGTGGTGGTGGTGGTAGCTTTAATTTGTATCACTTCACTGATCTGTTTCTCACATCTTTCAGTTGATGGAAGATTCTGTCCATTCTGACTACTATTACTATTTATACTGTTATTGCTGTATACAGAACGATCATGAAGATCATTGTTACCTGAGAATAGAAGAAGAAAGAATCAATAACAATACAGGTTATAGCAGTAAACCATATATATATATATATATATGATTAGCAGTTAAGAATTCTTAGACTTTCTGAGTGAATTTATGATTGATGCGTAGTAGTAGGTCAGGTTGAATCGTTGGTTAAGCCCACGAATGATTCCGTAGGGACTTAATTGATGACTTGTAACACACCTCCTTTCAGACACAGAAAACTAAGTAATTCCATATTAGTTTGTTTATTAGATATATCACACAGTCACTGAAACAGTATTATTTACTGGATGACACAGTTTCGAACAAAATTTATGGTTCATAATCATTCCATCAACTGTAATAATCACACGACTTTGACACTTGAGTTTTATAGTTTTCTTTGTTCTCTCCTATTTGTCGTCGTAGGGTAGTGGAATTTTCCAGATATCTGGGTGGACAGGTGATGAATCATTCCTATTACATGTATTTGCAGTTGATTCGATAAACAAAGCTTCTGTTATCAATCTCTCCATCCACCTTGCTGTGACATTAGATTTTAAAACTGTCATCCTATCTCATCCTATTGTATGGTAATGTGTAATAGCATACAGTGAGTGCTATAGCTGAACTATTCTCTAGATTTCTTATCTTATTCAGGTCAACCAATCCAGATTTTGTTATGTTTTTATGTTCAGCTAGTCTGACTGCCCCTGTTCTACTGAATGTTAGTAAATATTACTGTATAACACTGTGAGACTCTATCAAAATAAAATTTACCCATAATGGAATTCTGCCTAAGGCTTCCGAAGTTCCTTCCTTGTATGGAATTACTACTGATGGTTTAGATTCCTTATTGTTGGTGTCGTCATTGATATCATTATTATTATTATTATCACTATTATTATTATTATCATTATTATTGTTATTATCACTATCGCTACTGTCATTATTATTATTATTGATATGATTATGAACAATAAATTTTGTTCGAAACGTCATCCAGTAAATAATACTGTTTCACTGTGTAATATATCTAATAAACAAACTAATATGGAATTACTTACTACCACAGTGCCCAAGTTTTACACATATATTAACAGAAAACTAAGGCTGATAAGTGACATTAAGAACGAAACAGGTGCATTCAGGCTTTTCAGCCGATTGATTTCTCCTAAGATCTAAGCATTGCGTTCCCCCCAGTCTAAACATAACTGAAATGAATTTCAGTGAACCGTCTGGATAAGCAATTTTGAATCCAACAGTATCTTGAATCAGCGGGTATCCTTCTGGACATTCTCGATCCATTCACTATTCTGAAGTAAAGTTCTTCCACACACTTAATCATTAATCTCATTTCATTCCCCCTTTTTTTCTAGAATTTTCATCAGTATTCACATCACCGTTTCTATAGATTTCATTTTTCCCCTCTAGCATTATTCTATGAAGCCAAGAATATTTGTGTTACAATGTCTCCCTTACACAAAATTACTCTTCATCGTGGTGCCACTCTAAGCATGAAGCCTAGGTATCTAGGATCTCCTGCCGACTTCCAACAACCACCTAACATTAGTTCAAAGTGCACTGTGATACAGCTAGCCACACCTATCTTGGTGACAACACTGTGAAATTCATTGACAGAATTCAGCAAAGTTACAAGTAAACTGAAGTGCCTTCAGTACAACTGCTATCTAGATTGTGATTATCTAAGAATTGAAGCTTCCAGAAGATACTCACGATTGCATTATGAATGATTTTAAATGGTTACTTACCTACTTCACAAGGAATATTGATATTCAAGTATTGGTTTTGTAGGGATTTTATTTGATTGCATGGAGGATTTCATCATGAGCTGACATCAGTTAGAGAACCACTGGAAAACCTGGGAGTAGTGGGACTCTTCAGCAGTACGCACCCACCGGAGTTCGAACCCAGGATCGGGTCCCAGTGGTTCAATGGTCTACGAGTGCGCCTTGTCACCAGAAGGTCCTGGGTTTGAACCCCTGGCTGTGGGTGCATACTACTGAAGAGTCCCAAAATAGGACAAAACAGCTGTACACTGCTCCCAGGTTTTCCAGTGGTTCTCGAACTGATGTCACTTCATGATGAAATCCTCCATGAATATTGATATCTTCAGTTTTTATAACTTTCACAATTTATGACTGATTTACATCGGTAAACAGTTATAATCACCAAAAAATCGATTAGATAACGTTTAAACATTTCAGTAGTGCAATAATAAAATAACAACAATATCTCTTCCTTTTGTCTACAAAGAATTCCTTATATACCGACTATAAGGGTTACTGTGAGTGTACAATTAGTCTTTTCTCCCCCAGTGGGGAAACTATCACTCATTGGGCATGCAGATACATCCATCTGATGAATCTAAGATATGACGAAACGTGCGTTTAAGATCCCACTACCAACCAAGGAACATTATCGCTACATTATCTCAAGACACCGTGGAAGGAAGCGTCCGTACCAGCAACTGACATGTCAACAGAGACCAATTACATCGTTTCAATTAGAAAAATAACTTTAACAAATTAATTTTGAGGACGTTAAGCAATAAATGGGGCTATGTGTTGATCACCGAATGAAATAGAGTACCCTGAAGTGAGAAGCAATGGATAAAGGTTTCACAATGGAAACAGAAGAAGCCGAATTACCTACCAGTTAACTAACTCCATCTGATGAGTCTTAACTGATATATTACACTTTAGTCTTAATTTTAACCGCTACTTACATATTAGAACCCTGAGCATAATTAACAGTAGTCATGTAAATTCTGTCATACACATCGACAATAGAAGATGACAAGTTAGGATAATAAAAGCAAACAACAACTCAATTTCATTCTCTTCTTAAGTCAATCGATCACTCACTCACCTAACCATCCATTTATTGAGTTATGCAAGTTTGATTTCTTTTCATTCATACTACTATTACTAATATCTGTTAAATTACGCGTATTATTATTCAGCATATCCTTGTCAATTCGATATGGAAAATGATGAATTTGTGAAGTTGTCTGAGATTTTAAACCACTTGAACTTGAATATGATGATCGACCGGATACTGGTGAATCCATACGTTGTGATGGTTCTGTGATGAAACGATCTGAACTAAGTCGTGATGCTGATCGTTTTTCTGTGCATGGACTATTGTTCATTGTTAAACCACCTGAATTCGGTCGCATAGGCAGTAGGAATTCATGATTACCACTACTACTACTATTAACAGGTTGTTTATAATCGGATGTTTGACTTGGAACAGCTGAATTGGGCTAGAATGAATATAAGTATAAGTATAAAGAGTAATAAAGAAAATGCAATAATAAAGTTAACAGATAGTCTCCGCATAATTTAATGAATGAACTTATAGGTAGGTGAATTTGTTTTAACTAAACAAGGTGCATTAGATCATCATAGATTTACACTGAATTACGAAATGTTAATTGTCAGGTACTACTAGTCTGTACTGATTTGACTGGTTCCAAGTTTTTGGATCATAGTAGGATTGATACGAGTTAGAGAATCACTGAAAACCAGGGACTACTACTGGACAGTTGTTTCGTCCTTGTTTGGGGACTCTCCATCAGTACTCACCTGTAATTCCCCAAACGCTGGAGACCGACCGACCGAACCCAGGACCTTCGGGATACGAGTTGAACTCACTGACCATTCAGCCACTGGGACGGAATACAATGGTCAGTGAATTCTAACTTCTGTCAATTCGAGATTGTTCAGACACCAACAGTCAACGTCGATGGCGATGGGTATTTATCCTCACACCGAACTTGGTCGACTCCACAATGATTACGACTTCTCAGTGATATTGGACACCGGTGGCGGCAAAAGTCGCGAATCAACAGAAGTACCTAGAGGCTTTCAGTAATTTATTTGGTACCTGATAGATGGTAGAAAAAAGATTCTTTAACATGAGCTTTATAGTCTGTTTGGACAGGGTAGTTCCCTTTATGAATTTAGACAAAGCAATAAGAAGACGTAATTTGTCTGAACAATCTGATCATACACGGACTTGTCATAGGAATATTTATGAAACTAATAAAGAGTTAAGAGGTGAGAAAATAGACTTAGGTCAAGTTAAAAGACCATATAGGAATATGCTCTGAAGCCAACCCTTACTTGCGAAGATCGATGAGTCATCCTTATGTACGTGTGGCCGCACGTACATTCAAATTGGTAAATACAGCGGGATGTGTCATCATTTTTCGCATGTTCTAGGGGATTCGATGGATAAATTGGCTTCACATTCTCAATTATTATGATCTTAGTTGCATAAAAAGTCTTTTTAACAGTAGCGTTCAATCTCTTTCGAGTTACCAAGCTGCTATGATCACCCATATAGGGTAGCCTGATGTATACGTCTTTCTTAGCGGAGAGTGTCTTGGTGTTCTTACTACTTTACATCTCCTGATGAACTTGTCTGGATAATTTTTACAAACAGAGTTTGTGTCAACTTTCTTTCTTCCTCATCAAGTGTGTCTTCGGTGCATTTACGTTGGATTCTACTGAAAAGGCACCTCACTCAATAAGGCTCTTTTGTACCGAACAGGGCAGAAACTGTGATAATTAAGATACTTTCCTGTCCATGTAGGTTTTCTATAAATAGATCGTTATATTGATCCATCCGGCCGTCGACTAAACGATACATCTAGGATAGATAAACAATTATCTTCCTCTTCTACAGACGTAAGTGAAATATATATTCCTATAAAAAGTCTGCGTGTGATCAGATTGTTCGAAATGTGTTGTGCAAATACAGCATTACACGATTCAGACAAATTAAGTCTTTCTTCTTATTGCTTTATGTCAATATGAGAACTGTTGATGGTTTTCACTACATTTTCATATAAACTTAGTAATTCACGTACACATTGACACACACACACAAACTTCTGCCCTATTGTCTTTCCCTGTTTTTGATATTATCATTCACATCCATATGAAGTTTATAATCAGTATGTGAATATAATTCAATATGAACATTAGTCATGAGCATTCATTGTTACTGATAATCATTTACTTTTGAAATCTGATGTTCATCTCAGTGTTACTTCTATGCATATTATCACATACACGCATCGATTGAACTATAATTTTCTTTAATTGCATGGAGGATTTCATCATGAGCTGACATCAGTTAGAGAACCACTGGAAAACCTGGGAGTACTGGACAGCTGCTTCTTCCTAGTTTGGGACTCTTCAGGAGCACGCGCCCGCCGGGTTCTCTAATTGATATCAGCTCATGATGAAATCCTCCATGCAATTAAACAAAATCCCTACCAAACCAATACTTGAAAAATATAATTTTTTTTGTTTATAGCTTGGAACCACACAATATATTTGGTACAAGTATGGAATTTTCAGCATGTGATATCGGTAACCCAATTTTACAGACCGACCAATTGATATCGGGTGTGCGCCGGCAGGGGATTGAACCCCGGACTATGTGCATGGTCGGCGAGAGTCCTAACCGCTGTGCCACCGACGCACAATCACATGAACTATAATTTTTTCTCCGAAGACTTTGTTCTACATATTACTGTATCGTGTGCAACTAACACCTTACACTCATCACTGGTGAATGCGTTAAGGATAAAGTAGAAGAAGACAGCTAACCAAAATTGCGACTACCAGATAAATTGTGGGGATTGTGACTCTGTATATATAGGAGAAACTTCCAGACAGGTAAATATAAGAATGAAGGAGCATAAGTAATGTCTAAATGTAGTTTCAAAGACCTCTGCAGATTTGAAGAAGCTAGAAAACAGATCAGTGATTGCACTACACTTGATGGAAACGCGACACAAGATTGATTTTGATAGAACTACGGTTCTACAGGAAGGTTTTGCTTCATATAAAGAAAGACTGACCACAGAAGCCCTACATATATAGGTGAATCCCAACAGTTTGAACAGACGTGAAGGTGTGATGTTAGTTTATTCATGGTAAAACCTAATTAATGTATAAAAAATGGATATGTATCACTAATTAATCATACTTGGTCAAAATTCCCGATTGTCTTTATATCTTCTTACGGAGAGGCTGACAAATGATTTACAATTTGTAAAAAATTATATTTGTAAAATGTCCAACGTTTCGTTCGGCAATCTAGTCCGAACTTCTTCAGGGAAATTAATCGAAATTAACATAACAGAGGTTTATATATAAAAGGAACATGACTTCTTTTTAAAAACTTTGTCCAATCATGAGTCATTCAAAAAGTATCAACAATTGTAATAAACAAAATTGTATGAGCTGTGATCAAAATTTGACCTCGGACTTACAAATATTGGTCTACCTTTGTTAAACACTTTAAACAGAGTGTGTATATGTGTGTGGGTAAACAGTTGTAAAACATTTCTTAACGTTTCCATAAGAAGATATGGACAGTCGAGAATTTTGACCAAGTATTAATAATTAGTGATACATATCCATTTTTATTTATTAATAAGGATTTCCTATGCATCAGCTAACATCACGCCTTCATGTCTGTTCAAACTGTTAGTATCTAGAATTTTATGATGAGACGTATTTCCAAAATTATGGTGTTTACGATTAGAGTTTAGTAGAAGCACCCTGTTGGACTTATTGCTTTCGATTAATTTCCCTGAAGAAGTTCGGACCAGATTGCCGAACGAAACGTTGGAATTACTCATTTCAATCTCGCTGAGATCTTACAAATATAATTTTTTATAAATGTCTACTTCTCACTCGGCGCCCAAATAATTTAGAACTATTCTGTCAAATCTTGACGACAGTTCATTTGAAATTATTTACTGTTGGTTCTCCGTACACACATGAACACACACCATTGTACACTGCAAATACATATATAGTCTTTCATGTTCAGTTATCTACGACTATGAACTTTAGTCGAACGTAATCACTAAAAATCTTATGCAAAAGTACGCAACGTTTAGAGTGTTTAACAAAAGTAGACTTATGATTGTGAGTCTGTGGTCAAATTTTGATCACAGTTCATTCAATTTTATTGATTATAATTTGATGTCTGTTTCATGACTCATGTGACTGGACAAGATTTTTAAAGACAAGATGTTTCCTTCGTTATTTTAATTTTGATTAATTCCGCTGAAGAAGTTCTGATCAGTTCACTAGACGAAACGTTCAAATTATTATTATTATTGTTTCCTTTAATTCCTAGAGGAACATAAAGCTTCAGACGTGCGTCTCCATCGCGCTCGGTTCTCTGCCCACACGTCTTCATCTCCTCTTCATATGACCTCCTCCAAGTCACCCACCTTCGAACTGACCACCGACTCGCCGATTCCCTTTCAGTCGGCTTCCACTCGAGCAATGGCTTGTCTAGTGATGTCACTCACTTGATAGTTTGTTTCCTCAGAGTATGGCCAGCCAATCAATCCATCTCCATTTCTTCCTGCCTATTTGTTACACAATCGGTTCCTGCTGTGTTGGTTGGTTCGCTCATTGCCAGAGATCCCTCTCTGTTGCTGATCACTTCTGGCCGGCCGGCCATCTGATCTTGAGTAGTATTGAGCGAAGACAACTAGCTGTTAATGAAGGTGTGTAGTTTGTTTGAGGTGCTGTTTATGACGCGCAGTGCAAGTCTCTGATCCATCCGTATAGGGAGCAGCACTGACTGACTTCACATTGGAGTTGAAAATCCGGATCTTATCTTTGTTTTGATGCTGAGTAGGGCTGTTGACCTCCTGCACACAGACTTGAGAGTAGTGAAAGCTTGTCTTGCTTTTCCGATCCTCATTGTTTTGATATCCTCGTCAGTTCCGCCTGCCTGTATTTGAGACGATGTTTCCCAGGTAGATCGGTTGGTGAAGGAGGTTGTTTCTTTCAGGTTCCCTCCATTTATGCTGGCTGATTGTTGTCTGTTTTTGTTGTTGTTGCTGTTGGTGGTGGTGTTGGCTTTGGCCAGGAATCTTCATCACCTCTGTTTTCTCTATGTTCATCTGAAGTCCTATCTTTGATGCTTCTCCTGCCAACTTGTTGCTTTTCGCTTGCATATCTTAGAGTTTGTGGGAAATCATACATATATCATCGGCGAAGTTCAGATCCTCCAATTTCGCTGAAATTTTACAAACATAGTTTTTACATTTGACTACTTATACCTATTTATAAGTAGCATACCCCACAACAGAACTACGGAGATATCCATTTTAGAAAAATAAATGATACAGACTAAACATCACTTACTCGTACATCTCCTGCTCCACTTGAATCATTTAAATACTTTAAGAATTGCTTCAATGCATCATGATTCTGTTCATCTGGATCACGATCATAAATTGACACAGAACCAGGTATCAGACGTTTATTATCATAACGATGAAGAGTTGATGTCAATCCACTCGTTGGTATTGATCTTTGACTATCATTTAACCAAGATACTTGTGAACGCAGTGTAGACATTGTATTGTAACCTGTAATAAAATGTGTTTTTTTTAAAATGATATCAGGGGAATAAGTTAAGTTAGTCCTCATGCTTGATAGTGAAACGTCAGTGGTCAAATGTATCAAAGCTAGAAGAATACCAAAGCGAAGACATTGGCTGGCGGTCGCGCTATGTCGCAAATTGGCAGAAGTTAGAATTCATGGGATGACCATTGGATCGGGTTCCAGTGGCTCAATGGTCTACGAGCTCGCTTTGTAACCATAAGGTCATGGGTTAGAACCCAACCCGGTGGGGTGCGTACTGATGAAGAGTGCCAAATTGGGCTGACGAAACAGCTGTCCAGTACGCCCAGCTGGTTTTCCAATGGTTCTCTAACCAATGTCAGCTCATGATGAAATCCAGTAACCAATACCAGACAATCTCATTTTCTTTTTCACAAGCAGAAAGATCTGAAGATGTATATACAGGAGAAAACAGAGTAGGATATAAGTGTTTATAAATAAGCTCTCTTGGAATAATTGATGCCTCAATCAGTATCACAATCGATGAACTATTTTTGCCCAACACCTTACCATACACACACACAAGTATATCTGAGTATAGAACACAAAGCTTGCATCAGATGAAAGTAAAAAGATGGAAATATAACTGATGAATAATAACTACAGTAAACACTGTTATTTGATACAGACTAATATGAAACGATAATTATACATCTCATCCAACAGCTGTACGACAATGCTCCATGCCAAGTAATCCACAACGGGAAGCTTACGGAATCCTTCGAAGTGAGGACAGCAGTAAGACAAGCTGGCTGGCTGCCTACTATCGCCAATGATTTTCCTGATTGCAGTAGATAGGATAATGCGACAAATGGCGGCGGGCAATGAGGAAACAGGCATAAAATGGACTCACACAAAAAACCAACTTGGAGGATCTGGACTTCGCCGATAACATATATATGTCTGATTTCCCACAAACTGGAAGATATGCAAGCGAAAAGTAACAAGTTGGCAGAACAAGCATTAAATATAGGACACCGCTTCAGGTGAACATAGAGAAAACAGAGGTGATAAAGATTCCTGGCCAACACCACCAACAGAAACAACAACAACAACAGACAACAATCACCATAAATGGAAGGAACCTGAAAGAAACAACCTACTTTAACTACCTACCTGGGAAGCATCGTTTCAACTACAGGAAGACGGAACTGACGAGGATATCAAAACAGCGAGGATCGAAAAAGCAAGACAAGCTTTCACTACTCTCAAGTCTGTGTGGAGGTCAACAGCCCTACTCAGCACGAAAACGAAGATAAGATCCGGATTTTCAACTCCAATGTGAAGTCAGTCAGTGCTACTCACTATACGGATCAGAGACTTGCACTGCGCGTCATAAAGAACATCTCAAACAAACTACACACCTTCATCAACAGCTAGCTGTCTTCGCTCAATACCACTCAAGATCAGATGGCCGGTCAGAAAAGATCAGCAACAGAGATCTCTGGCAATGAGCGAACCAACTCATCAGGAACCGATTGTGAAAGAAATAGGCAGGCAGGAATAAATGGAGATGGATTGGCTGGTCATACTCTGAGGAAACAATGCATCGAGTGACATGACTAGAGAAGCCATCTCTCGAGTGGAACCCGACTGAATTGGAAGCGGCGAGTTGGTCGTCAGTTTTAGGGTGGGGTGACTTTGAGGAGGTGATGTGAAGAGGAGATGAAAACGTGTGGGCAGACTTGGAGCCAGGTGAAGACTGTAGCAGAGAACGGAAGGCAATGGAGACGCGTGGCTGAAGCCCTTATGTTCCTCTAGGAATTAAAGGAAGCAATATTAATAATCAAGTATATCAGCTACTACGTTTAATACGCGAATGTAGATTTCTAATTATCACGAAAGACTTTAGATGGAAAGTTTAACGGTTCCCTTTATGCATTTTTTTCGCTCATTCAAAATTATTAATATAATTAGCCTAAGTTATTTAGTCATAAGAAAAAGACGTAAACAGAGGAGAAAATTTACTTTTCGACGACTCATATTCAAATTTAACAAAGAAAATATCACAAGACCAATCAGACACTGGTTAAAATCTGTCCTCGAAAACGTATTACGTAGTGTAAGGTGTAGTCGTCTAGAAAAGGATGATTAATTGGAAATTAGAAAAGAGGTAGAAGCGAAAACTGACAAACTGGTCGAAGAAGCAGCCAGAGAAGACAGGACTCCAGGTGAACATAGACAAAACGGAGGTCATGAAAATAACCAACAAACAACAACAATAGTAACATCCAGCGCCAATCACCATCAACGGGAGGGATTTGATGAAAGAGGTTACTTCACTCATTTATCTAGGGAGCATTCATTGTCTCAACTACAGGCATGTGGAACGGACGAGGATGTCAAATCGAGAATCGGTAAGGCTAGAAACACATTCATCAACCTCAAACCAATCTGGAAATCTTCGTCACTCAACTCAGCATCAACAACAAAATTCGGATTTTAAATACAAACGTCAGTCAAGTCAGTCACTTCTTCTATACGGATGGATCAGAAACTTGGCCAGTGTGTCACAAAGAATGAGTATTTCCAACAGCCTGTTGCACACCTTTATCAACAACTAACTGTCTTCGCTGGCTCTATACTCAAGATCAGATGGCCGCCGGAAAGAACAAGAACCAACAAGAAACATACTATGTGAAGAAACAAATCAAGAACCAATCGCTCAACAAATATGCAGGAGAAAGTGGAGATGGATTGGACACTCACTCGCTGAGGACGCCACTCGCTGGGTGACATCGCGCGTCAGGCCAGTGCTCGAATGGAACCCGAAAGGGAAGCGGCGAGTGTCCCACTCGCCAAGGGTGACATGGAGGAGATCGTGTGAAGAGGAGATGAAACAGTATGGACTAACATGGATGCAAGTGAAATGTACATCAGAAGACAGAAGCAAGTGGAGACGTGCAGTTGAAGTCGTATGTTCCACTAGGAACCCAAGCGAACAATAATAATAACAGCATCAACATAAAATAAAATGAATGTCAGAAGAATTAGGAAAGGTAATAGTACAAATTCATGAGTTTATAGTCTCTACTGAGGGCCAGGGCAGTAGTAGGGGCTGGCTGAACTTGTTTCTTTTGAACACAGAGCGCTGGTTGTTTGAGGCGAATTGCAATAGCCTCTGCTGTTTGGAGCAAGCGGTGCTTCGACGATTTTGGTAATTTGTTAGGCACCCGGTATATTATGGAGAAGGATTCGTCTACGCTGACTTTGTGACCGGTTTGCACCAGATGATCTAATATCGAGCTGTTAATAGTTTTAACAACACCTTTACTTAGCCATAGTGGGATATCTTCTCAAGCAATTTCCAATTGCCAATTAGTCACCCTTTTCTAGACGACTACACCTTACACTACGCAATACGTTTTCGAGGACAAATTTTAACCAGTGTCTGATTGGTCTTGTGTGATTTTTTCTTTGTTAAATATAATTACGATTGTACACCAGCTTATGAAAATGAGTCGTCGACAAGAAAATTTTCTCCACTGTTTACGTCTTTTTCTTATGACTCAATATGAAAATATTTCGTTCATTAATTTAATTAGTGCTGTAAATGATCAAACTTACCTGGATTACCTCTATTGTATTCAGAGTCATGCAGATGGCCATGAAGTGGATGACGCTGAAATGAAATATTTTTTTTAAAATGCTGAATTACTCTTAAGATAAATGAAGGGTTACTAATCAACAAAATATAAAACAAATACAAGCGTTGTAGATAGCTAGTTTGTATTGAACATGCGAGTAATAGCTCACTGGATGTGAGGTACTTGAATTTCGACATGAAGGTTATCATGTGGACACCTATTACGTAATTTTACGGCTGTTTGCACTGCTCATATTCACGGATATGCGTTTAGAAGAACACTCAGGTTTTATATGAGATTCAGACCAACAGAGAACTTTTAGCTCTGGAGTTAGAATTGATACTTTTATTCTGTCCTGATTAAGAATGAACAACCAATTCTGTCAGTCAGCAGTCACTGAAATCGTAGATCTTTATAGCTGTATAGTAATCACAAGTACGAAACCGTTGTAAAGACTCTCTGGATGACTGTATTTGTCTGTACACCACAGTTATTCAATATTTACATACATTAATCTTCCGTCCAATGTTCACCCAGCAACTCAAAGATGTCTTACTTAAGCTTAGCTCTTATTCATGCATATACCATTTCAACTGTTCCTGTGGTTCAAGTTATATAGGGCGCACGATTAGACAGGTCCGTCTATGGGTTCGAGAACATTTATCAGCTTGGTTCAGCAGGGGGAAATTAATTACATAAAAAGCTCGATCCTGTCACACTTGGTCGATACTGGACATCGCATCGATGCTAACACAGCTCTCAGGGTTATATACCGAATTCCGCAGTCGTTATCACGTACAGTTCGTTTACGTCTCCTACACATAGCTGAAGCTGTTGCAATAGGATCGACTAAACCGGAACTTTGTATCCAAAAAGAACACGTCCAGACGCTGTTCCTACCGTGACCAAACTTGGATTGATGATTCTTGTTCTCACCAAGAGTGCTCCTTCCCCTTAACTCTCTCGGCCTTTTTTTTCCTTTGCTTATTATTACAAATATTATTATTATTCGTCATAATTTATGCCACTCATGCAAACATTCTCTCAATACTATCGAAATTTTCATTTATACTATCCGGATTTATTATTAGTGATATTATCACTTTTCTCAATATATGCCTCCACCTGTTTCATTTCACATATTCGTTATTTCATTATGAACCTCTCATCGCAGTCTTACTATCTCCTGTTTAACACAGACCACTTTGTACTAGCCACTCACCTGACACCTTTTATAACCTTGAACTGACTTGTCAATTTTCCTACCCCACACTCTACAAATCTATTGTGACTAATCACCATCACTGTCTCCGGCGGATACATTTTTTCCGGTAGATAGAACTTTTGAGAGATCCATCATTACGTCTGCTAAGGCACAATCAAGAAAGGGAATACTTAGTTCGGACTCCTTTTCTACTGTGTATTGTAAAGAAGGATGGCTGTTGTTGAAAGCAAAGAAGACACCATCAAGAATTACATTTTTATCGCAGATAACGAAAGTGTCGTCTGCATATCTTTTATAAATGTCAAAATGACAGCTGGGTGATTTAGTTGTGAACAAAGTCATATCAAAATCATCTATATAAGCTACAAATCTTCTCTCTTACCTAAACGTTGAAAGAAATCCTTAGAAATGTATGTATACTCAAAAGAAACTAGAATAATGGTTTTATCATATTAATATGAGTGTATTTAATGGAAAAAATTGACAGAAAGCACTTTTTCATACGTGAAAAAGGTTAGAATATGCAGAATTAGGTTACATATATCGTAAATTTATTCTGTCGCATTTCTATGTGAATATATAAAGCATCTTAGTGACAACAATAATTTCAAGTCATAGCAAAAACTGATATCAATTAGAGAACTATTGAAAACAAGGGAGTACTGAACAGCTGTTTCATCCAATTTCCAGACTATACATCAATACACACCATTTCCAGTCATTGTCATCATCCAGTGATCAACGAACGGGTTTGCCTAGTAACCTGAAGGTTCTGGGTTCGATCCCCAGTGAGATCGTGGGTGTGTACTGCTGTAAAGTCCTCAACTAGGATCAATCAAACAAGTGTTCAATACACACCCTGGTTTTTGAAAGTTCTTGATCTTACTTGGAATCAATCAAATCCATGAAAGTCAAGACAACAATAAATTACCTACCTTATGCAACGCAGCTCGAGCTCTTTGAATGAGTGTTAAACGTCTTTGACTTCTGTGAATGAATGAATAAATAAATAAAAATTTGAAATTAAATATTTAAAAAAATATAACTACAAAGAGAGAAATAATTAGATTAACATTTTTTTGAAAAAAAAAGACGAATATATTACGAATGCTATGTTTTACCATAACTGTCTATTACTATTATTATTATTGTTCCCTTGGGTTCCTAGTGGAATATAGGGCTTCAACTGTACGCCTCCACTTGCTTCTGTCTTCTACTGTACTTTTCACCTGCATCCATGTTAGTCCATACTGTTTCAACTCCTCTTCACACGATCTCCTCCATGTCACCCTTGCACTGACGTCCCACTCGCCGCCTCCCTTTCGGGTTTCACTCGAGCTTTGGCCTGACGCACGATGTCACCCAGCGAGTGGCGTCCTCAGCGAGTGAGTGTCCAATCCATCTCCACCCTCTCCTGCATATTTGTTGGGCGATTGCTTCTTGTTTCGTTTGTTTCTTCCCATAGTATGTTTCTTGTTGGTTCTTGTTCTTTCCGGCGGCCATCTGATCTTGAGTATAGAGCCAGCGAAGACAGTTAGTTGTTGATAAAGGTCTGCACAACCTGTTGGAAATATTCTTTGTGACCCGCCAAGTTTCTGATCCGGATTACTAGGTCACTAGTTTTATAGCCGGTCCCAAGCCCGGATAAAGAGGGAGGGTTGGGGTGTGGTGCTAGCAACTCCACCCCCAAAACTTGACCAAATTTCTACAGAAACTTCAACTCCTTTCATCGTTTGCTTTCATTCAAATACAACCAGTATTAAAATGGTTCAATAGTTCCCTGTGTTCAAATTCGGTGAAAACAAATCAAATCCCTAAAAATCAACCACTGAAAATTTATCTGATGCTCGTTAGCAACTTGCTACAGGACGGAGTTTCCTGGAGTTAGTTCTAGTGAGAAGTGGTGACCATCCTGTCGGGATGTATGGATGGATTTTCACACCGATGACACTGGTTTGTAGTCGCGCTAAATCACGAGTTGGTAAAAGTTAGAATTCATGGACTGGCCATTGAGTTGGGTCTCAATGGCTGAATGGTATACGAGCTTGCCTTATAACCGGAAGTTCCTGGGTGGGCACGTACTACCGATGATTCCCAAACTAGGATGGAGAAAACAGCAGTCCGGAACTCCAGTGCTAGTTTTCTCAATGGTTCTCTAACTGATATCGATCCGTGGTCAAACTCGTATAAACAAATCAACTCTTGGAAATGAAAAGAGTCAGTTGGTCAACTAACCAGTTTAGTAATGATGAATGAATGGGTTTCAGAAATGAATTTAAAAATACCACAGAGAAGTTAGTCAAATTCATTTAATATAAATTATACTACTTTCATAATAAACGAAAATTAAAATAAGTGAAATTAAGGTGAAACTGTGATATAAGTACAGAATAACGACATAAATGAACTCAAAAAAAAATAAAATACTAATATACTACTGATAATTATATAAAAGTAGCTGCAATCTTCCTAGTTAAATACTTATCTAACTGATAAAAAAATAAATTTATAAATTACACATATCAAGAGAGAATAACTTAAGACGAAAATCTCTAGAAACTATAGAAAATCACCTGTCTAAATAATTTAGCCTGGAATGTCACTGTCACTTTTTTCCCAGTTTGGGACTCTTCAACAGTGCAACTTACCAAGGGATCTCTCTCCTTCCCCCCTCTCTCTCTCTCTTAAAATCCTTCATAATTGCAAAATATTTAGAAACGGCAAAATATCACATGGTTGAGTTGGTGGTTCAGTGGCAGAATTCTCGCCAACCACTCACATGATCTGGGTTCGATGGCACTTCAGTTCACTCCTAAACATCACCGAGCCAACAGTAAACCTGGTAAAGAGGGAAGGTTCACCGGTCTAATTGCCGGCTCAGCGAAGTTTAGGAGTGCGTCAGCTGGGGATCGAACTGCAGGTGACATTCGTGGTTGGCGAGCATTCTGCCGCCGGACCACGGATGCACTAAGTTGAAAAGTACTTGAGTATCTTTGTGATATTATAATCAACTTAAAACCAAGTTATCTGGGGTGTGAGAATACTAGTTTTTGAAAACTGTGCAGATAAAGGGAAACAATGAGAGACTTCACGAAATGACATGAAGCAACATGACTTAGTTGTTTCTACTTCCCTTTCAACTTACATCTACTGTGATCACCATGAAATGTCAAGGCAGTAATTAGTTGGCATCACGCATTTCCTAGCAAACTCACTTACTAAGGTTTCACAACTTAATAGGTGATTTTCAAATAGCTAGTTGAAACGAAATTTAACGACAAAATAGTTTATTCAGTAAAACTACTACACATAAGCAAAATGTAGGTGATATGATATCTGATTGTATGGAGGATTTCATCAGGAGCTGACATCAGTTAGAGAACCACTGGAAAACCTGAAAGGAGTACTGGACAGGTGTTTCGTCCCAGTTCGGGGCTCTTCATCAATACGCACCCACCAGGATTCGAACCCAGGACTTTCTGGTTACAAGGCGAGCTCGTAGACCATTGAGCCACTGGGACCCGATCCAATGGTCCTTGAATTCTAACTTCTGCCAATTCACGACATACCGCGACCATTTCGCAGTGTTTTCTTCGATGAGTTACTGCCTCATCTTCAACCTGCTGTACCCTAATGGTCACGGCTTCCCACTAGAACCCCAGGTCCTAGTGGCTCAATGGTCTACGAGCTCGCGTTGTAATCAGAATGTCCTGGGTTCGAATTCCGGTGGGTGCGTACTGATGAAGAGTCCCAAATTAGG
Organism: Trichobilharzia szidati; assembly: GCA_944472155.2. Classification (NCBI taxonomy): domain Eukaryota; kingdom Metazoa; phylum Platyhelminthes; class Trematoda; order Strigeidida; family Schistosomatidae; genus Trichobilharzia; species Trichobilharzia szidati. Next base: position 14,292,969 of record OX235272.1, on the reverse strand, counting down.
ACGATACAGCTGTCCAGTACTCCCAGGTTTTCCAGTGGTTCTCTAACTGATGTCAGCTCATGATGAAATCCTCCATGCAATCAAACAAAATCCCTACAAGACCAATACTTGAAAATATGTTATCTAACAAACTTATTTTTAAATTCCTATTTGATTATAACAGCGATAAATCACAGCTGCACACTAGAAAATCATGCATTACTGTATGGAAATGTTAGATTCCTAAGAAATTATGAATTTACATAAGTCCCTTTCATAAAATGAATTTTGTATGAACTCAACTATAATTACTGCTTGAAGTTGATCGACAGGTTAACGCATTAGTTTACACTTAAATGATACAAGGATGTTCGATACAAATTATGCGTAAACTTCACTTTCTTAATATCTCTCCTTAAGACGTTTAAATGTTCTATGTATATTTTAAATCTTTTAAAGTATTTCAGTCTATGAGAAGGCGAAGGTGAAAAGAGTTAATTCCTGAAATAATAAAAGAGGAGATTTGTACCTCAGCTGGATGTTTTAATATGTGTTCACTCTTTGATATCAGTGGTTAAATCGCAAAGCTTTCATTGTCCTTCCAGACAAAATCTTCAGCGCTCACATAGAATGATCGGTCGGTCGGTCGGTCGGTTTTTGACATAGAACTTTGCACATATGTGCACCAGTTCAAGTCGCCACACTCCCTCCTCATAGCACACAAAGCAACAGAACAAAGTAGGAGAAATGCATATTAGAGACAGTAAACAGAGGTGTGAGACAAAGGTATAGTAATAACGAAGAACAAAACAGTTTCATTGGAAATCATAAGTCGCAAGGAATGGATGCATCTGCGCCAGCCATTGACAACGACTTTGAGCTAGCCATGTCACCAATCGTTTCCAACCATTGGTTTTTACCGTCCCGAGGACCCCAACCAGTCAGGAAGCCAGTCTACACCTTCCTACATGGCTGGCTGGCTTAGACTAACTGTTGTAGATTTCATTGACTGGTGACATGTTTTCGTTTGACCGCCACTGGCTAGCTCTTTTCCAGCCTGACCCTATATCAGCTAACATTGCCCATTGTCGAGGAAGGCGATGACTAGGCATTCATTCGTAACACATGTCCTAACCATCTCAGTCGATGTAGCTTCACAGTCCCCTCCTTACCTAGCACTCGACCGATACCTAACCTCAATATTGCTCACCTTATTGTACCACTTCACACGGGAGATAGAACGCAGGCACCTGTGATCAAAGACAGCTAATCTTTTCATGTCTTCTACTCTCAAAGGTCAGGTCTCACAGCCATACTGCTGAGCAGTACACACGCCCTTTGATCGATAGCCGGATATCACGTCTACGCCAGAGACGGCGTAAACGGGCATATGCGAAACTAGCCCTCTGTATCCGTGCTGAGATTTCGTCAGAGATCAACCCGTTGGGGCTGATGGTACTTCTCAAATAAGTGAAGCGATCAACGTGCTCTATCACTTCACTTCCTATCACATAGAATGAAGCGCTAAATATATTGTCTAGAAGGAAAATCAAAGCTCTGCAACTGAACTATTCCACCTGAGAGAACACAACCATATCATCATCATCATCAAAAAGAGTTAGTTCTACTAACATTTCTGAAAAAAAATTGATAGTGGTTGACGACAGTTGTTATTACTAACAGTTTTGACTGTAACTTTTCCCAGTTATTCAGAAATTTCTATTTCTTAACCCCAAATAAAGACAGTAAAGTTAACGATCTTGTCTTAACAGACCAACAGATATACTTTTCAAAAGTTGCTTTGAAAGGGATTAGATTTGTTCTGACGGGTTGACCACGGACTGATATCAATTAGAGAACCATTGAGTACTGGACTGCTGTTTCATCCAAGTTTAGGAATCATCGGTAGTACGTGCCCACCCAGGACCTTCCTATTACAAGGCAAGCTCGTATACCATTCAGCCACTCGGACTCATGAATTCTAACAATTCGTGATTTTCAGCGCGACCTCCAACCAATGTCATAGGAAGGAAAATCCATCCTCACTCCCGACAGGATGGACCTCACTCGTCACGACTTCTCACTAGAACTGCAGGAAACTCCATCCTGCAGCAAGTCACTAACGAGCATCAGATTAATTTTCAGTAGTTGGTTTGTAAGGATTGAAAATTGATTTGATGCTCTCTGGTGACTTGATACAGGAAGGATTTTCCTGGGTGTGTGCTGCCGGTGAGTCGCAAACTAGGATGAAACAACAGCTGTACAGTACTCCCTGATTGTAAAAATGGTTTTCTAACTGATATCAATCCGTGATCAACTCGTGAAAACAAACAGATACACACGCTAAAAGGTCAATCTTTTTGACCAACTAAAACGGAAACCAACTTCAAGTTATAAAATATCGACTAAATGACAAAGAAAGCATACACAATACTTATATATGAGCAGTAGTGAGCTGATTTTACATCTAAATATTAGTGTGCATTTACTTTTTTTTAGAAAAATAAAAACGAACATAGACAGTCGTATAAAGTGTTGAAAAACCTAAAGTGAAAACATGCATTAACCATCATTTGAGGCATTACATTACATCATACAATGCAATTCAATGAAAAAAGAGAATAGGGTCAAAATGTATATGCATGCACAAAAAAAACATCTACATATATGTGTTGAACGTTGAAAGTATTTGTGAATCGCAATGGAATTATACAATAATCATAAATGAAAATCCCTAAATCTGAGAGATTTATTTGATGATCTCTATATTTAAATCTTGTAGTAGTTAAGTAAAGAAATACAAAACGCATGTTTTGGTTGTATCTGAGACTCATCAACTGGAGGCGTTTCAGTGAATATAGACCTTCCAACTGAATTCCGACTCCAGTAACCGCAGTCTGAAGCAGAAATATATCGGTCAATTTTGTTGATAAGTTACGACAGCTAAACGTTCTCCGAAACGTGTGTAGGTCTTCCAAGGTGATCGTGTGCCTTTGCATAAATTGATATATAGAGCAGAATGAATCAACTTAATACAAGTTTGACCACGGATTGACATCAGTTAAAGAAACATTGAAAACCAGCATGGAGTATTGGACAGCTGTTTCATCCCATTGGGTGCGTGCTGCCGATGATTCCCAAACTAGTGGGATGAAACAGCTGCCCTATACTCCATGCTGGTTTTCAATGTTTCTTTAACTGATATCCATCCGTGATCTAACACGTATTATTATTATTATTGTTTCCTTTAATTCCTAGAGGAACATAGAGGGCTTCAGCCAGGCGTCTCCATGGCGTTCGGTTCTCTCCTAGAGTCTTCACCTGGCTCCACACGCTCTCATCTCCTCTTCACATGACCTCCTCAAAGTCACCCATCCTCGCACTCACGACCAACTCGCCGCTTCCAATACAGTCGGGTTCCACTCGAGCAATGGCTTTTCTAGTGATGTCACTCACTTCATGGTTTGTTTCCTCAGAGTATGGCCAGCCAATCCATCTCCATTTCTTCCTGCCTGCCTATTTCTTTCACAATCGGTTCCTGCTGTGTTGGTTCGCTCATTGACAGAGATCCCTCTCTGTTGCTGATCTTTTCTGGCCATCTCATATTGAGCGGAGTATTCAGCGAAGACAGCTGTCGATGAAGGTGTGTAGTTTGTTTGAGATGCTCTTTATGACGCGCAGTGCAGTGCAAGTCTCTGATCCATCCGTATAGTGAGTAGCACTGACTGACTTCACATTGGAGTTGAAAATCTGGATCTTATCTTCGTTTTGATGCTGACTGAGTAGGGCTGTTGACCTCCTCCACACAGACTTGAGAGCAGTGAAAGCTTGTCTTGCTTTTCCGATCCTCACTGCTTTGACATCCTCGTCAGTTCCGCCTGTAGTTGAAACGATGCTTCCCAGGTTGGTTGGTGAAGGAGGTTGTTTCTTTCAGGTTCCTCCCATTTATGCTGATTGTTGTGTGTTGTTGTTGTTGCTGTTGGTGGTGTTGGCCAGGAATCTTCATCACCTCTGTTTTCTCTATGTTCACCTGAAGTCCTATCTTCTCCGGATGCTTCTTCTGCCAACTTGTTGTTTGACATATTGGTGACAAATTATTCTAAGATATTTGAAGACAGTCGGCAGCAAGCCTTGCCTGATCTAGTTTTCGTGCTTGTTGGCACTCACTCACCAGTCACAGCAAGGTGTATCTACAATCTTGAAGGAACTCATGTCCCTTCTGAGACTAGAGCTCGAATCACTCAGTACTGCAGTCACAGACGTTGCCACTGAACTGTTGATGCTCCTGACTGACCTCTAATGTCATGCGTCTAGTTCTTCTATCAGTCAAATTTGCCATGTCGCTGAAACATAATTTTTACACTGGGATATTTCACTGGGTGACGTGGGTTCGAATTTCAGAAGGGACATGAGTTCCTTCAAGGTTGCAGATACACCTTGCTGAGGAGTGCCAACTAGCACAAAACTTAGGTCCAAGGCTTGCTACCGATTGCCTCCAACCGTCTAATATTTCACTTCATTTTCTCACTCTATTCCCTCTGTGTTCCACTTACACCGAGCCAGAGTCAACTCTGAAGTTTTTGCTATGACCACCAACTATCAGTTCTGTTTAAAATGGGTGGAAAATATACATAAATCCTATCGAGAATGAAATATCAGACTTCTCATCTTCATCACTGAGTACAAACAACACACACATATACCTAAAGGGGTGCAAAGCATACATAGGCAAACACAGTGTGCAGTGCAGTTGGACGTAAGCAAACAAACAAAAAAGTGAAACTTTCTCGAACGAAAATTATACACAAACACAGAAAACAAGCAGGTTAATATTGTGTTGTATTGTTCTCTCTTTTCTTTTTTTTTTAACTAACTCATTCACATTCTTTTCTGTTGACTTACTCCAAAAGAAGTTGATTAGTTAGATCACTAGAATGCGAAATATTATATTAATCAATAAGCAACTTTTTACAAAAGAATGATAGTTGACACGTAGTCAACATACATATAATTCTTATATGAAATTATTTATCTCCAGCACAGGCAGGTAAATATTATTCAAGTTAAAAATGTTGAAAACGGGGATTTCTGATGTATAGTTGTGGTGAGAGCTGGCTGCTAGTCAAAGTTGGTAGACAGTAATTGAAGTCAATGTTTATGTCCCCAATATTGGTGGTGAGAAAATGAGAACAAAGACTTTGCGTAGTCGGATACAGTTAGCATATGGATGATCTGACACAGCCACAAAGAGATGCAAGGTTAACTTTCTGTGAGAAACAACCATCAATCAGAAGACTGTATTGTTTACTAACAATAATCTACAATAATGTACATTAAAATCTATAAATATGTGTTGATTTTCCTTAATAAACGATCCGTTGCCTGGCCCTTGTCTTCTGTTGTTATAATATGACTTAACTATCTCAGAAACAACCACAAAGAGATGACAGAATAATCTTCAGCAGGAAAACAACCGATCAGAAGACGTTGCTTCTCCGCTGACAACAACGCTAATAATGATGTACATAAAAATCTATAATCTATAGATATCTGAAGATTTTCTCAAAAAACGATCTGTCGCCTGTCCCTTGTCTTCTGTCGTTACATACTTACAATGATATCGTATTTGTTAAGCAACACGGGTAAAAAAAACTTAGTTTCATCAAAAAAAAGAAATTACATTAGTGAACCTGAGACCCCAATATAACCAAAGTCTCTTACTCTCTATATACACCAATCTTTGCTCCTACTGTAACGACAGAAGACAAGGGCCAGGCAACGGATCGTTTATTAAGGAAAATCAACACATATTTATAGATTTTAATGTACATTATTGTAGATTATTGTTAGTAAACAATACAGTCTTCTGATTGATGGTTGTTTCTCACAGAAAGTTAACCTTGCATCTCTTTGTGGCTGTGTCAGATCATCCATATGCTAACTGTATCCGCCTACTTGAAGCCTTTGTTCCTATTTTCTCACCACCAATATTGGGGACATAAACATTGACGTCAATTACTGTCTACCAACTTTGACTAGCAGCCAGCTCTCACCACACTACAATAATGAAACTGCAAATACTTCTCATTGAAAAAGTTAATAACTGATTAGTGAATGAATGATTCAGGGGAAAATAAAAAGGAAGTAGATGCAACAAAATTTCATAATGTAGCATGGACTGAAAGTGTTAACTTACTAGTGACTTGAAACAGGGTAAAAGGAATTAGAGAAAATCCACTTATGAAGACAATACACGAGTAAAACAAGAAAGCTAACAGGTATACCGCTTAAACTAAACACATGATAATAATAAAAAATATCCAAGTGGACAATAGAGATAGTCTTACTTTGTCATTTGATGTGTCCAGCAACGCGACCTAGTAGACTCCGAACACAATACGAACCTTAATGAGCTAAGGAGAATAACTCTAACTGTTAAACACAACACCGACCACAATAGTCGAACGCCACTGGTGCTTAGGAACAAGAGAAGACAGACCGTTGACATAAGAGAGCTTCTACTAACTCAAACAACAGTCCTAAACAAAGATGCTGAATCTATAGCTTCTTGAAGACCTCGACGTGCCAGTGGTTTAATGTTAGAATCCTCACCAACCACATGTTCCGGGTTCGATTTCCGACTGACATACACCTAAACCTTGCCTATACGGTAGTAAGCTCAGTAAAGAGGGAGGATTAGATGCGGGGCTAGAAACCCAACACTCCATAAAAACAACACCACTACTGAAACTTTGGAATCATTGGAACACAAAAGATGAAGATCGGTATCGGATATCTGATCAGAAAAGACTTTGACAACTGATAGGTTTGGGGAGTTAACAACCAATGGGTGGAAAATACAAGAGGCGTCATGGGTGTGCGATAACTTCAAAATATAGTCATTTTAAGGTAAATATACAGGAGTAGAGAAAATTATCATCAGTGAAAAGAAAGCATTTCTTTAAAATGTCCATTTATAGAAATTTTCCTACTTGATCTAAAGACAAGCGTAAAATTATAGAGAAAAGTTAGTTATACTTTAGAAGAATACTTTGATCATAGGAAGAATACATGCTAGTGTCATAAAAAGAACAGTAAATATTTTTACAACATGGAGAGGAACGTGAATCAAACGATGAAGAATGATTGACTTCAATTTGATTATTATTATTATTATTGTTCCCTTGGGTTCCTAGTGGAACATGGGGCTTCAACTACACGTCTCCACTTGCTTCTGTCTTCTGCTATACTTTTCACCTGCATCCATGTTAGTCCATACTGTTTCAACTCCTCTTCACACGATCTCCTCCATGTCAACCTTGCACTGAAGTCCCACTCGCCGCTTCCCTTCCGCGTTCCACTCGAGCGTTGGCCTGACGCGCGATGTCACCCAGCGAGTGGCCTCCTCAGCCAGTGAGTGAGTGTCCAATACATCTCCACTTTCTCCTGCATATTTGTTGAGCGATTGCTTCTTGTTTTGTTTGTTTGTTCCCATAGTTTGTTTCTTGTTGGTGATTCTTTCCGGCCATCTGATCTTCAGTATAGAGCCAGCGAAGACAGTTAGTTGTTGATAAAGGTGTGCAACAGGCTGTTGGAAATACTCATTCTTTGTGACCCGCCCCTAACTTTCTCATCCATCCGTATAGAAGAACTGACTGACTTGACTGACGTTTGTATTGAAAATCCGAATTTTGTTGTTGATGCTGGCTGGGTTGAGTGACGAAGATTTCCAGATTGGTTGGAGGTTGATGAATGTGTTTCTCGCCTTCCCGATTCTCGATTTGACATCCTCGTCCATTCCACCTGCCTGTAGTTGAGACAATGCTGGTTGCCTAGATAAGTGAATGAAGTAACCTCTTTCAAATCTCTCCCGTTGATGGTGATTGGCGCTGGATGTTGCTGTTGTTATTGTTATTATTATTGTTGGTTGGTTATTTTCATAACCTCCGTCTTGTCTATTTTCACCTGAAGTCCTGTCTTCTCTGGCTGCTTCTTCGGCCAGTTAGTCGGTTTTCGCTTGTAATTCTTCCTTTTTGTGTTTGATAAGTGAGTTAATCATTATTCCATTTAAATCTATACTACTTACTGACTGTTATTAGTAGTTGGTGATCAATCAAGACAATCAGTAGTGCTTGCCTGCCAGAGATCGTGGTGATTTAAGCCCCAGACCACTGTTTCATTCCTCCGAGGAAAAGCTCATCAGTGTCACGTATACAGACTAACACATCAGAGTGATTTTTACTGAATGTGAAAGAAGGTTAACAAATCCATAACACGGAAAGACATAATTATTTCATGAGTTGATCACGGATTGATATCAGTTAGAGAACCATTGAAAAAACCAGCACCGGAGTACTGGACAGCCGCTGTTTCATCCTAGTTGGTGAATCATCGATAGTAGTAGACACCCATTGGGGTTCAAACCCAGGACCTTCCGCTACCAAGGCGAGCTCGTGACGAATTCTAAAGTGAAATTTATCCAAATCCCTACAAGAACCCATAATTTAAATCCCTGGTTTTCAATGTTTCTCTAACTGATATCAATCCGTGATCAACTCGTAAAAACAAAACTAATCCTTAAAAAACAACTACAGAAAATTAATCTGATGCTCGCTAGTGACTTCCTACAGGATGGTGTTTCCTGGAGTTCTAGTGAGTAGTCGTGATCAGTGAGGTCCATCCAGTCACGTGTGAGGATAGATGTCCCACTGACAACATTAGTTGGTGTTTGCGCTTAATGTATCACGAATCAGTAGAAGTCAGAATTCATGGATTGGTCATCGAGTCGGGTCCCAGTGACTGAATGGCATACGAGCTGGCTTGCCTTGTAACCGGAACGTCCTGGATTCGAACCTTGGTGGCGGATGCATACTACCGATAATTCCCAGACTAGGAGGAAACAACTGTCCAGTACTCCAGTGCTGGTTTTTTCAATGGTTCCCTAGCTGATATCAATCCATGATCAACTCGTCAAAACAAAACTAATCCTTACAAACCATCTATAGATAATTATTTCAGTAATATACCAAATATTAAAAAAACTACTCAACGTTACCTTTTAGACGATGAACCGTTTCGATACTGTTCCATAACTTTTTCCTCAAGTTGTTGTTTCTGTCGATGCATTGATAGCAAACGTTCTCTTTAGAAAAGAAAAAAAAGCAAAGTAATAAAATTAAAATTAAACTGGAAAATACTGTCTTGCATATTAGCGAAACGTTCGCCAATAAAATACACTTCATGTAAAAAGGCATACCACTGCGAATAAGATTGATGAAATTTGTAATAATAAGACAGATGTCAAGAAAATAATTGCTACAATGTTAATAAGTGGTGACTACTTAACATTACATTCACTGGTTCTAATGTTTCTCTTATCGTAGCTGAACTTATTTAATAGGTTGTATGTCCAGTGTCTAGATGGAAACTTGGGGAGATTTTTCGTCCGCATTCTTTTTACTGTTAGACATAAGTAACTGGTTGACAAGAAGGCTTACGTAAAATAGGTTTCGTGTTTTTAGGGGATTTGTATTTCAGTCTTCACAAAAGAACGAAGATTTTTTCAATGTTTCAAATATGCTCTGTCGATGAGTGTCACAACAGGCATAAATTAGGATTTGATGAAAGCTTCTTACCAGTTATCTCCGAAATAAAGTGATCAGCCCCAACGGATTGATTGCTGACGAAATCTCAGCACGGATACAGAAGGCTAGTTTTGCATATGCCAGTTTACGCCGTCTCTGGCTTAGTAGACGTGATATCCGACTATCGACCAAAGGGCGTGTGTACTGCTCATCAGTCCGCTCCGTCCTCCCTTATGGCTGTGAGACCTGGCCATTGAGAGTGGAAGACATGAAAAGATTAGCTGTCTTCGATCATAGGTGTCTGCGTTCTATCTCCCGTGTGAAGTGGTATAATAAGGTGAGCAATATTGAGGTTAGGCGTCGAGTGCTAGATATTGAGGGGAAATCAGTCGACAAGACTGTGAAGTTACGCCGATTGAGATGGTCAGGACATGTGTTACGAATGAATGTCTAGTCATCGCCTTCCTCGACAATGGGCAATGTTAGCTGACATAGGAATGGCCAGGCTGGAAAAGAGCTAGCCAGTGGCGGTCAAACCAAAACATGGCACCAATCAATGAAATCTACAACAGTTAGTCTAGGCCACGTAGGAAGGTGTAGACTGGCTTCCTAACTGGTTGGGGTTCTCGGGACGGTGAAAACCGATGGTTGAAAACAATCGGTGATATGGCTCAAAATCGTTCTCAATGTCTGGCTGGCGCAGATGCATCCACTCTTTGTGACTCATGATTTCCAATGAAACTGTTTTGTTCTTCGTTATTACAATACCTTTGTCTCACACCTCTGTTTGCTGTTTCTAATACGCATTTCTCCTACTTTCTTCTCTCTCTTTGTGTGCTACAAGGAGGGAGTGTGGCGACTTGAACAGCCGCACATATGTGCAAAGTTCTATGTCAAAAAGAGACACAGATATCACAGTGTAGTTATACATAGCTTATAGAAGAGCATTACGAATCTAATCGATGAGCCTCCATCAAATAAATAAATCGAAAATATATTGCCCCAGATAGTTAGTAGCTTGATTGCAGTAGTGATGGACCTAATTTATAGTAGAACATCAGTTGGGTTTATCATAAACTGAGCGGATACAATGAAAAAGAAATAACGCATAGTACGAAATAAGGAGAAAATGCACCACGAGAAATGCAAGAGAATACACAGAGTATGGCGCATTTGGATGCGATTAAACCTCTATTAGCAACTGCCATTGAAAGTCGAAGATACGAAAAGATTAGCTGTCTTCGATCATAGGTGTCTGCGTTCTATCTCCCGTGTGAAGTGGTATAATAAGGTAAGCGATATTGAGATGAGGCATCGGTCGAATGCTAGGTAACGAGGGGAAATCAATCGACGAGGTTGTGAAGTCACATTGGTTGAGATGTTTAGGACATGTGTTACGCACGCCTAGTCTAACCATCACCTTCCTCAACGGGTGATGTTACCTGACTTAGGATCAGGCTGGAAAACGGCTAGTGGTGGTTAAACCAAAACATGGCTTCATCAGTCAATGGAATCCACAACATATAATTTGAGCCAGCCAGCCAGCCACGTAAGGAGGTGCAGACATCCTGACCGATTGGGGTCCTCGGGGTTGGTAAGAACCAATAGCTTGGTGATATAACTCAAAATCGTCCTCAATGGCTGGCGCAGATGTATTGTATTCACTCTTTGTGATTTGCCACATTCCATGAAACTAAATTGTTCTTCCATATCACTATTCTTTTGCCTCATATTTCTGTTTATTATCTCTGTTTTGAATCTCTCTTTACTCTCTCCTGTTGCTTTGTGTACTACATGGAGGGAGTGTGCCAGCTGGAACTGCTGCACATCTGTGAAAAGTTCTACGTTGAAACCAGTCAGTCAGTATATTGCCAACAGAAATCAAATTTATCTGTTGTCACTAACTATTTATAAATGATAACCTTCTTTATACTTGATATCTCACCAAGATTCTGAGCAATTCCACACCATAACCTCAACCAATAATCGAAAATATCATGAATAATAGGTCTAATACCGTAAGTGTATGCAGAACAACCTCACTAGACAGTTTAGCCTTTGACTGTGCAAGTCGCGATAAACTAGGTTATTCGTATTCTTCGGGCATTCTTGTTTGTGTGAACTGAGCGCATTTTTACGGAGTATCTTCTGTTAAATAAGGTCAATATATTTGTCTACCAATATTACAGTACCACAGCACAAGTATAATATACTCTATCCAGAAAGAGACCTAGTTGTCGTTTGAATAGAGTCTCGGAGTCTCAGAGTCTACACGACATTTATCATTCATATACCAACCATACAAGTCACTTTACCTTTATAGAAATCAATTCACAACTACAATAGGATAAGTAAGAATTGGCAGTTTGAATAAAATAATTGAAAAAAGAGTAGTGATTATTTATTAATACCTCAATACACCTTCTTGATTGACATGATTTTCGCAACTTTTCAATGTAGATGCTAAAATCTCTTGATTTTGATTTAATAAGTTTTGAAGTTGACTAAGTAAAGATTTATTTTCTTTTTCATACTTTGAACTAAGTTCTGTCAGCATCTACAAATAATAATAATAACAATAGTACTAATAAGTAGCACAGTATTTCAGCTAAAAATGTACAGTAATTGACATTAGTACCTAACCTCCCTTGTACTGCCACTCTGGGAATGACATACCGAGCCACCACCTTCCTAGACGAGAGATATGCTGGATGACATAGGATTAGGTTTGGAAAGAGTAAGGGGTAGAGTCAAACCGAAACCTCTAATCAATACATGAAACCTTTCACTACTGCTGGTTTGAGCCAGTCAACTAGACAGGCGTAGAGCACCTCTAGTTGGGGTCCTCAGGATGCTAAGAACAAATGGCTGCTGGAGACTGTTATTAATATAGATCAAAATCGCTGTCACCAAATCTCTATCCGGGAAGAGATCAACACAAGTGAAACCTATAAAAGACAGCCAAGGGAACCCAATTACCAAGGAAGAAAGACAGATTAAGCAATGGGTGGACCACTTCAAAGAACTTTTCAACCTACCAACACCTGCAACCCATCCAAAAATACCAACAAAGGCACGTATACAACTGCAAGTTGATACCAATCCTCCAATGAAAGCTGAAGTCTTGAATGCAGTCAAGCTTCTGAAAGGTGGAAAAGCAACTGGACCAGATGGAATACTCCTGAAGCACTGAGAGCGGACCCAGAGACGACAGTAGATATGCTGACGCCATTATTGCAAAAGGTCTGGAAGGAGGGAAAGGTGCCTACTGACTGGAGGAAAGGTTACCTCTTGAACCTACCAAAGAAGGGCGACTTAGGACTCTGCAAGAACTGGCGAGGAATCACGCTCCTGTCAACGCCAAGTGAAATTGTGAGTCGCATCATCCTGGAGAGAATGAAGGACGCACTGGATGCAGAACTCCGACCAGAACAAGCTGGAATCAGAAAAGGCAAATCATGTTCTGATCAAATTGCAACTCTACGCATCATCATCACAGAACAAAGCATGGAATGGCAATCAAACCTCTACCTCAACTTCCTTCATAGACTTTGAGAAGGCCTTCGACAGCGTTGACCGCGAAGTAATTTGGAAACTACTCGAGTGCTACGGCGTACACCAAATATTCACCAACCTTATTCAACAGCTGTACGACAACGACACATGTCAAGTGATCCACAACGGAAAACTCAGTGGGGCGTTTGGAGTAAACACAGGAGTCAGACAAGGGTGCTTTTTATCACCAATGATATTCCTAATTGTGGTGGACTGGACTGGATTATGCGTCAGACAGTGGGAAACGAGAAGACAGGGATATCCTGGACCGACATGAAGAACCTTGAAGACCTGAAATTCACGCATGGATGATTTATGTTTGATTTCACACAAAATCGAAGACTTACAAGCAAAAGCCGACAAACTTGTCGAAGAAGCAGCTGGAGAAGACAGGACTCCAGGTGAACATAGACAAGATGGAGGTTATGAAAATAACCAACCAACCAACAACAGCAGCAGCAGGAGAAACATCCAGCGCCAATCACCATCAACGGGAGAGATTTGAAAGAGGTTACTTCATTCACTTATCTAGGCAACCAGCATTGTCTCAACTACACGAGGAGGAGGAACGGACGAGGATGTCAAATCGAGAATCGGAAAGGCGAGAAACACATTCATCAACCTGAAACCAATCTGGAAATCTTCGTCACTCAACCCAGTCAGCATCAACAACAAAATTCGGATTTTCAATACAAACGTCAGTCAAGTCAGTCAGTTCTTCTATACGGATGGATCAGAAACTTAGCGGCGGGTCACAAAGAATGAGTATTTCCAACAGCCTGTTGCACACCTTTATCAACAACTAACTGTCTTCGCTGGCTGGCTCTATACTCAAGATCAGATGGCCACCGGAAAGAACAAGAACCAACAAGAAACTATGGGAACAAACAAAACAAGAAGCAATCGCCCAACAAATATGCAGGAGAAAGTGGAGATGTATTGGACACTCACTCACTGGCTGAGGAGGCCACTCGCTGGGTGACATCGCGCATCAGGCCGACGCTCGAGTGGAACCCGAAAGGGAAGCGGCGGCGAGTGGGACGTCAGTGCAAGGGTGACATGGAGGAGATCGTGTGAAGAAGAGTTGAAACAGTATGGACTAACATGGATGCAGGTGAAATGTACTGCAGAAGACTGAAGCAAGTGGAGACGTGCAGCTGAAGCCCAATTTTCCACTAGAAACCGAAGTGAACAATAATGATAATAAAGTAGCAACGCACCTATTTGTCAATGACAAGAGTTCCAAATAAACCACAAATATATCAAACTGTAATACCTAATGATTTTGATATGACACTGTTAAATATTTACAGTTTACGTTAAACTATTTCATGAGAAGAGAAACAATGAATATTAAGCATTTGTGGTGAGAGCTGTCTACTAGCCAAATTGGTAGACAGTAATTTACGTCAATGTTTACGTTCTCGAGATTTGTCGTGAGAAAATATGAACAAAGACTGATTCAAAACCGACCACAGCAGACTTTGCGTAGGCGGATGCAGTTAACATATAGAGGATTTGACATTCAAGAAACAGTCACAAATAGATGAAAGATTAACTTTACGTGAGAAACAACCAATCGGAAGACTGTGTTTGTTTGCTTAAATATCCATAGTAATGTACATGAAAATATATAAATATGCGTTGATTTCCTTAATAAATGATCTGTTGCCTGACCCTTGCCTTCTGTTGTTACACATTGACTGAGAGAGAGTAAATGCGAACCATTACAACTGAAAAAACATATAAACACATCCTATAAAATAGAAATGTACTCAAGCTTAAAATTTTTTAAAACATTAACTCAGCTATAGCGTATCAGTTTACAAAATAATAATTTTCACAAAACTCACTTGCAATCGTGTTTTTAAACTTTCCATTTCATTTTGTAAGGTTTGTTCTAATTTTTGATATTTTTGTAGCTCATTAGTTAACTGTTCAATTCTATTTTCACTAGTCTGTAATTGACGACGTATCTCACGTACACGTTCTAAGGCATTACTCTTTTCATGTCGTTCACGATTTAATATTTCATTCAGAGAATTTAATTCAGCTTGAAGGCGGGCGCCTTCTTCTCTTAGTTGAACAATTTGTCTAACTTCACCTGTAAATATTATACATATTGATATATATTAAAAATAAATTATAATCCTATAATAAACGATGCATCTATATATATATATATATCCTTTGAGTCCCGAGTGGAACGCTGGACTTCAGGCTTGCGTTCTGAAGTTTCACTAAGGATCTTTCTTCTTGCTAGGTAGGGAGGGAGGGTTGTTAGCTTTACACCCAACCTTCTGTCTTTACCGGGTAGGGGAGGTTATAAGAAGTGCGTGAGCTTGGGATTATTAGACCTGGAGTAGTAAGTGCTTGGTTGGCGAACATTCCTAACATTGCACCACTGATGAACATATATATATGTCCAATGTAAAATCAGCAACACATATACATGCAATACCAACCTGTTATACTCTCCTTTAAGATATATCCACAACACACATAATCAAGTAGACAGTGATTCAGGGGTTGATAGGATTGAAACCAGTGCCCATCCTAATATTAACTTCACAATGGAGTATGAAAAAGAGGAGAAGTTCCGTTTTCTTGGCCTGGGTATCCAACGAGATGTAGACGGCAAGATCATAAGATATATACACACAGAAAAGAGACCTGGAGGGCGGTTTATCTTAACCTCAAAAGTTTCTGTCCTATATGTTACAAAAAAGGATTAGTGAGAATATTATTTGATCGTGTAAGGAAGCTGTGTTCCGAAGAAAAGATTGAGGAAGAGCTATCCATTGTGGAGAAATGCCTATGCGACAACGGTTACCCACAAAAGTTCATCGACAAGTATCGGAGACGTCATGTTGAAAAAGTGAAAAGCAGCACAGTAGAGAAAAAGCCTATCTTTCTGCAGCTTGCATTCAAAGGTGATGATACTGCTAGTAGAATAAGATGCAGACTGTACGCTGCCCTGAAAAGAACATCTCCAGCCGCCAAGCTTGTATGTGTTTATCAAACAACTAGTTGTTTGAGACAATCAAAAGTGGACAAATACCCACCTCATGTTACCTCCAACTGTGTCTACCAATTTACATGTACGTGCCAAAGCACATACATCGGAAGAACAGAGAGAAGGGTTATTGTCCGCATTTCTGAACACATACCAAAGAACCTGAGACTGAAAGGTCCACAAGTATTAAACAGTGCAATTGCGCGTCATCTATTGGACACTGGTCATATTGTAGACAACTTGAAGTCGTTCAAAATAATCAACAAGCAAAAGAAACCTAGCTTGCTACGCTTTGCTGAAGCAATTGCTATCAAACGACTTAAACCAAATCTATGTACGCAGAAAGAGACAGTGGTGAATCTTGCACTGCCCTGGTGATAACAAAATATACAACTTGTATGAGTCACCCTTTTTCTTGTTTAGAAAACTCTACTCTCTCATCTAAACATGACTCACCCTATCTTGTTCTTTTCTCTCCCTTTTTTTCTATTGGCTATTAGATAAAACATTTTCTTTAGTTACGTAATCTACCTTTTTGTTATGCTCTTTCTAGCTAAACCTTGTTTCTATACACATATATATATATATGCAACTCTGTTTTTGTTTCCAAGCCTAATTGTCTAATTATTCTATAAATAGTCAGTGTTTGTAACTCTTAATTAGTTAAATCATTCCGGACTAATGTTACTTTTACTTCCTACCAATTACTCCTTGTGATCGTGGAAAAGTATGTTCAAATCTTTAATGTAATGTAATTCATATTTTTTATCGTTCAGGTTGTAACCAGTTGAGAAGAATCCTCGAAATAATAAAAGATGAGCTCATATTATCCTGGTACAATTGTTGTTCTTGCTTTGTTCAAGTTTATTAATGGGAAGAATTGCATGAAGTCTTTGAAACCATTTAGCTGAAAAGGTATGAATGCAAAAACAATACTTCTCTAGTGGTAGCTACCACCAGAAGGTAGGGAGGGCATTTCATCCTTTTTCAAATTCATCAACTGAATGTAGCTATTCTTCAGTAAGCAATAAGTCTCAAATAGGACGAAAGGCGCCTTCTGGATTCCACTGCTGGCCACCAGTAAGCAGTTAGCTCCGACTTATATTATTACCCCTGTTAATATCGGGGCATATATGTTGTTCATGGAGCCCATATAATAAAATTAAGCTATTCAACTTGTGTCCAGAAATATTAATATGGGAAATTACTTCACGAGTCAAACTATTACTTGTCGTCCTTATAATGATGGTCATTAGTCCAACCATTCCATATCAGTTTGTTTATTAGGTATATCACACAGTGAAACAGTATTATTTACTGGATGACACAGTTTCGAACAAAATTTATTGTTCATAATCATATCAATTGTGATCACACGACTTGGACACTTGAATTTTATAGCTTTCTTTGTCTTCTCCTATTTGTCGTCGTAGGGGTAGTAGAATTTTCCAGATATCTGGGTGGACAGGTGTTGAATCATTCCTATTACATGTATTTGCAGTTGATTCAATAAACAAAGCTTCTGTTATCAATCTCTCCCTCCACCCTGTAACATTAGATTTTAAAACTTTCATCCTATCCCATCCAGCCTATTTTATGGTTGTGTAACTGCATGTAGTGAGTGGAATAGCTGAAATATTCTCTAAATTTCTTATCTTATTCGGGTCAACCAATCTAGATTTTGCTAAGTTTTTATGTTCAGTTAGTCTGACTGCCCCTGTTCTACTAGTTTGACCTATGTATTTGACCTGACAATCATTGCAGGCGGGGTATTAGATAAACTAAATTGTTTTGTTTTAAAGGCTCTATAGGATCCTTTAGCCGACAAAGCTTGTTTCTAATTGAGTTTGTGTGTTTGAATGCCGTTTTTATTCCTGCCTTGTTCAGAATTCTGCCTAAAGCTTCTGAGGTTCTGAGGTACGGGCACAATGTGCACTAACATTAAAACGGCAAAAATGTGGAAAGCCTAACCTGACAAAACAAGAGATAGAAAGGAACCGTAGAAGCTTTAGGCAGAATTCTGAACAAGGCAGGAATAAAAACGGCATTCAAACACACAAACTCAATTAGAAACAAGCTTTGTCGGCTAAAGGATCCTATAGAGCCTTTAAAACAAAACAATTTAGTTTATCTAATACCCCGCCTGCAATGATTGTCAGGTCAAATACATAGGTCAAACTAGTAGAACAGGGGCAGTCAGACTAACTGAACATAAAAACTTAGCAAAATCTAGATTGGTTGACCCGAATAAGATAAGAAATCTAGAGAATAGTTCAGCTATAGCACTACATGCAGTTACACAACCATAAAATAGGCTGGATGGGATAGGATGAAAGTTTTAAAATCTAATGTCACAGGGTATAGAGAGAGATTGATAACAGAAGCTTTGTTTATTGAATCAACTGCAAATACATGTAATAGGAATGATTCAACACCTGTCCACCCAGATATCTGGAAAATTCTACTACCCCTACGACGACAAATAGGAGAAGACAAAGAAAGCTATAAAACTCAAGTTTCAAAGTCGTGTGATCACAATTGATATGATTATGAACAATAAATTTTGTTCGAAACTGTGTCATTCAGTAAATAATACTGTTTCACTGACTGTGTGATACATCTAATAAACAAACTAATATGGAATTACTTACTACCACAGTGCCCAAGTTTTACACATATATTAGTCCAACCAGCTTACCTTTTAAACTGCCTCTTTCTTGTTCTAAAGCATCTTTTAGTCTCTGGACTTCATTTGCTTCAGTCTGTAATTTATTCACTTGTTCGCTAGTTGACTGTAGTTCTGATTTCAGCTGACGTTGAGATTCTTTTGATGTTTTCAAGGTATCCGTCAGCTGTTCATAATCTTGTGTTAGCTTTTCATGTAAACATTGTAAGTGTTCATAGTCATTGGTCAGTTGAGATTTTGAAGTGTGCATTGTATCTAGTACAGCTGATAAATGATGAATTTCAGCTGAAAGAAAGAAAGAAATAAAAACACATAAACACACACACACATCAGCAGTAGTTGTTGTGCCTTGTCTAACTAAGGGTCTAGCGATCCAAGAGAAAGAATGAATGGTGAGAGCTGTCTGTTAGCCAAAACTGTAGACACCAGTTTACGTCAATGTTTACATCCCGAATAAAGGTCATGAGAAAAGACAATAAGAAAGTCAAACCTTGAGAAGCTCAACAACCAATCACAGAAGATTTTGCATGCGCAGGTACGATTCGCAGATATATGGCTCAACTTTCTAAGAAACGACCACAAAGAGATGATAGAAAAGAACCAATCAGAAGACGTTGCTTCTCCGCTAACAATAACGCTAATAATAATTATTATTATTATTGTATCCTTTAATTCCTAGAGGAACATAGGGCTTCAGCCGTGCGTCTACATTACATTCGGTTTTCTGCTACAGTCTTCAACAACCTCCAAGTCTGCCCACATGCTTTCATCTCCTCTTCACATCACCTCCTCCAAATCACCCACTCTCGCACTGACGAACAACTCGCCGATTCCCTTTCGGGTTCCACTCGAGCAATGACTTGTCTAGTGATGTCACTCACTTGATGGTTTGTTTTCTAAGAGTGTGGCCAGCCAATCCATCTTCATTTCTTCTTGCCTGTTTGTTTCACAATCGGTTCCTGATGAGTTGGTTCGCTCATTGCCAGAGATCCCTCTCTGTTGCTGATCTTTTCTGACCGGCTAGCTGATCTTGAGTGGTATTGAGCGAAGACAACTGTTAATGAAGGTCTGTAGTTTGTTTGAGATGCTCTTTAGGACGCGCAATGCAAGTCTCTGATCCATCCATATAGTGAGTAGCACTGACTGACTTCACATTGGAGTTGAAAATCCGGATCTTATCTTCGTTTTCATTCTGAGTAGGGCTGTTGACCTCCTCCACACAGACTTGAGATTAATGAAAGCTTGTCTTGCTTTCCCGATCCTCACTGTTTTGATATCCTCATCAGTTCCGTCCATTTGTAGTTGAAACGATGCTTCCCAGGTCGGTTGGTGAAGGAGGTTGTTTCTTTCAGGTTCCTTCCATTTATGCTGGCTTATTGTTGTCTGTTGTTGTTGCTGTTGGTGGTGTTGGTGTTGGCCAGGAATCTTCATCACCTCTGTTTTCTCTATGTTCACCTGAAGTCCTATCTTCCCTGGATACTTCTTCTGTTAACTTGTTGCTTTTCGCTTGCATATCTTCCAGTTTGTGGGAAATCAGACATATATCATCATCGGCGAAGTCCAGATCCTCCAGGTTCTTTTTTTGTGAGTCCATTTTATGCCTGCTTCCTCATTGCCGTCGCTGTTTGTCGCATTGTCCAATCTACTGCAATCAGGAAAATCATTGGCGATAGTAGGTAGCCAGCCAGCTTGTCTTACTCCTGTCCTCACTTCGAAGGATTCCGTAAGTTTCCCATTGTGGATTACTTGGCATGCAGGATTGTCGTACAGCTTTTGGATGAGATGTATAATTGTCGATGGCACCCCTTTGTAGTAGTGAAGTAGTTTCAAAAGCACCTCTCGATCGACGCTGTCGAAGGCCTTTTCAAAGTCGATGAATTTGAGATAGATAGGTGACTGCCATTCCAAGCTTTTTTCAATGACGATCCGTAATGTGGCGATCTGATCAATGCATGACTTGTTTCTCCTGAATCCAGCCTGTTCCGGTCGAAGGTTTTCATCCAGGGCATGTTTGATTCTCTCCAGGATGATGCGGCTTAGTATTTTGCTTGGGATGGACAGGAGCATAATTCCGCGCCAGTTCTTGCATTCACTTAGGTCTCCTTTCTTTGGTAGTTTGAATAAGTATCCTTTCTTCCAATCCTCGGGTACTTTGCCTTCTTTCCGCACCTTCTCCAGTAGTGGCGTCATCAAGTCCGCTGTTGTCTCCGGGTCCGTTTTCAATGCTTCTGCTAGGATTCCATCTGGTCCTGCTGCTTTGCCAGCTTTTAGCATCTTGATTGCCTTCAGGACTTCTGATTTCGTCTGGGGGTTGGTTTTCACTGGTAGCTCTGTCTCCGTTGTTGGTATTGTTGGGCGCGTTGTAGGTGGTGGTCGATTTAGGAGTCTTTTGAAGTGTTCATCCCAGTGTTTCCTTTGCTCCACTTCTTTGGTGAGTGACTTTCCATTGTCATCCTTCACCGGCTTGATTTGTGTCAAACGTTTGCCCGATAGGTACCTAGTAGTTTGGTAGAGTGTTGCGAGGTCTCCTTTGCCTGCAGCTTGTTCTGCCTCACTTGCCATGGTTTCATAGTACTTTCTTTTGTCTTCTCTTGCACTCTTCTTTACTCTTTACGCTAATAATAATGTACATAAAAATCTATAATCTATAAATATCTGTTGATTTTCTCAATAAACGATCTGTTGCTTGTCCCTTGTCTTTTGTTGTTGTTGCAAAGGCACCAATCACCTCCTATCGCGCAAAAAGATCAAGGTAAGGAATCCAGGTAGGAAAAATCAAACCATATTCGCGAAGAATTGCTGAAAAAAAACGCAAGAATATTAAACAGGACGCCTTTCTTGATACTTTCCTTTCCTCATTTCCTGGGTTGATGCGATTGGCCGTTTAAAAATGCTTTTAGTGAATCCTTTCCCTTGGGTGGCTATTCTTTAACTTTTCAAAATTAACTCCTGACAAAGTTTTATCATCTTTTTCGGGATCATCTAGTTTTGTGTGTATTTTGCGTTTAGTAGATTTGTTAGGTCAAGTTATCATATGAATACATATGAAAATTTCAAAAACAATCAACTTCCCTTTTGATATGTTATTTTTCAATAAAGAGGAGGAATTCTATATTGGCAGGTTTATTATAAAATGCAGACCACAACACAGTGAAACAGTACTACTTCACTGGATGATGTCTGGAACACAGATCTAACTCCACAACTTTGAAAAATGATTTCTAATCTTCCAATCGCCCCTTGTCCAAATGTCTTAGATATAGTAGAATCCTCTAGATGTTTGGTACATGTATTGAATCATCTTTATTGTATGTATTCCTAATCGATTTGGTAAACAAATATTCAGCAACCAGAATATCTCTCCACCCTTTTGCGTTAAAGTTTTACGACTGCCACTTTGTCTTAACCTACTGTGTAGTAGTAGCGCGAAATTTCTTACGTTAGTAATCTCTACTAATGTGGATTTCGCTACGGCTCTTGTGTTCTGTTAATCTAATTGATCCTGATCTACTCTACTTTGACCCCACATCACTCACTTGGCGAATATTGTTACTATTATTCCCTTGAGTACCAAGTGGAATATATACCTTCAGCAGCCCATCTCCGTTTTACACTGTTCTCTGAAGTCTTCAATTTAGCTAGCTCCCAGATTGCCCACAAGCTTCCATCTCCTCTTCAAACGATCTCCTCCATATCATCCATACACCAACGCTCAACTCGTTCTTACCAGTTTGGCTTCCACTCGAGGACGTGCACTATGGATTTCATTGCTAGCAACCATCATCAACCGAATAATAATTCTCGTGTTAAATAGAAAATAGAAGTAACAATGGAGATAGGAAATTCTCGACAACGCTTTATTTCCTGAATATTCTTCAAGTAAAATTCATCTATAATGATAACATAAGATTATTAAAAGAGAAATCAGAAGTTAGCAATTACTAACAAACAATTTATCAAGAGATTCAATCGCCCATACAGTAAAACAATACACCCGAGATAGTAACTTACATTCAAGTTCACTTATACGTGTAGACAGACTAGAGTTTTGACCTTGGAAACTATCCACTTGACTATGCAGTGTAGTATTTTCCACTTGTAAACGAGCATTTGTACCAATTAATTCAGCTAGCTGTCTTTGAACTGATACAGATTGTTCCTGAAAATTACTAATACGACTTTCTAAATTTTGATTATTTGCTTTAATATTCTCAGCACGTTCATTTTCATTTTGTAAGGCTTCACCAAGTCTAGCATTCTATCCAAGAGAAATTCATAAAACATTGGATCTTACTTTTCATTGAAGTATCAAGAGGCAAATAATTTATGAGAGATTATGGAATTTTAAAAAATGTTTTTATATCGCACGAGTTTAACATATTCTTCTGATTCCTTTGAGTGTCGAGTGGAACACAGGGATTCAAGCTTTCGAAGTTTTAGTGGTGGTGATGATGATGAGTTTTTCAAAGGATGACATTGCTAGCCTCCCGCCCAACCATCCCTTTTTTCGTTGCCTAATGGGGCAAGGTTTATGAATGTGTTAGCCTGGAAAGGAACTCGGATCACATGTGTGGTTGGGGTGAGTCCTACCATTGAACTACCGACGCCTGAACATATTTAAATAAGTGTTATTTCATAACCCTATCCATCAACTAAACAAACATGGGAGGTATTGAACATTTGTATTGTCTTGTTTCATGACAGCATTCGCAGTCTCAACTGGATTTGAACCAGGAATCACCAGACTTTGCGATAAGCAATTCATCACTAAGTCAATAGGCTTTTTAAAGCTTGTAAATCATTCAACACCGAAATTTACTGATTACAAATGTAAATTCTACCAAAAATACTCATGCTAGTAAATGATGAATGGTTTTACAACGAAACGATGGTCGGTCGAAGCTTATCTCCGTAAGGAAACAAAGGCTATTAGGCCTAAAGGTATGTGGTACTGTATGGATATACGGATTAAACAAGTGAAATTAAATATCTCTTTGAAAACCTGAGTTCTCACTGGAATATATGTAAATGTAGCTTTAGGAATAATCATTAAAGATCACTAGCGCAAACGGGATCGACCGTCAGTAGAAAATGTCAACATGGCAAGATGTTAGTTTTAAATCAAAACTTCAATTATTTACCACTATTCTGTTGCATTCAATCTCTTTCTATCCTCATCTAGAATACTCTTCAAATCGCTTCATATATATACTGTGATATATACTGCTTGTAAGTAGTATATATAGTGACATCTTTGCAGAAGCGATGAAGAGGAAATGCAGAAGTGGAGTAAAGACACTGAGAAGCACATCGAATAAGAAACAGACAAGGAAACTTACACATTCACAAGCGAAAACCCCCAAGTTAACAGAAAAAGTAACAAAGATAAGTTTTCAGGTGACCATAGAGAGAGGAGACAGAATTGTTGAAGATATCCAACCAACCATAACGAATACCAATCACCATCAATGGTAGAAATCTAAAGGAAGTCGTCTTTTTCACCTAAATGATATGGACAGCGGCGTCGTTTCAACTACAGATGGTTGGCATGAATGAGGAAATTAAAACCAGCCAGTTAAACAGGTTTCATTATCCTGAAAACAGTTTGGAGATCTTAATATATGTGTAAAACTTGCGCACTGTGGTAGTAAGTTATTTCATATTAGTTTGTTCATTAGATGTATCACACAGTCAGTGAGACAGTATTATTTACTGGATGACGTTTCGAACAAAATTTATTGTTCACAATCATAGCAATTGTAATCACACCACTTCGAAACTTGAGTTTTATAGTTTTCTTTGTTTTCCCTTATTTGTCGTCGTCGGGGTAGTAGAATTTTCCAGATATCTGGCTGGACAGATGATGAGTCATTCCTATTACATGTATTTGCAGTTGATTCGATAAACAAAGCTTCTGTTGACATCAATCTCTCTCTCCACCCACCCTGTGACATTAGGTTTTAAAACTGTTATCCTATCCCATCCCATCCTATTGTATGGTTGTGTGTTACTGCATGTAGTGCTATAGCTGAGCTATTATCTAGATTTCTTATCGTATTCGGGTCAACCAATCTAGATCTTGCTGCTGGGTTTTTATGTTCAGCTAGTCTGATTGTCCCTGTTCTACTAGTTTGACCTATGTATTTGACCTGACAATCATTGCAGACAGGGTATTAGATAAACTAAATTGTTTTGTTTTAAAGGCTCTACAGGATTGATCCTTTAACCGACAAAGCTTGTTTCTAATTGAGTTTGTGGTTGGTTTGAATGCCGTTTTTATTCCTGCCTTGTTAAGAATTCTGCGTAAGGTTTCCGAGGTTCCTTCCTTGTATGGAATTACTACTGATGATTTAGATTCTTTATTGTTGGTGTCGTCATTAATATTATTATTATCACTATAATTATTATCATTATTATTGTGAAGATCTACAACATTTAGGAGAAACAAGAAAATACTAATTTTTAATACTAATTTCAAGATAGAACTTCTATGTTCTTCCGAGGTTAGGCACACAGACACACACCACCAAAAGCATTCCCAACAGGCAACTACAGACTTTTAGCAATACTAGCCTTCACTGGATCAATACTGAAGATCAAATAACCTCTAGAAAAGATAAGCAAAATCAAACTCCTGAAACGAACCAGTCAACAACCTACTGCCTAACAAATATGCAGAAGGGAATGAAGAAGGACTGGATATACGCTGAGGAGACATTCAAGTGAGATCACACACCATGCCTCCGAGTAGCATCTTAATGGGAAATGAGACAAGTTGCCTGTTGATCCGGGGATGACATAGAGCAGATCATGTGAAGAGGAAATGAAAACTGGTGGACGGTCGTCGACCTCATTGAAAGTGCTGACAGAGATCCGAGTGCAATTAAGATATTTACCGCTGAACCCCTATATCCCGCTCGAAACGCAAGGAATAAATAACAATATAAGGTGATCAAAAGGAGACGGATAAAACAGCTTCCTTTTCTATATGGTGATGATAAAGTGTTGAAGACAGTTCAGCAGTAACAGGCACGCTGAAGCCGGGACTGTTACATTCTTCAGTGCAATCCTAAATTAAACCGCATATATCAAGCATCAATATCAAAAAGATACCAGTTAATCAGATCATTTTTTATCAGTTCAAATAGACAGACAAACACACTCACTTCACGCTCAAGTTCAATGACACGATCTTTTAGTTGTACTAAAATCACAGAGCTCTCTTTTGTAGAAATGTCAGTAGCAGATGTTGTTCGTGATCTCTCATATTCTTCTATTTTCTGACTTTTAGCCTTCAGTTGATTCTGTAATTCAGAATTTTTTACCTGAAGACTATTCAATTGTTGTTTAATAAGATCAATTTCTTCATTTTTATTATTTATATCAATAGTCAATTGGTTGATGAAACTTTTTATGAATGCGTCTAATAATTTAGTTTGTCTGAAATAAAAGAAATAAAGATAAAATTCACAAATAAACTGGTTTGAAATATATATATATATATATACTCCATATGTATTCACAGTTTAACTACTCCTACGGGTTGTAGACTTTCATCAACAGCTGCCCACTTCGCTCCATACTGAAGATCAAATGGCCAGAAAGAATAAGCAAAAAGAAACTATGAGAACAAACCAACAGGAAAGAGCCGATCGCTCAACAAATATGTAGGAGAAAGTGGAGATGGATCGGGCACACACTGAGGAGGCCGCCGAATGACATCGCACGCCAGGCCATAGCTCGAATGGAATCCAAATGGGAAGCGACGAGTGGGTCGTCAGTGCAAGGCTGACATGGAGGAGATCATGTGTGTTGGAGAAGAAGAGAGAGTTTGGTCAACCGTGGACCCAGATGAAGAGGACGGCAGAAAACAGAACAGAACAAAGTGGAGATGTGTTGTTGAGGCCCTATGTTACACACGAAACCCAGGTGAATAATAATAATAATAATAATATGTGAGATTTGAAAACTTCCAAGAAAGCGGTAAAATCTATGACTTCAATAATGCCGTGTTCATTCCAGAATTGATTAAATCCAAATATAATTGTACTACACATACAAGTTCATACTTTAGTCATCTGAGTCCTATCGATTCAGCAGCTGAAAAACGTAGTTGAGGTTAGGTGTCGAGTGCTAGGTAAGGAGGGGAAATCAGTCGACGAGACTGTGATGGTTAGGACATGTGTTTCGTATGCCTAGTCATCGCCTTCCTCAACAATGGGCAATGTTACCTGATATAGGGTCAGGCTGGAAAAGAGCTAGCCAGTGGCGGTCAAACGAAAACATGGCACCAGTCAATGAAATCTACAACAGTTAGTCTAAGCCAGCCACGTAGGAAGGTGTAGACTGGCTTCCTGACTGGTTGGGGTCCTCGGGACGGTGAAAACCAATGGTTGGAAACAATTGGTGACATGGCTCAAAATCGTTCTCAATGGCTGGCGCAGATGCATCCACTCCTTGTGACTTATGATTTCCAATGAAACTGTTTTGTTCTTCGTTATTACTATACCTTTGTCTCACACCTCTGTTTACTGTCTATATTATGCATTTCTCCTACTTTCTTCTGTTGCTTTGTGTGCTACAAGGAGGGAGTGTGGCGACTTGAACTGGTGCACATCAGTGCAGAGTTCTTTGTCGAAAACAGACAGACAGACAGACAGTTGTCAATGCAGCACTTCAACATAAAAACGTGATACGTTTCCCAATGTGCCAAGCAACTTAGCTTGTTACAAAGCAATCACCAACTGGTACATTCCCAATATATATTCTAGTTCACCCTCAAAACACTTACTTACTGGAAAGTTAGAATGTTAATAACTTAAACAAACCTTGCACAAACAGTCTTCATGTGAAAAATGATGATATTTTAAAACAATGCGAAGAAGAAAAAATTAACTTACTCCATCGAGTTTTCTTTTGAGCTTAGTTCAACCAGCCAATCTTTTGGTAGTCCATATTTCTCAAAGCCTACTTGAATACATTTCAATTCTGAAGTACGCTTTTGTAATTGAATTTTCTCCATGATCAATTCATTACGCAACGCTGATACTGTTTTCTGTTCAATATTAACCTACAATAATGAGAATAAAAATTGTAAGAATAATGATGGTGATCTTTTGTCTCTTTTAGTTACGTCAAAAGAATGACTAAAATTCATTAAACAGTCATTTCATCCTTGTGGTCTGCATCTCAGACATGTACATGTTCACAAACATCTAATGCAGTAAAAAGCCAAAGCCAGAACTGAAACGACAGACGTACCATGAGAAATCCATTATTATTATTATTATTCCCTTGGGTTCCTAGTGGAACATAAGGCTTCAACTACACACCTCCACTTGCTTCTGTCTTCTAATGCACTTTTCACCTGCGACTATGTTAGTCCATACTGTTTCAGCTCCTCTTCACACGATCTCCTCCATGTTACCCTTGCACTGACGTCCCACTCGCCACTGCTTCGCTTTCAGGTTCCACTCGAGCGTTGGCCTGACGCGCGATGTCACCCAGCGAGTGGCCTCCTCAGCCAGTGAGTGTCCAATCCATCTCCACCACTTCTCCTGCATATTTGTTGGGCGATTGGTTCTTGTTTTGTTTCTTCCCATAGTTTGTTTCTTGTTGGTTCTTGTTCTTTCCGGCGGCCATCTGTGATCTTCAGTATAGAGCCAGCGAAGACAGTTAGTTGTTGATAAAGGTGTGCAACAGGCTGTTCGAAATACTCATTCTTTGTGACCCGCCGCTAAGTTTCTGATCCATCCGTATAGAAGAACTGACTGACTTGACTGACTTGACGTTTGTATTGAAAATCCGAATTTTGTTGTTGATGTTGAGGAGTGACAGCGGAAGATTTCTAGATTGGTTTCAGGTTGATGAATGTGTTTCTCATCTTCCCGATTCTCGATTTGACATCCTCGTCCGTTCCTCCTCCTCATGTAGTTGAGACAATGCTCCCTAGATAGGTGAGTGAATGAAGTAACCTCTTTCATCAAATCCCTCCCGTTGATGGTGATTGGCGGTGGATGTTGCTGATGCTGTTGTTGTTGTTGGTTGGTTATTTTCATAACCTCCATCTTGTCTATGTTCACCTGGAGTCAGTCCTGTCTTCTCTGGCTGCTTCCTCGACCAGTTTGTCGGCTTTCGCTTGTAAGTCTTCGATTTTGTGTGACATCAAACATAAATCATCCACCGCGAAATCCAGGTCTTCTAGGTCCATACTCATACAGAAATCTCCCACCACAGATTCCTAATCTGAAATTTTCCTTAAATTATGATACTAAAAATGTAAGACTGTATTTAAAATTACAGGACAATAGAGGCTTTTTTGCACTATTTTCAATATAGATTTCATCACAAACCAACCTCAGTTAGAGCCATTGAAAATCAAGGAGCCCTGGGCAGCTGCTTCATCCCAGTTTGGGACTCTTTAGCAGTGTGTGCCCACGAAGCCCCAGGAACCGAACCCATGACCTTCAGGTTACAAGCCCAACCCTTCGACCATTCAGCGACTGAGTTAAAAATTCAATGACCCATGAAGTCTAACTTCTAATCAACTGATGTCATAGATGACCGCGCCCATTTCATCCTATTATGGTGGACTCTAGTGGTCACTACTTATTAGGACTGAAGAACAAGCAGAAGGTCTCGGGTTCGATTCTTGGTAGGTAGGTCGTCAGTGTAAGTAAGTGTCTGAGGAGTCCCAAACTAGGGTGAAACAGACATTCAATGCTCCGTGATCTTCATTGACTCTCTAACTGATTTTGGTTCGAGACGAAATATACACTGAAATTAATCTAAACCCCTACAAGACCGATACTCTTGTTATATTAATATTTAGAAGCTCGTCAATCAGTCTCCAATGTACAGCTACAATTTGTGATATGCAAGAAACTGTTCAGCCAGAACGCGAAAGACAAGCTATCGGCATTGGGCCACTTCAACGTGCATATACCAGTTTACTTGCTCGTGCGGAGCTGAGTACATCGGACGTACCATGCGCCAACTTGAAAAACGCCCTCGCTAACACTAATTTGTTATATTTTTACCAGTTATAATATGACTCTTTACCGGAAATATTTCTGAAACTTTCTCACCCCCTTATAATATATACACGAATGTCCAGCCTAGTTGATGCCTTCGTCGAAAAGAAAATTTTCCTCTCTGCTACCGTCTTTCTAGTTTTTCCTATTTTTTACACTAGATAGAACTAACCATCAAGTGAGTTCACTAAAATGATCTAAGGCATTTCATACTTGTTTGGAGGATTTCATCATGGGCTGACATCAGTTAGAGAACCATTAGAAACCATCTGGGAGTACTGGACAGCTGTTTCGTCCCAGTTCGGGACTCTATCACAGTACACACCCACTGCCACGTTTCGAACCCAGGACCTTCTGTCTACAAGCGAGCCAGCTCGTAGACCATTAAGCCACTGGGACCCCAACCAATGGCCTGTAAATTCTAACTTCTGCCAATTCACGACATAGCGCAACCGCTAGCCAATGTCTTCTTCGGTGAGTTACTGTCCTCACCTGCGACCTGCTGTACCCTACTGGTCACGGCTTCCCACCAGAACCCTAGGTAACTGCCTACCTGAATAGGGCCAGTCGCTAGTGGGCATCAGATGAATTTTCAAGTATTGCTCTTTGTAGGAATTTTGTTTCATTGGTTGGATGATTTCATCGGTTAGAGAACAATTGGAAAACCAGCTACTGGAGTACTGGACAGCTATTTCGTCCTAGTTTGGGACTCCTCACAGTACGCACCCACCACCAGGGTTCGAACCCAGGACCTTCTGGTTACAAGGCGAGACAGCTCGTAGACCATTTTTCATATATCTACAAATAGAATAAACACTCACCTGTTGACATAATTCATTTCGTTGTTGTTCACTATCGTGCAGCTGACTTTCATTTTGTTTAATTGTACTATTTAATTTTAAAATTTGTGATTCTAACTGTTTCACTTTTTCTACTGCATCAGATAAATTTTGATCTGGTTCAGATTCTCTTAATTCTCTACGTAGTTTACGTACTTCTTGATCCGATGATCGAAGTGAAGCCTTTAAATGATTTATTTCTGATTCTAGCTGACATATTTGTTGTTTTGCACGTTCATCTGATTCTTTCATAGCAGATCTACGAGAGAGAGAGATTAAAGCAAAGAAGAACAACAGAAATAAAGTTTGCAGGGACCTTACCGATTAGGAAGTTTAAGCCCCTTTAACAATCAGAAACAATTATCATCACAATAAATTCTTATAACATGAGCGTGTATGACCAGACTATTCGAAATAATTATACACAATTCAGATAAATTGTCTTATTCAATTGGTGGATGGTGACCAGCAGTGGAATCCAGGATAACGCGCATTTCGTCCCATTTGGGACTCGTCACTGGGTGTACCTGCATTCCCCAGTGAGTGATGGTGGAACACATTGCCTATATTTTCAAACGCCAAAGCGTTATCCACTAGACCACTTTCACAAGAGGTGGCTCTCGTGGCCCGAGTGGTCCATCCAGTTGATAATGCTTTGGCGTCTGAAACTAGAGGGCACTGCGTTCGAGCCTCGGTGGAAACACCATCACTCACTGGGGAATGCAGGTACACCCAACTGACGAGTCCCAAATAGGACGAAATGTGCATCCTGCATTCCACTGCTGGTCATCATCCACCAATTGACTTCAAGTTACATGACCAGACATTGTCGAAGCATCTGTACAGGGAGCCAATATGTCAACCTGACACCAAGCACTTCGGTTGAATCAATCGACGGAAAAATCTAAAATTGATTGATCCAATTAAACATGATGGTTAAAACAAAGAGCTTGTAGTGCACCTTCCTGGCACTGGCATACGACTAGGGCAAAATACACAGATTAAATTAAATAAGCCGACGTTAAACTATAGCAGCCACGAGGATACATGATCTTCGACAACCAATTAGATTCACCTGTTTATTAAAATCAAATTATGCCTTCTGTTCTGGATTTGCGTAACGAGTTCCTGGATGGTCGATTGTTTGATTACTGTGTGAATAGTGGATTGACAGAATTTTTAATAAAAAAAATGGGTATGAGGTGGGGTGGCGGGTGGTGGTCATCAGGAATAACCAGTCTCCAGGAAGGATTGGATTTTGAAGCAGATCAGAGAAGAGAATCAGATATATATAAACGGATCTTAGAACGCTATGATCTATAGTCATCCTGCTATAGTTTATCTTCCCCCTAAATACTAGCCGGATGATGAAAGTCTAGCTTGCCTCCAGATCCTTAAGGTGGTCTAAGTTTTGCTTCAATAAGTACACATCCAGCCGGTCAACACGCACATTCTCAGAGTCTCTAACAATTTTTCCCTAAAATAACCACAACCGTTATTCTATCCTGCTGTTTCGACGGTATTCTTGAATCTTTTCGATCAGTCTTTCGTTATCAGTACTTACAAGTTAAGCAGGCTACTGTTTAATCGGATAATAGAGCACAATGAGTTCAGTAAGAAGAATGACTAAGTGATATATGATGACAACTCAGATGACATTCAACTTACAAGCTAATCACTTTTAAAATTACTCTGAGACACCATAGAATTACCTACTAAATCAAGAGATATTCAAAACTTTACACAAACAGACGATTTTATACATAAATTTTCCAAACCAGCACCAGTGGGTGCGTACAGATGAAGAGTCCCAAGCTAGGACGAAACAGCTGGTTATCCAGTACTCCGAGCTGGTTTTCCAATGGTTCTCTAACCAATGTCAGCTCATGATGATTTCTTTCAGTTCCGGGTAAAACACAAAACTTCAGGCTTTTGAAGTGTTACTGTCAGTGGTGTTGTTTTTCCAACTTGATGTTGCTGGCCTCGATGCCCGACCTTCCTTCTTTTCCAGACTTACTACGAGCTAGTAAAGTACGCGAAGTTTACGAGCGTGTCAACCAGGAGTCGAACCCAAGCCTCCTTCCTGGAGAACCGGAAAGCATTCCACTATTAAACCACCACAGGACACAGATCAAATTTTACTCAGAAAGATAATAATTAGACTTACTCATGCGCTGATTCTTCACTAGCCAATTTAGCTTTAATTTCTTCGAAATTTTTACGAAAAGTATCTCGTTCTACTTCTAAACGTTTAATTTCTGAATCCATTTTATTCAATTCTACTTCATAATTAACATATCCACCTCTTCTACGTCGATCACGATGACGTGAATTCGGTGGCATACTGATTGTTTTTCTGCGTAGTCTTGATACACCTAAGCATTCGGGGGATGTTTCTTCAGTTGAATCACCTGTTTTATTACCACTGTCAGCTTCTTCATCTTGTAAGTCGACAGTACCGCCTTCTTCATCATCCGCTTGATCATCTTCTGAATCATATAATCGCTGTGATGATTGTAAACTTTGTTGTAGCGTATTCAAACGACTTGATAAGTTGTCACGTTCTATTTCAACCTAAATTATCAATAAAAACAAAAATGAAAACACATCGGCGATAGAATACAGAAAAGATTAGTAACTTTTCTTAAGTCAGTAACATCATTAAAACTCTCAAGTTTCTTTGCCATAGAATCAGGTAACAAAACTGCTTTTGACAATATTGAAATAATCATCCAGAAAAACTTCAGAAATCATAAAGAACGTCTAATATCATCAGAAGCACTTCATATCAAGTGGAATCCAAATTGTCTGAACTGAATAGGAATGATGGACTAAAACAGAATCTGACCTGGTTACAACACCTCCCTCCCCCATCAAGTGACAAAATCAACACGAGTGTGATATGCAAGTTCACTATGTAAACACACACTGCCTTTATAATTTTAAACATTGATCAAATCCAACAATCCACACTCGATTTTGTTATCGTTACCAAATGACCAACTTGACAACGAAAAATGACTGCAGACTAACGAACGATGATCAAGTTAGTAAACTTTATTTTAATATCATAACAGATGTACTATTACCTTTGTTATTTGGTTTAGTGATCTTCATTGGTGTTTTAACTTTCAATATGTCCTTTTAACTTGACCTAAGTCTATTTTCTCACCCCTTAACTCTTTGTTATATATTTTCTATAGTTTGGTTTGTAAGGGTTAGTTATGTTTTTACGAGTTGATCACGGATTGATATCAGTTAGAGAACCATTGAAAACCAGCACTGGAGTACTGGACAGCTGCTGTTTCATCCTAGTTTGGGAATCATCGGCAGTACGCACCCACTGGGGTTCGAACCCAGGACCTTCCGGTTACAAGGCAAGCTCGTATACCATTCAGCCACTGGGACCCGATTCAATGGCCAGCCCATGAATTCTAACTTCTACCAATTCGTGATTTAGCGCGACCCCAACCATTGTCGTTGGTGGAACATCCATTCACACACGTGACATCTAATTGGACCTCACTGGTCACGACTTCTCACTAGAACTCCAGGAAACTCTATCCTGTAGCAAGTCACTAGCGAGCATCAGATTAATTTTCTATAGTTTGGTTTGTAAGGATTAGTTATGTTTTTACGAGTTGACCAAGGATTGATATCAGTTAGAGAACCATTGAAAACCAGGGAGTACTGGACATATATATGCTGAGATTTTGTAAATTCCGGTTTAATAATACTTTGATACAGCTATTGGAAGTATTAAATAGCGAAACGTCAGTAAAAGTAACAATATCGTTTTTTTTCATTCATTGGGAAATACAAAAAACCTCTTATTATAATGAATATCATATACCCAATGCCCAAATTTTTTCAAACTGTTAAAAGTGAACTTGGTTTGGACATATATAACACTTATATTAGTTTTAATATTAAAAGTTAAAGTTCTTGTTGACGCTTGCCAGAAGCCTCTATGAACTCGTCTTCAGCTTTGGCGCTAAGAAACCATCATCTTATGCAATACCGAAATATGAAACTCAATTACTAAGCTATTTCAAACTACAACTGACCACCCATACACGACTGGACTGCATAACTATCAAGTTCTGAGTTTTCAGAATATTCTGTGAAAGAACATATAAACATATTAACGAAACACAATGCGGTATGACCTTTACTTTGATTGGACACTAGTCAGTAACTAGTGTAATTTGTCTGGTCCTTCCTTTGGTGCAGACTGATATCTATCAGTCAGTCATGTTTGTAACGTGGCCACCATTCTAAGTAGCTCACCATCACGGTGAACATTGATTTGATGATATATTAGATGGCTGGAGGCAATCGGCCACAGGAAGCCTTGCTCAACCTTGGTTTCGTGCTAGCTGGCAGTCACCAGTCAGCAAGGCGGCGTATCTGCAACCTTGAAGGAACTCATGTCCCTTCTGAGATTCAAACCCACATCACCCAGTGAGTACTGCAGTCAGAGACGTTACCACTGAGCTATTCGAGCTCGCAGTTGACCTCCTGTAGGACTGTAGGGGATATTTTGACTGCAGCACTGGGTGACGCGGGTTCGGATCTCAGAAGGGACATGAAATCCCTTCAAGGTTGCAGATACGCCTTGCTGACGACTGGTGAGTGCCAACTAGCACGAAACCTAGGTCGTGCAAGGCTTCCTGTGGCCGATCGCCTCCAACCATCTAATATCATCAAAAGTGAAGATGTGTTGTCGAAGCCCTATTTTCACTCGGAACCCTAGGGAATAACAATAATAATAAAGTCTTGAAAGACTATTGATAAAGTCTGAGTCATCACGGTGAACATTGATTCGATGACATATTAGATGGTTGGAGGCAATTGGCCACAGGAAGCCTTGCTCAACCTTGGTTTCGTGCTAGTTGGTACTTGTCAGTCAGCAGGGCGTATCTGCAGTCACCTTGAAGGAACTCATGTCCCTTTCCAGTAAAGGTTATAATGATAATAACAATGATTACAATCAATCGCTTACTTGAGCTGTCTTCTGAATAGCAGTAAATAAGGCATTCTGTAATTGTTCACATTTATTTTCAATTTGTCTTAGCCTTATAACTTCGCTTTCCATATTTGTTGAATTTTCGCATACAGTTCGTATAGCCGATAATTGTGTTTGTAAACGAGCACAATTGCCTTCAGCTGCTACAAGAGCTATTTCCACATCTGTTTGTCTAAAGGGGAATGAATAAATATAAGCAAATTAAGTAAATGAAATAATAAGTAAACGCATAAAAAACAATATCAAGACAATTTAGAAAAAAAAATCCCCATTTAGACATTTAGAAAACAGAAAGATTGAGCGAAGAAATATTTTGCTTTTCAATTAGATCCTCATCTCATTCTGGCTCTACTCTAATATATATATAGCATTCTAATTCCAATACACAACAGTTTACCAATCAAGTGGCACTGATATGCTTGTTAACAATAATAATAATAATTATTATTATTTCCTTTAGTTCCTAGAGGAACATAGGGCTTCAGCCATGCGTCTCCATTGCGTTCGGTTCTCTGCTAGAGTTTTCACCTGGCTCCAAGTTTACCCACACGCTTTCATCTCCTCTTCACATGATCTCCTCCAGGTCACCCTTGGACGACCAACTCGTCGCTTCCCTTTCAGGTTCCATTCGAGGGCTTGTCTAGTGATGTCACTTGCTGGTTTCCTCAGAGTGTAGCCAATCCATCTCCATTTCTTCCTGCCTATATTTGTTTCACAATCTGTTCCTGGTTGGTTCGCTCCCAGAGATCTTTGTTGCTGATCCTTTCCGGCCATCTGATCTTGAGTATTGAGCGAAGACATCTGTTAATGAAAGTCTGTAGCTTGTTTGAGGTGCTCTTTGTGACACGCCAAGTCTCTGATCCGTATAGTGGTACTGACTTCACACTGGAGTTGAAAATCCGGATCTTATTTTTGACGCTGAATGATGTTCACCTCCACACAGACTTGAGAGTAATGAAAGCTTGCCTTGCTTTCCCAATCCTTGCTTTGATATCCTCGTCAGTTCCGTTCTCCTTTAGTTGAAACGATGCTTCCCAGGTCGGTTGGTGAAGGAGGTTGTTTCTTTCAGGTTCCTTCCATTTATGCTGGCTGATTGTTGTCTGTTGTTGTTGCTGTGGCTGTTGGTGTTGGCCAGGGATCTTCATCACCTCCGTTTTCTCTATGTTCACCTGGAGTCCTATCTTCTCCGGATGCTTCTTCTGCCAACTTGTTACTTTTCACTTGCATATCTTCCAGTTTGTGCGAAATCAGACATATATATGTTATCGGCGAAGTCCAGATCCTCCAAGTTCTTTTTGTGTGAGTCCATTTTATGCCTGTTTCCTCATTGCCCACTGTATGTCGCATTATTCAGTCTACTGCAATCAGGAAAGTCATTGCCGATAGTAGGCAGCCAGTTTGTTTTACTCCTGTCCTCACTTCGAAGGATTCCGTAAGTTTCCCGTTGTGGATTACTTGGTATGCAGCGTTGTCATACAACTGTTGGATGAGATGTATAATTGTTGGTGGCACCCCGTAGTAGCGAAGTAGTTTCCAAATCACCTCTCGATCGACGTTGTCGAAGGCCTTTTCAAAGTCGATGAAGTTGAGATAGAGAGGTGACTGCCATTCCAAACTTTGTTCAATGATGATCCGTAGTGTGGCAATTTGATCAATACATGACTTGTTTCTCCTGAATCCAGCTTGTTCTGGTCGAAGTTTTTCATCCAGGGCTTGTTTGATCCTTTCCAGGATGATTAGTCAGTGTCAACATGTCAATGGCGTGATAATTAACGAAGAAAATCAATACACACAATTAAAAGGTATAAATGGTTAGAATAAATTAATTTTACAAGGATAACACGTAATTAAAGATGAAGTGGTAAGAAAAATGATAAAATAATTTGGACAATTATAATTTTTATAATTTTAAAGGTTTAGGGGGAGAGGGGCGAAGTAGTCCTGTTTATACAGTCATGTAACGATGGCCAAGGCAAGGAAAGTGGCTGCACAAATTTCTTATGAACACATACAGGTTTGGCTTCTTCAGGTGGATTCCGATTGCGTCAGCTGTGTGTGTAGAAGACGAACTCGTAGAGCAAAATTAAGATTAGTAGGAATGCGATAGATAATTTTAAGTGCTGTATTAACATCAACCTTGTGCTCAATATCTACAAGGTCTGCTATAATAGAGCTACGAATAGATCTTGTTTGTCTCTTGCTTAACCATGCTGCAGGATGATGTTCGGAAATACGATGA
Organism: Trichobilharzia szidati; assembly: GCA_944472155.2. Classification (NCBI taxonomy): domain Eukaryota; kingdom Metazoa; phylum Platyhelminthes; class Trematoda; order Strigeidida; family Schistosomatidae; genus Trichobilharzia; species Trichobilharzia szidati. The sequence goes on along the minus strand of OX235272.1, from coordinate 14,255,009 downwards.
TGAACCTGCCTAATTGTACGCCCAATGAAGCTGGCTCCGCAGCTGCAGTCAAACTGGTAGATACACATAGAAAAGGCAAATTTAGGTAGTTTATCCTTATTTCTCGAACATAGAATACGGGTGGTTATGAAGAGACAACATACCTCTGCTGCATAATAAGTAAGCTCTTTTAACTGCATTCTTCAGGCGCTGTGTTATTATTTTGCTGATGTTGTCACCAAGGAACTGCAGTTTTATGAACATTGGTTTTTTCGGAACTGCTGCTATACTGACTACTCTCCTTGGTGCTGAATTCATATTTTTCTCAATGAATTTATCTGGATAACCACTTTTTCTAAGTAATTCTTTAATAATCTTAAGCTCCCCATTGAGGCAGTCGTCTGAACAGATTAACCTGGCTCTATACAAGTCAAGACAATTGACTTAAACATATGTGCTCAATCATCCAGTGGTGATTATTATTACTATTACTGTTACTATTGTTATTATTATTATTCCATTTGGTTCCAAGTGGAGTGCGGAGCTTCTGCAGAACATCTCCATCCCACTCTTTTCTCTGCAGTCCTGTTTAGCTGGCTGTACGATCACCCAAAAGCTTTCATTTTCTCCTTACACGATCTCATCCATGTCTCCCTTGGATGCTCAACTCCTCGTCTCCTATTCAGCTTCCACTCGAGCGTCTTTCGGGCATGTGATGTCATTCAACGGTCTCACTAGCGTGTGTTAAATCCACAGCCATGTTTAGTATTATTTCGAAATCATCAGACGCATATATCTGCACTACCCCTCCCTTGAGTGGTGAAGTTCCTATACCTATGACCTCCTTAGGTCATGAATTCAGCACATGGAAAGCATAATGTAGAGAAGAAAAGACTGAGGAGACTGGAAGGAAACGTATTGTACATAGGTAAATTTGGTATACCATATTCTCAAACCGCCATTTGCACATCATTTACCGCATCCTTGAACAAATGGTCGAATATCGTCACATTCGACAGCTTCTTGGATTCTGCATGATATGGCAACATTCTTCGCATAGTTCTCTTCTTTGATTGCTATTTCCAGTGTGCAAAACATATTGTTACTTTTCTGAATTCGCCTTCTGATATACTACTTATATCGGATAATAAGTAGCACTTACCACAATATAAGGCAATCATCGATATAGAATTTGTTCTTCACCATATCTACTACACTACTATCATAGTCACTAGCGAATTTTTGCGGAGTATTTAAAAATTCAAAACTTGAACAAAACTGTGACGATATTGCACCAAATTAGGATGTGTTAACCATTTCAGACAGAAGAAACACACCTAAATATCACTGTCTGGCCACCAAATGTGAAGTGTAGTGCACCACGATCACTATCCATGACCTTGAGCTTATTGTACATCTCTTCCCCATCTTCTGGGAGGGGCAGATAGTTCTCTGAGAAAACGCAAACGTACACGAACTAAATCTAATGTTGTGTTTTGGCCTTGATACATTAGATGTCGAAAATGGTAAGACAAATGCGACCTGGATCCCACTAATAGTCACCACCCAAACACCTCAAGGTTCCTAGTTCGAGATCATAAAAATATCGAGACATTTGTCCAGTGAGTCAACGTACCAAAATGAAGTACATCATTTCAGTTAAGCTATCAACTTCAGGTGAACATAGAGAAAACAGAGGTGAAGAAGATTCCTGGACAACACCACCAACAGCAACAACAACAACAGACAACAATCAGCCAGCATAAATGGGAGGAACCTGAAAGAAACAACCTCCTCCACCAACCGACATGGGAAGCATCGTTTCAACTACAGGCCGACGGAACTGACGAGGATATCAAAACAGTGAGGATCGGAAAAGTAAGACAAGCTTTCACTACTCTCAAGTCTATGTGGAGATCACCACTCAGCACTCAGCATCAAAATGAAAATAAGATCCGGATTTTCAACTCCAATGTGAAGTCAATCAGTGCTACTCACTATACGGATGGATCAGAGACTTGCACTGCACGTCATAAAGAGCATCTCAAACAATCTACACACCTTCATTAACACCTAGTTGTCTTCGCTCAATACTTCACTCAAGATCAGATGGCCGGTCAGGAAAGATCAGAAACAGAGAGGGATCTCTGGCAATGAGCGAACCAACCAACACAGCAGGAACCGATTGTGAAAGAAATAGGCAGGCAGGAAGAAATGGAGATGGATTGGCTGGTCATACTCTGAGGAAACAAACCATCAAGTGAGTGACATTACTAGACTAGCCATTGCTCGAGTGGAACCCGAAAGGGAAGCGGCGAGTTGGTCGTCAGTGTTAGAGTGGGTGACTTGGAGGAGGTGATGTGAAGAGGAGATGAAAACGTGTGGTCAGACTTGGAGCCAGGTGAAGACTGTAGCAGAGAACCGAACGCAATGGAGACGCACGGCTGAAGCCCTATGTTCCTCTAGGAATTAAAGGGAACAATAATGTGTTAATAATAATCAACTGGGAATCGCAATCATAAGCGGATAAAGGTATTCAGTGTTAATTTTTACCTAACCGTTGTGTACTCAATCGTAGTAAAGAGATTTCAGTGAATCGCTAGAAAATAATAATATGAATGACAGCGAAATAAGAAGTATTTGTTTCGCCATAAAACAGTCATGCACCGAACGGTGAATCGGACTAGTGAATGAATGAGAACCAGGCGTAAAACCGGTCTGCCCATATTGTGTTACATAATACGAATGTTGCCTAATCATCTAAGAACCATACTTTATGAACTTAAACCAGTTTCAAGCAGAAGCAGCAGCTTTTTCGGATAACCCCTTTTTTGCCCGACTTTATAAAGCTTTACAATCGTATATATATGGTTTTTAAGAAGTTATATCCGGTGAGGGAATTAAATCATAGGTGTGAATGCATAAAATAATAATTATATGAAATGAGCATATGTAGCTCTGATACTGTGGAAGACGAGTTATTCAATCCTGAGGAAAATCCTAATAAAAAATGGATTTCCACCACATTTTATAGATAAGAATATACATTCAAATCCTAAAAAACGTGACTTATCATCCGTACCCAAGAAAATACTTTACATGAGCTTGGAATTCAAGGGGGACTTAGCTTCCGATATCATGAAACGAAGGATATCACAGTCCCTGAACATAACATTCCCTGCTGCATCTCTGAGAATAGCCTTTACTAGTCGACCATTGCAGTTCAATAACCTGAAAGACAAGATCCCGCTGCTGACTAACTCTACGTGTGTTTATCAATTCACCTGCTCGTGTGGAGCTAAGTATATCGGTCGTTCGACACGAGTTTTGTCCAAGAGGGTGCAAGAACACTATCCTGCATGGTTACGAAAAGGTGGAAGTGGAGCAATAAGAAGCGCGATCATTGAACATCTGGTCGATAATGATCACCCTATCTTTATAGCCTCCGCCTTCAAAGTCATCTACAAGGCAAAGAGTAATTTACCCAAATCGCTACGTAGCCGACTAATCTGTATTACTGAAGCCATCTTTGACTATCGAAACAGAAAAGCCAGATCTCTGCGTACGGAAACAGTTCGTTCAAGCCCTCCAACTTTCATGGTCTAAATCCCTTTATGCTAAAGTATGGTAACCCCCAATCATATTTTAGCTCTACCAATTTTTCATTTTTGTTTATTCAATTTGTATACTCTTCCTTATTACGTCAATTGTTACTATTACTACTCTCACTTTTAACTGTCCCCGGTATTATTTCACTTGTTCCACTTGTCATTCTAAATCAAATCCTTTTTACAACATTAAATTCTATGCTATCAAATTTCACACAATATTACGTAACGTTTTTAGTTTATTCGATTTGTCTACTTATCTTATAATTGCACACTCTTTTTCAAGTTCTATCCATCCTATGAATTATTCTATCTATATATGACATTAATTTGCTTTGCCACTTGACCTTTAACTACGATTATAGTCACAAACATTTTAGTTTTAATTGCATTTCATATTATTATTTTTATTATTTTATGCATTCACACCTATGATTTAATTCCCTTACCGGATATAATTTTTATAAAAACCATATATATACGATTGTACAGCTTGATGATAAATTCGTTGTTGAAAAGAGTCTCTTCGCTGAATCACTTGTTTTGATTTTCTGTATGTTACAATGGGAATTTTTCATGATTTATAAAGCTTATCAAATTAGCTATTGGTAGCGTAAATGTTCTCCATGTGCTCCATATTCAGCAGAAGGTATCTGTGGGAGAACAGTCATTTTTGGTCATTAATCGAGTTGCCTATTGCTTACAATATCGAATACAAGTCCTGGCAGAGTATTATCAGCAGTCATAAATCAGAACCAATAGATAGATGGTAAAAAGAAATGGGAAACAAACCTTCCTCCCCCCCCCCCAATGATTTCCAGCTCATGACGTACAAACACTATAAGTGCTCATTCATCTAAACCCTCTCTAATAAAAAAAAAACGTTGCAGTAAAAAAATATGGGAATCATCACAATAGTAAAAAATAAAAGAACTTGCTTACTTTAAACAGGCTTCTTTGAGTGCTGCAATTTCACGTTTAGCTGCTCCTAGTTCAGCGCTCAATTGATTACGTTCTTCTGTTAACAAATCAACAGATTTACACAATTCATCTGCTCTACTTAAACGATGACGTAATTGGCTGATTTCTAATTCAGCTCGTGCTAAACTTGTTACATTATTCTGTACAGATTCACCGAGTACACTGTTCTCTTTTTCTAAACGAGCTATTCTCTCGTCTGAGGATATCTCGTTGACAGCTTTACCTCGTAGATTCTTTGTGAGATGGTGATGGTGAGGAGCAGAGGAGGAGATGAAATGAATAAAATACGAATTATTATGGCAGGCATAGATAGATAGATAGACAAAAGTAGAAGTGTGCTAGAGAGAATTAAAGTTTTAATAAACAATTTTCCTCCACTTACTCGCCATTTTTTGATAGAATAATATCCTTTCTGAACATTATCAGAGGAATTTTAAAAGAAGCGCCTTTTGTTTCGAACTTATTGGGTGAACTAGTATGAAAACGTAATTCTAAGGAGTTACAATACACCATTTTACAAGTACTGAACTTTTATATTTATTTTGACATAATGACCACTGAGCCATCCATTATTATTATTATTATGTATTGTTCCCTTGGGTTCCTAGTGGAACATACGGCTCCAACTGCACGTCTCCAATTGCTTCTGTCTTCTGCTGTACTTTTCACCTGCATCAATGTTAGTCCATACTGTTTCGACTTCTCTTCACACGATCTCCTCCATGTCACCCTTGCACTGACGTCCCACTCGCCGCTTCCCTTTCGGATTCCACTCGAGCGTTGGCCTGACGCGCGATGTCACCCAGCGAGTGGCCTCCTCAGCGAGCCAGTGAGTGTCCAATCCATCTCCACTTTCTCCCGTATATTCGGTGGGCGATTGGTTCTTGTTTTGTTTCTTCCCATAGTTTGTTTCTTGTTGGTTCTTGTTCTTTCCGGCGGCCGTCTGATCTTCAGTATATAGCCAGCGAAGACAGTTAGTTGTTGATAAAGGTCTACATTCTTTGTGACCCGCCGCCAAGTTTCTGATGCATCCGTATAGAAGAACTGACTGACTTGACTGACGTTTGTATTGAAAATCCGAATTTTGTTGTTGATGCTGGCTGAGTTGAGTGACGAAGATTTCCAGATTGGTTTCAGGTTGATGAATGTGTTTCTAGCCTTCCCGATTCTCCATTTGACATCCTCGTCCGTTAGTCTTCCTCCTGTAGTTGAGACAAGGCTCCGTAGATGAGTGAATGAAGTAACCTCTTACATCAAATCACTCCTGTTGATGGTGATTGGCACTGGATGCTGTTGTTGTTGTTTTTGTTGGTTGGTTATTTTCATAACCTCCATCTTGTCTATGTTCACCTGGAGTCCTGTCTTCTCTGGCTGCTTCTTTGACCAGTTTGTCGGTTTTCGCTTGTAAGTCTTCCATTTTCTGTGACATCAAACATAAATCACCCGCAAAATCCAGATCTTCACGTCGGTCCGGAATATCCCTGTCTTCTCGTTTCCCACTGTCTGACGCATAATCCATTTCAGTCCACCACGATTAGGAATATCATTGGTGATAATAGGCTAGCACCCTTGTCTGACTCCTGTGTTTACTCCAAACGCCTCACTGAGTTTTCCGTTGTGGATCACTTGACATGTGACGTTGTCGTACAGCTGTTGAATAAGGTTGATGAATATTTGGGGTACGCCGTGGTGCTCGAGTAGTTTCCAAATTACTTCGTGGTCAACGCTGTTGATGGCCTTCTCAAAGTCTATGAAGTTGAGGTAGAGGTTTGATTGCCATTCCATGTTCGTTCTGTGATGATGATGCGTAGAGTTGCAATTTGGTCAGAACATGATTTGCCTTTCCTGAATCCAGCTTGTTCTGATCGGCATTCTGTATCCAGGGCGTCCTTTATTCTCTCCAGGATGATGTGACTCAGGATTTTACTTGGCGTCGACAGGAGCATGATTCCTCGCCAGTTCTTGCAGAGTCCTAAGTCGCCCTTCTTTGGTAGTTTCTCCAGTCAGTAAGCACCATTATTAGGGCAGAATGAACCCATTGACTAACTCGTAAAAAAAAATTCTTACAACTGCCATTCATTCATCTTGACAATCTCGATTAACAGAAATTAAAACTAAAACACTAACTATTTTTATCCACATGAACTCAGATGAGAAGGTTTACAATTACTGAAAGACCAAGGAGTTATTTTAACCCAAGAAAATTTAGCGATACCTATGAATAAATGAATAGTTACTTCTAAGAGGTAAAATGTACGGCAATAGGCTAAACATCTTTAATCAAAGTCTGTCGTGACCATCAGAATCCATAAACTCGTGTGCAAGAACAAATACTCACTGACGACACTGGTAAGTGGTCACCCTGCATATCGCAAATTGGAAGAAGTAAAAATTCATGGCCTATCGAATTCCGTTTCAGTGGTTAGGCGGTCAACGAGCTCACCTCGCAACCTGAAGGCTATAGGTTCGATCCATGGTGGTATCATAGGCGAGGAATGTTGCCGGGTTTGAAAGTTGGGGGCGAGAGGACTGTCTAGTACTCGCTGGTTTCTGATGTTCCCCCAACTGAAGTCAGTTCGAGATCGAACTTGAGACAAATTAAGGATCAAACTGAAACTGTGGAGCATACCTGTTTAATCTCTGGTGTTATTGTGTTGTCCTCTTACCTGAATGGCTTAGTTGCAAAGCTTTCATTGTCCCTTTAGATGACATCTTCAGCACTTACTCAGATGAAAAATAACCTTTTGGAATTCCCTGTGAATGACATATATGTTTACCCTAAGGCACTTGACTATGAGTAGTTATCTGTTGATGTTTTTTTTTTATTCTTGTGTTCGTTTGTGCTGGTTAAACATCAGGACGAACGAGACAATCAATAGCAATAGAAAAATGAGCACACATTAACAGTCACGTTCATCTGGAGAGACAGTTATATCATTCATGTAGAATTCCCCGAAACTCACTACTTCATAATGAAGTCTGCATTGAAGATTTTGTCTATAAAAATTATGAAAGCTTTCATATTCAACTATCCAGCTTGGAAAAACACACAGGACAACACTAGAAACATTCATCTCTGGCCCACAAATCTTTCCTATTATTTCAACAACTTTATTTTTATGCTACAGAATAAGTTCTTAGCATAATTCTTGTTTGCTAACCGAAATCTACAAATCAAGAGCACAGAGAGATCACTAAATTAAATTAAATGACACTGTTGCACGCTGTAGTACACAGCAGTCTCATTTCACTATTAGACCACCCCTCCCCCAAAGTATGATTATTTAAACTTTAAAAAACGATAACTGCCCACTATTTGGTAACGAGTGTTATTGGGTGGTTATACAAGCAACCGCCAAAACAAATTTCGCTTTCATTTCCACCTCCTTGAAAGGAAGAAACATAAAAGTTCAATTACAATTTGAATTTCTTTAAGTAATTGGTGTTGTACATGGCTTTATGTGGTTTTGTATTACGTGTTTAAAGGAGTAATAAAATTGTTCCAAGTGTTACATTTGGCTATTTTAAAAATGTTAATCGATGGTTTACAACACACCTGGAATATCTGTTGATTCAATGGTACGCTGTGCGAGGAAATGCCTTTGCGATAACTTTTATTCTCACCTGTATTATCAGTTTATAAATATCCTAAGTTGACAATTAATCTTAGTGTTCAATGTACAATGTTCATGAAAAGAATAATAATAATGATAATAATAATAAATAACTCACTTTAATTGTCTCAGTTAAATAATCATTTTCACGTGATAACTCATTAATATGCCTTTCTGAAGTTTCTTTAAATGTATTCAATAATTCACGTGATTTTCGTGCATCTGTTTCAAAATTCATTCTTTCTAAATCTAATTGACATAGACGTTCAGCTTGAGCAGAAATAGCAGTTTCAAGTCGTTCAAGCTGAAATTCAACATTACACAGACAAAAACAGACGTGGAATTGAAATATCTCACTATGAAAGAGTTATGTTACTTTAAGTTAAGTAATCAGGAAACCATCAGGGCAAAGTTCAACAATAGCGTCCCAAGTGATGCGAACGCACCAAATGTCCTTGAGCCGACCAATCATCACATAAATGAGGCATTTTTGCATGAAAAATGACGTATACTTGCAAGAAAATGCATGCAAAAACACATCAAACAGGGTATCTTTTCAAGTATTGGTATCTTTTTCTGACATGACTTAAAAATGTGTCTAAGTTATAGTGAGGAGTATCAGTTACTAAGTTAGACTAGTTTCTTTACATGTATTCACCGAGGTGACTGAAGATGAGCTGCTTTTGTGGATCGTTTATCTCTCTTATCTTGTTGTGCAGTCCTCCCCGAAGCCCTCGGTTGAATTACTGTGGTTTCCTTTAAGAGGATCGACGACTACTTACCAGGAAAGTGTGGATAGTAACACAAATTAAAATAAATGACATCAACTCTAAATCTATCTTTAATCGCAGCCCTAACCTTAATCGTGATCTTGACCTTGAACTTAACACTAACCCTAACATTAATCCCAACCCTAATTACAACCTTTATTCTAACCGTAATCCTAATCCTAACTGCAGTGAGCTATTAACACATTGTCTAAACAGTACTTAAAAATGTGATCTGGGTGAAATTCGCTTTCCAGTTGATGTATATCACTGATATTTCAGCTTTGATAATGACAGGTGCCATAAGCCAACGATTAACATGCGTTCAAGGTCATTAGAGCGTTCGAACACCTGGGACGCTATTTTTGAACTTCGCCCCATTCAGATTAAATTTATATAAATCTTTAGCGCCAGTCCAGAATAATCTGCCATTTGTGAACATCGGATCCAATTTTATTGATTAGGAATGTCAATCTCAGAGAATGGCTGCAGGGTTGCACGATGTTTTATAATATATCATATTTTCATTACCAACAGACATCGTTTAGTCAAATTTTAGAAGACATAACCTTTTATTACACCAGCAGAAGCATATTTTTCTTTTCTTTTATCAACTTTTTGCGCTCTGAGTGCAACATAGAGATTCAAGCTTTGAAGTTTCAGATGTGGTGGTGTCAGTTTTACAGAGTGGAGTTGCTAGACACACTTCCAACCCGTGGTGAGAGCTGTCTGCTAGTCAAAATCGGTAGACGTCAATGTCTACGCCCCAAATCGGGGTCATTAGAAAAAAAACAAGAACGAAGACTAACTCAACAAACAATCACAGCAGACTTTGCGTGGGCGGATACGATTAGCAGATATATATGGTGTGACCTTCAAAGAAATGGCCACAAGAGATGACAGAATAACCTTCAGCAGGAAAACAAACAATCAGAAGCCGCTGTTTCTCTGCTAATAATAACACTATTTCATGCATTTATTCCCCTTGATGAATTTGAATAAAGCAAGAACAAAAGTGGTTTGTGCAGAATAATATGGTACCATCATTTATTTCGTAGGCTTCTCATCAGCTGCTTACAGCCTAAATAAATTATGAGGTTTGCGTACAGAAAAGTTTTAACATACTTGCAAATTTTTACATGTTGTCAGTTGACAAAAAGTTCCACAGTAAGTGAACAGTGCTCAGAAAATTGCGCTTATATAGTTTTTACACAGGCAGTTCAAGTTTAAACAAAATAGATGTATGCATACAATGGTAAAAGAGTTACGTAATAAAGACGAAATATGAGTTAGATACAGAGTGACTAATAAATTAGGTAACAATGTACTGAGTTCAACTCAAATCATAGAAACAAGAGACAAGCAAAATTACAGAATATAAAAGGGGGTGAGGTTAAAGACAAAGATTACGTAATCAGATGAGAGAATAAAGACATTCAGTTACCAGGGCAAAGAAAGATTAATAACTGCTTCTTTCTGAACACATAAATCTGGTTCAGTTTGATAGAGATTGCTTCGTCAAACTTGAGGAGAATGGAACTCCTTTGTCTATTGATAATTTTAAAGGATTTCTCGATTTCTACCTCATGACCCGTGTCGAGATGTCTGGTGATAGCGCTGCTATAAGAGTTTGTTCCTTTGAGACGTAGGCTTTTTGGCACATGTTCAGAAAATCGGAGGTGTGCCCTTCTCTCTGTTCTCCCAATGTAACTGCTCCCGCAGATACACGTAAATTTGTATACACAGTTGGAGTTAACATGAGAAGGGTATCTATCGACTTTTGACTGCACCAAAGAGCATGTTGTTCGATGGACGGGAACCAACTTAGCTGCAGGATAGGCTCTGGCTAGTGATGTTCTCAGTCTTCTGTTGACCATTTCTGCAATGTTTTCACCTTTAAAATCTAGTTGAATGAAGACAGGCTTTTTTCAACTGTGATTTGTTTGGTATTTGAGTCTTCACATCTTCCATATTTGTTTATGAATCTTTGAGGGTAACCGTTATTTTTCAGCACCTTTTCGAGGAACATAAATTCTTCCTCTAGTTTCTCTGTAGAGCATATTCTCCTTGCTCTATAGTACAGAGTCTTGACTAGTGCTCGTTTATAGATATTTGGACAAAAGCTATTAAAATGTAAGTATTGTCCATTCCATGTAAGCTTTCGGTAAATTGACCTCTGGAGATTACCATCTTCTAGGCGTTGCATGGCGATGTCAAGGAAATGGAACTTCCCGTCATTTTCATGTTCCATGGTAAATAAAATATTTGTATGTGCTTTGTTGAATAGGCTGAGTGGGTAGGAGGCATGACTTTCGTTGTTGCATACTACAAATGTGTCATCGACATATCGACAATAGGAAGTTGTTTGATCGATTGCATGCTTCAACTTTGTTTTCTCAAGGTTTGACATGAAGATATCTGCTAGAACAGGGCTAAGTGGACTGCCCATGGCTACACCATCTATTTGTCGGTAAAGAGTGTTATCAAACTGGAATTGTACATCCATGGTACACATTAGCAGTAGGCGTTTGAATTCTGACTCTGGTAGTGGAAGCAGATCAGAATGTTGACAAAGGATTTCAATGGTTTCATTGATTGGGATCATTGTGAACAAGGATGTTGCATCAAATGAGACCATGAACTTATTTGAAACGTTCATATGATTCACGCTTTCGGCGAAATGAAATGAGTCTTTTATGGTATGCACGGCTAGACGTCGGCGAATGGGTTCCAACTTCTCCGCAAGCCAACGGGCAACCTTATGTTGGGGAGAGTTGATCATCGAAAGTATTGGTCTTATAGGGACTTCTTTCTTGTGTATCTTTGGAAGGCCATACATATAAGGCAAGCGGGACCCTCTGGGCTTTAATTCATTGTACGTGTTGTTGTCAATCAAATTCTTTTTTAGAAGATCTCTCAGTACATTTGTGATGCGTTTTTCAGTTGCATCTGTCTTGTCTTTCTGGCAGTCGTCGACTTTAAACCTCAATGGGTCATTCAGCAGAGTTTTCATTCTTGCGATGTAGTCATCTTTATCCATCAGTACCACTCCTGAGCCTTTGTCAGGTCGCAGTATGACGATTTTGTCATTATTTCTGAGAGATTTCAATGACATTTTCTTGACACGAGTCATGAGGTAGAAATCGAGAAATCCTTTAAAATTATCAATAGACAAAGGAGTTCCATTCTCCTCAAGTTTGACGAAGCAATCTCTATCAAACCAGATTTATGTGTTCAGAAAGAAGCAGTTATTAATCTTTCTTTGCCCTGGTAACTGAATGTCTTTATTCTCTCATCTGATTACGTAATCTTTGTCTTTAACCTCACCCCCTTTTATATTCTGTAATTTTGCTTGTCTCTTGTTTCTATGATTTGAGTTGAACTCAGTACATTGTTACCTAATTTATTAGTCACTCTGTATCTAACTCATATTTCGTCTTTATTACGTAACTCTTTTACCATTGTATGCATACATCTATTTTGTTTAAACTTGAACTGCCTGTGTAAAAACTATATAAGCGCAATTTTCTGAGCACTGTTCACTTACTGTGGAACTTTTTGTCAACTGGCAACATGTAAAAATTTGCAAGTATGTTAAAACTTTTCTGTACGCAAACCTCATAATTTATTTAGGCTGTAAGCAGCTGATGAGAAGCCTACGAAATAAATGATGGTACCATATTATTCTGCACAAACCACTTTTGTTCTTGCTTTATTTAAATAACACTATTAATAATGTACATAAAAATATATAAATATCTTTTGATTTCCTCAATAAACGATCTGTTGCCTGGTCCTTGTCTTCTATCGTTACAGTCCTGCACCCTCATTACTGGGTTTGTTATCGATTAGTAATAAACATGGTGAAACTTTGGAGTGTGTCGACTGGGGATCTAACCTGCACCTTCCAAGTAAGTGTGTGGTGAGAGCTGGCTGTTAGCCAAAGTTGGTAGATAATAATTGATGTCAATGTTTATGTCCCTAATATTGGTGGTGAGAAAATGAGAACAAAGGCATTGCGTAGGCGGATACAGTTAGCATGTGGATGATGTGACACAGCCACAAAGAGATGCAAGGTTAACTTTTTGTGAGAAACAACCAATCAAAAGACTGTATTTTCTACTAACAATAATCTACAATAATGTACATTAAAATCTATAAATATGTGTTGATTTTCCTTAATAAAGGATCTGTTGCTTGGCCCTTGTCTTCTGTTGTTACAATAAGATAAGAGAGTTGTCCATTATACCATTAGTTTACAATAATTTCATATTTTCATCAACAATCTTTGAATTCAAGTGTTGGTTTGCGAAGATTTGATTTGTTACAAGATTTCCTCGTGAGTTGACATCGGTTGGAGAACCACTGGAAAACCTGGGAGTACTTACTGGATAACTGTTTCATCCTAGTTTGGGACTCTTTACAGTATGTACCCACCGGGGTTCGGACCCAGGATCTTCCGGTAACCAATCTTTGAGTTAACGTTTTATCATACAAAAAACAGAAAAGCAGTTTTATAGAAACATTAGTAAGAATTAATTAGCCGCCTAACGACCGCTTAAACTACCCTCAGGTTAATGATTTTGACTGACTGCTCAAATAGTTTATATATAAAATTATCTTGACCAAGTTTTTTTTCAAATTAAATGAGAGTCTATTAATTAATTATAAAGAACGAATTCATAATCTATGCATTTATCAGCAAGTATTCTGTATTTTGGTATCATTTCACTTGAATCTTGCATACCCGATACAGTTTTTTGTGAACAGCTTTGACTCGGTCACACAACCTACCAATAGCTCAACTCGTATTAGTGAAGTCCAATATTATCGATCAAATAATCATCCAGGTTCACCACAGTAAAATAAGCCATTCAAAAAGTAACAACAATTTTGACTACAAGACTACAAGATCAATACAGCTAGGAAAACATTACCCCTGCACATACTAATTGCAGAAATAAAACTAAGTCAAATCTTCCCTGAAATCATTTTCTGAAACACAACGAGTATCAGTCAGTGGGAGCAATATGGGTTCATTCAGCTGAGGAGTCTCAAATAGGGTGAAACGTGCGTGCGTCCTAGACCACATTGCTAGCTACCACCAACTAAATATCATGTTGACATTAACATATCATCAAGGCATTCGTACTAACAGCTGGCATATCAACAACAAACACTGAGCAGTTCGTTTCCGCATAATCAATCAAGCGGCAGTTTAAAGTAACTTCAACACATTACTGAACGTTTAGTGAAATGTTTCTAGGACTCAGTTAGCTACAGTGTTTCATCAAAAAGTATCTCGACCGATAGCTGCTACCTTGACGTGGTGGTCGAGCTTGAACATCGCAATGACCCAACAAGCTACACTGTCTGGAACCAATGTTCCTGCAGGTCCTACCATGCCAGGAAGATTGTTAGGATAGCGAATAGACTAAAGCAGTTACCGGCATTGTGTAAGAATCTTTCCTACACTATTCTGGGGGTCTGAGGGCGAAGCCGTACTGCTGGGGAACAGGGATGTAACAGCAGTGAGGTGTTTCCCTCAGATGACCAGCATGCCAGCCAGCTATGCTGTTTCTCCACTCTGCAGAGAGAGGCGGTTATAAAAGGTCGACCCCAACAATTGTACATCCCAACTTACCCTACAGTGGTCCGTAACCAGCGGTAAGTTTACTAATACGGAACCAATCACACACGGCCAGTTCCTACAGGCCGTGGGCAGCGGGGAGGTAACAACCGCCCACACACTTCCAAAAGCACACGAAGCCTTCCTGATCATTATTCTCATTTACTCACATCACCTTCCTTATCTTGCTTCTCTACTACAGTTAATACTTATACTATTCATCAAAAAGTATATAAATATAAACAAGTCAGCAGAAACCAATTCAACTTACCTTATTAGTTAACAATTGGTTTTCTCGTTTAGCTTCAGCCAGTGATGCTTCAGTTTCAATATTATCAGCATTAACAGACTGAGCTTTAGTCAATAAACTTTTAGTCATTTCAAGTTCTTTGTTTAATCGACGATTCACCTCCTCTAAATGATTTAACCGATTAGTTACTGATTCAGATAATTGATCCGATAGACTAACGTTTAAACTATTCGTTTCCAATTTGTTGGCACCGGTAATATCTAAGTCTTCGTCGCCTGCATCAAACGAGATTCGACGCTCTTGAGCATTTTTATCACCATTACAATTTTTATTTTGATGTAAATCTGTATGAGAGATTATCTCTCTCAGATGAATTGATTTTTTAGTTGAATTCACGAATTTTGTATGTGTACAATGTTCAAGTTTCAATTTGCCTAATTCTTCTTGAAGATTTTTAATCAAGTCTAAATCTGAATTACGTGCCTATTATTTTGTTTAAAAGGAAAAAAGGAAAAATTATATGACGACGAGGTTATATCAAGAAAAAACTTCAAACTGTATATTTCAGATTACACCACAGACTGACATCAGTTAAAGAATCACTAGTCAATGACTCTTCATCAACACACAAACATGACTCTACCTGGGATCACGTAACCCAGGAACTTAGGATGACAAGGCGAGTCTGTCAACCGCTTAGCCACCTAGAAGGAATCCAATGGCGCGTGAATCTCAAATTCTTCCGATTCGCGACACATGGCTCGACCACCAACCATTATCATTGGTGCCATTAGATTCCGTACAAGTGGTTCAATGGTTAGTGGGCTCGCTTCATAACACGAGTGTCCTAGAATCAATACCCGGTGGGGTCATATGTTTATAATGCTAAAGAAAATTATAAATTGATATACAATCTGTTTAAAAATTCCCGCTTGGTTATAGTGAAGAAAAGCGTAAAACAACAGCCGAAGGTTTTTTGATGAAATTATGTTTAACACAAACTGTGTGTAACACACCTGTCCAAGCTTTAAACTTCCAAAAAATAGGTTAAGATTTCAAACTGCCCTCTAACCTGTCGCCTACAAACTTCTTAAGAACCAGGCCCAGTTATTCACACGCACCAAAATGTGAGTCGGGAACTAAAAAACGGTCACAAACACTTTGTCTAGCTTTCTAACTAGTACATGACAGGTAGACCTAAAAACGTTAGTGATGAGTATAGGCAAGAATTAATGATCAGACGTACAAGATACTGTAGTCTTGTTTTATATGCGATTATCACACGATCAGTCGATCTATATTAAAAAGGCGCTGATGTAAACGTTCTCATGAGTAGCATTTCGTAGTCTACTTGAAGATTATTACCAATACAGTCACACAACAAACTAGTTAGTACTTCACTAAAATGACTTGAAACAGACTAGATTAGATCCAATAATGGGACCGAGGTTTTATTGATGTTCAGAAACTACCACTATCATCTATCCTCAAATTCAGTTGCAATGAGGATCCTTTTACTTTCGTTGGATTAATATCTTTGACCTTTGACTTCACATCAAGTCAAACTTTTCCGTTTTTCAAAAGAATAGACATGAAACAAAGACTACTCTTTTCGATAAATTCATCATCAGGTTCTACAATTTTATATACATTATAATTAATGAATGAATTAGTCTCATGAACGACATTAATGTTGTTTAAACAACATCAAATCAATAATATTGATAAATTACAGCTGAACAGCATCAACATAACAATAAACTGAATGTCAGAAGAATTAGGAAAGATAATAGTACAAATTCATGGGTTTATAGTTTCTACTGAGGGCCAGGGCAGTAGTAGGGGCTGGCTGGACTTGTTTCTTTTGAACACGGAGCACTGGTTGTTTGAGGCGAATTGCAATAGCCTCTGGTGTTTGGAGCATGTGGTGCTTCGACGATTTTAGTAATTTGTTAGGCACCCGGTATATTATAGAGAAGGATTCTTCCACACTGGCTAGCTTTGTGACCGGTTTGCACCAGATGGTCTAATATCGAGCTGTCAATAGTTTTAACTACACCTTTACTTAGCCATAGTGGGATATGTTCTCGAGAGTGTACGAAAAATCAAGTTCCTAGAGCAATGGCCAACATAACTCGCTCCAATACAAGCGCAGTTGAATTGGTAGATACAATTCGAAGTGGCCAGCTAGTCTAGGTACTTCATCCATCTTTCAGTCGAGGTAGCACCATCGGTCGTGTACAGAATAATACGTGTAGTTCGCCAGCATTAAAGGTTCTTTGAACTGATTTTCTTAATTTCTTCGTAATTAACTCGCTTGGTATATCGCCCATGAATTGTAGTCGTATATAAAGTAGCTTCTTGTTTTTGTTTGATATGCGAAAACTCCAGTCATTCTATCGATTAGTTAAGTTAGAATCATTCAGTAAAATACTGATGCAAGATATCTTCACTTCAACTTCTTGACATATAAGTCCCTTTCCATTAAAACAGAAATCCAAATGATGTCAATTAGTGATCCAATGTCTCATGGGACACAATGATGCATACGGATAGTTGTTTTCTCATTGCCCGATAAGTGAGTATACGTTACAATCTTTAATTAAGTCAATACATAATTTCATCGTGAGATGACATCGGTTAGAGATGCCCACTAGCGACTGGCCCTATTCAGGTAGGCAGTTACTTGGGTTCTAGTGAGAAGTCGTGACCAGTAGCGTACAGCAGGTCGAAGATGAGGACAGTAACTCATCGAAGAAGACATTGAGAAGTGGTCGCGCTATGTCATGAATTGGCAGAAGTTAGAATTCATGGGCTGGCCATTGGATCGGGCAAGAGTGGCTTAATGGTCTACGAGCTCGCTAGCCTTGTAACTAGAAGATCCTGGGTTCGAACCCCCTGTGGGGGTGCGTACTGATGAAGAGTCCCGAACTAGGACGAAACAGCTGGCGGTCGAGTACTCCCAGCTGATTTTCCAATGGTTCTCTAACTGATGTCAGCTCATGATGAAATCCTCCAACCAATTAAACAAAATCCCTACAAAACCAATACTTGGAAAGCAATTAACACAATTAAGAGCAGACAAGCATATCTGTGTAATATAAACATACATTTTCAGTCTCTGTTAATTGATGTCGTGTTTTATTCAATTCTTTTTCTAAATCTGTAATTTTATAATGATAAGCATGTGTAATTTCTGCTTTATCTGCCCATTCTGAATGTTCATTCGACAGGATTTGTAAATCTTCAGTAAGCTGTTGACATCTAGCCTAAAAATAATAAATAAAAATTTGACAGAATGAAATTTTAACAAACATAATCGTCGTCTTAAAATATAAACATAATGATTACACTTTAAAGACAAATCTAAGTCACAATTAGACTTAAATCTTTGACCCATAGATTGTTCATCCATCGGTTTGTTCCAGTTGAACCATCATATCGATCATATTGAATAAATAGCAGACTTTATTCTTTTTTCTTTTAGTTGAAAACAATTCGAAGATCTATCTATAGGCGAAACAATGAGCAAGTCGGAAAAAGATGCAGTGAAGACAGGATTTCAAGTGAGAACAGCCTACAGAAGACAGAGGTGATGAAGATGCCTAACCAATAACAACAACAACAAACAACTAGGGCAATCTAAAGTAAGTCATCTCTGTCTGTCTGTCTGTCTGTCTGTTTTCGACATAGAACTTTGCACATATGTGCGCCAGTTCAAGTCGCCACACTCCCTCCTTGTAGCACACAAATCAAGAGAAGAAAGTAGAAGAAATGCATATTAGAGACAGTAAACAGAGGTGTGAGACAAAGGTATAGTAATAACGAAGAACAACAACAGAACAGTTTCATTGGAAATCATAATTCACAAGGAATGGATGCATCTGCGCCAACCATTGACAACGATTTTGAGCTAGCCATGTCACCAATTGTTTCCAACCATTGGTTTTACCGTCCATCCTGAGGACCCCAACCAGTCAGGAAGCCAGTCTACATCTTCCTACGTGGCTGGCTTAGACTAACTGTTGAGGATTTCATTGACTGGTGACATGTTTTGGTTTGACCACCATGTGCTAGTCCTTTTCCAACCGGACCCTATATCAGCTAACATTGCCCATCGAGGAAGGCGATGACTAGGCATACGTAGCACATGTCCTCACTATCTCAGTCGATGTAATTTCACAGCCTCGTCGATTGATTTCCCCTCCCACCTACCTAGCACTCAACCGAGGCCTAACCTCAATATTGCTCACCTTATTATACCACTTCACACGCAAGTTAGAACGCAGACACCTATGATCAAAGACAGTTAGCCGGCTTTTTCATGTCTTCCACTCTCAATGGCCAGGTCTTTCTCGCAGCCATAAAGGAGGACGGAGCGGACTGATGAGCATTACACACGCCCTTTGGTCGATAGCCAGTCGGATATCACATCTACTAAGCCAGAGACGGCGTAAACTGGCATATGCACAACTAGCCCTCTGTATCCGTACTCAGCTGAGATTTCGTCAAAGATCAACCCGTTGGGGCTGGCTGATGGTACTTCCCAAGTAAATGAAGTGGTCAACGTGCTCTATCACTTCGCTTCCTATTTCTAATCTAGGAGTCGTTGTAGTCCAATCCTGCAACATCATCTTACATTTGGCATCATCTCTACTCTACCACTTATCTCAACAGCGTCGTTTCAATCACAGGCGGAACAGACGAAGATGTGTCAAAGAGAATCAAGGTTGGAAAAGCAAGACAAACTCTTATGAGTCTGACTGAAATCAGTGTGCAAGTCTACTGAACTCAACATAATGGACAAGATTAGGATTTTCAACACTAACTGTCAATTATGTCAGTGATGTAGATGATTCAAAGAATTATTTTTGCCTGTCACCAAAGCATTTCCTTCACTGGATCAATGTACTGGAGATCGGGTGGCCGATCTGACAATGAACCAAGCAAAAAAAAATCTATCGCTCCAAAAATATGAAGAAGAAAATCGAGATTTGATTGGATATACTCTGATGAGACCTTTGAGAAAAAGAAAGACTAACTCGAGTTAATAGAGTTTCGTATCATCAGAATGTTGCATTATCTATTGTCCGTGTGACTGTTAGTTTTTTTTATTCCTTTACGTTCCCAGTGGAACATAGGGCAACTTCAAGCTAGAGGCTTGACGTTTCTGGATGGCGTTGCTAGCCGCATGCCTGACCTTCCCTCTTTACCTGTCTTTTTACTGGCTTAGCGAGGTAGAGCGGTGCGTCGGCCAGGGATCGAACTCCAAACCATATGCGTGGTTGACGAGCATCCTACCGCTGTGCCACTGACGTGACTGTTAGCTTAGATGAACATTATTTATTTCGCATCATTTTAAACATTTAAACTTAAAGTAACATCCAAGTGTTGGTTTGCAGGGATTTGATTGGTTACAGGATTTTCATCATGAGGTGACATTAGTTAGAGAACTATTGGAAAACCACCTGGGAGTATTGGACAGCTGCTTCGTCCTAGTTTGGGACTCTATCACAATACGCACCCACCACCACTGTTCGAACCCAGGACCTTCTGGTTACAAGGCGAGCTAGCGACTTGCCCTATTCAGGTAGGTAGTTACCTGGGTTCTAGTGAGAAGTCGTGACCAGTAGGGTGCAGCAGGTCGGGTGTGAGGACAAATAATCGCCGAAGACATTGGCTAGTGGTCGCGCTATGTGGTGAATTGGCAGAAGTTACAATTCATGGGCTGGCCATTGAATCGGGTCCCAGTGGCTTAATGGTCTACGAGGTCGACTTGTAACCGGAAGGTCCTGGGTTCAAACCCCAGATGATGAAGAGTCCCAAACTAAGACGAAACACCTGGCTGTCCGGTACTCCCAGGTGGTTTTCCAATGGTTCTCTAACCAATTTCAGCTCATGATGAAATCCTGTAACCAATCAAATCCCTACAAACCAACACTGGAACTCGTGTTGTTTTTAGGAGATATAGTTGCTAGCCACATGCTCAACCTTCCCTCTTTTCTTGGTTTACTACCCACAAGATGAGGTCGGGGAGTGAGTTGGCCAGAAATCGAATCCCGACCACGTGCATGTTGGTGACAATCCTACTCCTGATGTACTGACACAAAAGATAATATTTACACGTAGTGTTAGTCAAGCACATAGTTATTTATATATGGCAATAAACTACTACTATTACTACTACTAGTTATTCCCTGACAGTGACAATCAACCTTAATTGAAACAAATCAAAAACTTCTCACTTGATCAAGCATCACATCCATGCATAATTTTTAGATGCCCTGCTAAAAATACCCTTCCATATCAGTTTAGTTTTCATCACAGAGTGATATTAGATAACGAACATTATGAATGTTCAGTATGTCATGGAAAGTTTTTACTTCAGCCACCCTGGAACCTGATTCCTACAGTTCCAACTAATTTCTTCTACATATGTGGCATTTTGTGCCAAGTTACTTCTACGACATGTGTTTGGTTTTGATTAGAAAAAAATACCTTTTCCATAATTAAAAACTTCGTAACACTGCTCTGCATTAATTAAAAACAAATACATCGAATTGTTTCAAATTGTTCAAATTACACGTGTGTTATTTATTCATAAAGAAAAAAAGGTGTTAATAATTTATAATACCTTGTAATAGTCAATTTCATGTAATCTTTCCTTGAGTTTTTCATTTTCTGCTTCTAAGGTAATAACACGTTCAGCAGTTTGTTTTAAAGCGTCAACTTCATCTTGCCAATGTCTTGCTGTATGCGCTGCATCAGCTAGCCGAGCACGTTCTTCTTTCACTTGACTTAATTCACGACGTGTTTCAAATAAATGATCTTGTAATTCAACTAACTGGTCAGCTTGATCTTCACTAAAAACGCAGAGAAGAAAAACTTGTGAATGCATAATGACTTGTACATTTTTTTTGCATTCTTAACGTTATGAATGGAATATAGGGAATCCAACTGCTGAAGTTTCAGTAGAGATGGTGCTGTTTCCACGTGATGGTGGCATTGCTAGCCTCATGTTCAAACTTCCCGCTTCTATGGTCTCACTATGGACTAGCAAATTAAATTCGGTTAGGAAGGGAGTTGACCGGCAATCGTACCCGGAACACATGAGTATTCAGTGAGTATCCTGATAAACGATTTCATTAAAAACCGAAATGTTAAGTTCTTACTTAAGTTTATCACACAACTGAGCTACTTGATCAGCGTCATTTCAATCAGATTGAATAGGATGATTTCAACTGACAGTAGCAAACGTCACATTATTACTGAATAGTACCGAAGACTCCATCACATCAAATTGTTTTTTTGATACTGTTGGAGAATATAATTTTGGACTGCGCGTTACTCGTGGAAGTTTGGCAAACTATACAGAAAAATACATGGAGTGCTTCCTATATTTAGACGGAAATACTTAAATTTTGGTCGTTACACTCCTGTATTATCATGTACGATTGTCAAGAAAACTTTAATCCAGGATAAAAACAAATTTGAATACTTCCTCGTCAAAATATGTCGATTCATGGTGACGAAATCAACATTCGCAAGTACAAAGGCTACACAGGTGAAAATATCAGTCTTTTTATTTGGGGGTGAATTCTGGTAGTTATATGAAGAACCAAGTAAAGGTGAACAAACGTTTCACCTTGATATAAGGTTTTTCAATAATATACAAAGCTCTCAATTCACGTAGAATTATCACTGTTTATGGAATTGGTTTCGCCGTTTAACTTCTAAATTTAAGTGGAATGAAATAAAGTATAATTATATTTCAATAGTTAACACACAATGATAAGTTTTGTTATTGGTAATATTTCGAGCAAAATTACTGCCCGTGTTCACACCACTGTTGGAATTGTTTTGTTCGTGGAGTGTTATATAGTTACAAAAATAAGCTAAAAGATTTATACTACTTATGTATTCTGTAAGTAGTTCAAAATTATATTGAAAATAATTCAAGTTTGTCTTCTCGAACGAAACAATTCCAACAGTGGTGTGAACACGGGCAGACACTTTGCTCGAAATATTACCAATAACAAAACTTATAATTGTGTGTAAACTATTGAAATATAATTATACTTTATTTAATCTAATCCACAATGCTCAAACATTTTACTGATATTAAGTAGAATGGTTTATATACTTTGAATCTATACGACTGCAGTAAAATAGATTACAGAGGCCTACCATAGCTTGAAAACAAGTTTCTAGAAATATTTAACGAATCGAAAGCAAAAATTTACTATAAAGTCAATTTTATACGAAGGTCATGTCATTCGAAGAAGGAAAAGGTTCACTAATCATCAGTGTAGTGGAATAAATGATGGGGAAGTTCTTCCTCAACAATCTATTTACAATATTGATGCATATTTGAATATTTCAGCTAATCGTGTAATTATTAGCCTTTTTTCCTTGACCAATGTATCATTGTTCTAACTTGTACATTTCTTTTTCTTGCTTTATTCTTTACTATTTGTCTTTGCTGGTCGTGGATGCCCATTCGTAACGTTTCACTTTACTATTGAGTGATAGTAGACGTAGTAGCCGTTTTACGACTGCAACTTAGTTTGAATGAATTCAAGTTAACGTCGTACGGATTATCTAACCTTAGACTGTCAGCGGCAAACGAGTTTGGTGTATTTGATTTTTGCCGACAGTGTGTTAGGATCTCAACTTCTTGGGAATATTCTATTTGATTCCCCGGGTAATTCTTACGATTGTTATTTTTGGTAAACTACTTTTGTTCTACAGTTCATATCTTGTACCTGAGAAACGCCTGGACTTTAAAGCTACTTAACAGGATTGTTAAGGCAATTTTAACTGTCTTTTTGCTAAGACTGGAATATTTTCAGGATTGTGAGTCAGTTGCCACTGGTCCAAGGAAAACAGTCTTACCTTAAACCCCTCCAAATGCCAAACAGTCAATTTCACCTTAACGCGTAAATCCCACCTAAACAAACTGGTTGGCTCTCACGAGGTGTGCAACATAGATGGCACTGAAATAGAAACCAAGTCGGAAATTAAATACCTAGGCGTCATTCTATCTGCTGATCTCTCCTGGTCGTTTCATATCTTGACGATTTCTAAGAAAATACATTCCGTCTTACCTTCTATATCAAGAAGTTAAAACATTCTGGTATAACCCAACCCTTACTCCTACAATTCGTTAACTCTCGCATCTTCTCTGCCTATTATTCTCTATTGTTCCCCGGGCTTAGTTTTTCCCGGGCAACTGAAGAAAGACTATAACATCATATTACGCAGGATGTTAAAGGTTGTCAGCAGGGTAAGCAACGTGCCACTTAACCAGCTTGTTAATATTCTGGTTGACAGGCACATGGACTCATGTGAAAAATGGGCCAAATCCATTTTATCTAACTCACACCACCCTCTTCACTCACAACTCTCCCCTTGCATCTATCTCATCAGGCAAAACCAGAAGCCTATATAGAAAACTATATGCTCGCACCAGCAAGTACAAAAACTCAACCATACCCTACTTAGCTCGTGTTCTGTGCGAAAAGAAAGCATTAGGCGTGACACCTATAATTCATTAAATGGTCAGTAGAACAACTAGACCTCGTCTTTCCAACTCATATCATTTATAGGTACAACGTTTTCTTTCTTTCTTTTCCTTTTCTCTCTCTCTTTTTTCTTTCTGTTATGTGCTGCTTTGTTTCTTTCTTCCGCTTACGCCAGTAAATATGACAGCACCTACTTTTCTAACACCTTCAAACATTCTGTTCAACTTTGACTTTGCTACCGACATGCCAATATGTTGTTGTCATAATGAACTGAGATTTCCTTAATCTATGTAGAATTTATATTTATTGATAATGTACTAGCTGGATGCGATACTGTAGTAAAAATGCTGAGAATTCCATTCTGTATCACAAGTACTGTTTTGGAATAAAGCAAATTATTATTATTATTAAATAAGTTTGGTCAGCTATACAGAAGAATGCACACTGATGGATTCCCTGAGTTCAGACCGAAATACTTGTGTTATGGTCGTTACAATCAGTACTGAACAGTAGTTCTTAAACTAGTGAAAAAGAAACATAAACACACACACACACACTTACATTTCAATATGAGCCCGACGTAATTTTGCTTTAGTCTCAGCCAATTCCACTGATAAATGATGTTTATCCATATCCATCATGAGGATTTCAGGTGTAATCCCATCTGTAGGATATACAGAACGTATTGATTCTAATTCATTTGTCTCCACTTCTAAAACTGAATCGATTTGACTCATTTCTACAGGTTCACTTGTTTTATTACTTTGATTGATGATTGATGAATTCATCATCTTACTGTCATCTTCAATGCTCACTTCGTTGAATTGTTCATTGGTTGATATTAAAGATTCATTTAAATCACTTTTATTCGTGATATGAATAATATCTGATTTTTTACGCAACACTGAGGTTTGTTCATCTAGTCTAGGCGTAGAGACAGCAAAATTACTACTATTATTATTGATATTATCAACTCCAAGTGATATTGTAGAAATTGAACGTTCTTTTAATCCACTTGACCCCAATGTTCTAGATCGTGAAACTAGTTGATATCTTGCTTGTAAGGTGATAATTTTATTCTGTAATGATGCTAACTCATCTAGTAATTGAATAATTTCCTGAAATGTATAAATACATGGAGTGTTATATAGGTAAACAAAAATAAGCTAAAAGATTTATACTACTTATGTATTCTGTAAGTAGTTCAAAATTATATTGAAAATAAATCAAGTTTGTCTTCTCGAAACATTTAAAATGATAAGAAACTGGCAATATTTTGAATGCTAATATTGTAACTAGTTTGAAATAAAGATAGAGTTTGTCACAAATTGAGAGAAGTTGATAAGGATTCGATTTTAGCATGTACACATCTTACTGTTACTGTTTCAAAAGCCTCTAATCTTTAAATATATCATTTTACAATGAATAACGTATATGCACAAATTGAGATGAATAGACTATCTGTTGGGTGGAAATCTTTTGACTTAATCACCTGGAAACATTTTAATACTGCAGATATCAGAAAAAGTTCATATAGAAACGTGGAATGGAAATTCTCATATTAAGTTGATGTTCACCACAGATTATTATTATTATTGTTTCCTTTAATTCCTAGAGGAACATAGGGCTTCAGCCGCTCGTCTCCATTGCGTTCGATTCTCTGCCAAGGTTTTCGCCTGGCTCCACGTCTATCCACATGCTTTCATCTCCTCTTCACATGACCTCCTCCATGTCACCCTCGCACAGACGACCAACTCGCCGCCTCCCACTCGAGCAATGGCCTGGCGTATGATGTCACTTGATGGTTTTCTCAGAATATGGCCAATCCATCTCCATTTCTTCCTGCCTATTTGTGGCACAATCAGTTTCTGCTGGGTCGGTTTGTTCATAGCCAGAGATCCCTGTTGCTGATGTTTTATGGTCGGCCATCTGACCTTGAGTAGTATTGAGCGAAGACAGCTGTTGATGGAGGCCTGTAGTTTGTTCAAAGTA
Source organism: Trichobilharzia szidati (assembly GCA_944472155.2). NCBI lineage: Eukaryota > Metazoa > Platyhelminthes > Trematoda > Strigeidida > Schistosomatidae > Trichobilharzia > Trichobilharzia szidati. The sequence continues at coordinate 14,228,665 of OX235272.1, read as the reverse complement.
CCTTTTGTGACGCGGCGCCAAGTCTCTGATTCGTATAGTAGCACTGACTTCACATTGGAGTTGAAAATGCGAAACTTGTTTTTCATGCTGAGTGCTGTTGATCTTCACACAGACTTGAGAGAAATGAAAGCTTGCCTTGCTTTCCCGATCCTCGCTGTTTTGATATCCTCGTCAGTTCCGTCCGCCTGTAGTTGAAACGATGCTTCCCAGATAGTTAGGTAAGTAAAGGAGTTTGCTTCTTTCAGATTTCCCCCATTTATGCTGATTGTTGTCTGTTGTTGGCCAGGAATCTTTATCACCTCTGTTTTCTCTATATTCACCACTGATTAGCAGAAGAGAAAACTCAAATAGATAAAATAAAATCACAATATTATTATTAAAACATCCTCAAATAAATTCAGTAGCATTATATCGTGTGCTTTTTGTTACTGATAATATTAATGAGATTGATTTGATTTTTTAAAGGATGAATCCGACTTTCTGAAATTATAAGAAGCTCAGAGTAAGATTCTTAAGATAATAAAGAAATGTACCACACGTTTGAATTTTAAGCATAGAATGCCTGATATGCTCATGTCAGTATGTATTTATACATTCAACTAACCTTTCGAAATGTAAAATAAGCATAGCTCATGAAAACGGTATCAATGGACGTAACTAGTTCCATTCAAGCCCATCTGACATCCTTTGATATCAGTATTTACAAGTCATGGAACCGTCTATCAAAGACAGTGAAATTTTGTCTTCTACAAATTAATTCGATCTCACAGTGGGCATAAATGAGTACTTGAATCATCAGTGAAGTTCATTTGAAATCCCTGCTAGAACTGTTGTTACTTTACAGCAGTTTATTGACGAAGAAAACTAAACTAGTGAAAAACAAATCAAGTGAGAGATGATAGGTACTCACTGACAACATTGAATGACTGTATTGGGAAATGTAAGCAGTCGGAAATTATGCATCATTGAAAATAACAAACTGCTCGCCAAGTAAGCTGATTTTCCTAGCACTGACTAAACCCCTCTTGTATTCGTTGTGAAATAGTGCTGAAGAGCCTTCAAACCTCCTGAACCAAAGAGCTTTTCAGTAACCCCCCCACCCCTCTAGTTTACAACACATTTCCAGAGGATGTCCGGATGGCAACAAAATCTACCTTGAAATCAATCAGATTGACACAAACCCCAAAACTTATGTATACTGAATACCATTTAAGTAGGACAAAGACAACCAAATGCATATAACTCATTATTTAATAAAAGAGCATCAATACATACCTCTAAGTAGACGTCTTCGATTTGATTGATAACAGATCGAAAGGTATGCAAAATATCAGTATCTGATGATCGTAATTTCTCGAAACTTATAATATTAGCCGAACTTTCAGTAACCTATATGTAGGTTTGAAAAATAGAACAGAAAAAATAATTAATTAAACATCCAAAGAGTGATGAAATGATGGAAAGTAAAAATATTTATGAAAAAGAGAAGACATTCAGCGAAGAGACTCTTTTCGACGGCGAATTCATTCACATAGCTGTACAATCGCATTTATATATAATTATTTGTGTGTGTGTGTACATGAGGTTTGTCAAGTTTAGATAATTGATCAGGTAATACAAGAATGATGTAATATAGAGACAAAGTTAATCAGACAGCAACTAAAGTAAGATTGAGTTAGTAAGCTAGATGACGTTATATAATTAGCGTCCCGAAAAAACTGCTCTACATGAACCTTCAATTCAATGGAGATATATCTGCGGAAACATTAAAATATCGACTGTCGCGCTCACTTAAGAAGACCTTCTTCGCAGCTGAACTACGACTAACCTTCTCCACAAAACCCATGATTCATGTGAACGTGAAGGATAAGCTACCGCTGCTGGCCTCATCAATGTGTATTTATCAATTCACTTGCTCGTGTGGAGCCAGGTATGTTGGCCATACCCAGCATTCGCTTTACAAACGTATCACCGAACACTTACCAACATGGTTTTACAAAGGAGAAAATCGATGCCCCCGCAGTTCCATCTTAGAACATCTGATAGAATCCGGACACCAAGCTACACCTCAAACAAACTTCAAAGTCATCTACAGAATACGAAGTAGTCTTCCTAGAGTTTTACGAATCAGACTTCTTCAAACTGCAGAAGCAATGGCGATTCACTTGCTAAGTCCTGAACTCTGCACACAGAAGAAGTTCGTTCAATCACTACACTTGCAATGGACGTAATCTATCTTATTAGCTGACAAGTAAATTCTACCTAATCTTTTTCTTTTTTCTGTCTCTTCATTAGTATTATTTTGTCTTCTCAATTGTAATATTTTACATTTTCGACTTTCTTGTTCTCTACCCCCACCCGATTCAATTTCTACACCTTACTACCACTGTTACTGACTTGAACAACGCTCAATTTCTAGTCATTTATGTTACGTCATCCAGCTTATTTGCTCAGTTTCACTTCTACTTAGTCTCTACCTGTAATTACCTCTGTTGGTACCCTCATCTAAGTTGAAACATTTTATGCAATTATATAACGTCATCTAGCTTACTAACTCAATCTTACTTTAGTTGCTGTCTGATTAACTTTGTCTCTATATTACATCATTCTTGTATTACCTGATCAATTATCTAAACTTGACAAACCTCGTGTACACACACACATATTTATATATAAATGCGATTGTACAGCTATGTGAATGAATTCGCCGTCGAAAAGAGTCTCTTCGCTGAACGTCTTCTCTTTTTCATATGACTCAAAAATACTCATGTGCACAAAATTAAGAAATAATGCAGAGCCTAGAAAAAGCATAACGATACAAGCTACCATGTTTCATAACTGGAAGGAGAAGTACTTATTTTGATTTCAGTGGTGTAACCTCTCATTTCCTCGAAACTGTATGAAGGTGGCTGGTACGACTCGGATTCCCGAGGCTAAGTAGGTGTAGAGGGACTCGAACCCAGGACCCAATGACTAGAAATCGAGTGATCAAGCCAATGAGTAACATTCGCGCACTATCGTTATAAGGCGTCACAAACGCATGATGTAACACTGTACACCAGCATAAAATAATGCCATAATCAAAAATATATCTTATCCATCTGTATTGTTAATTAAAGTAACCTTTCTAGTATTTAATTCCACAGAATATACGAAAAAACTCATCGATTCAATTCACCTATGATTCTACAGTCCGAAACAGGTAGGAAAGTCGACAGAACCGGTCCTGAGGTGGTCGCCTCGCAGCCACTGCGGTGATTGTTTGTTGATTCACGGTTTTATTAGTCATCTTTATTGACCTGGAATTTGAACTTTCTTATCATTTGACAATGGTTGTCATAAATAAATTCATGATTATGTTTAACTCTTGGTAACTGAACAGAAAATTTTCAATCTACTTTAACTACTTGAAAGTAGTATGAAATAAAAATTATAAATTATCAAGCTGACTATGTTATATATATATATATATATATTAAAACATGGGCATTAATAGGCGAATATTTATTTTGCTACATGTGTTTAAATCAACGAAAACAGAATTTGTGCCAAAACCTTCAAGTTAATTGACAACAAATACGTGTTTTTGTCGTAAGAAAGAAAAGTTGTACAATGATGAAGGGAGAAAGAAAATTCAGTGAAGCAAACCGAAATGCACAACAATATTTTAATATTTTCCAGAGATAAACAAATCTGTATAATGACAAGAGTTTGACATGTTGACGAAATTATATATGGGAAAATAATTCAAAACAAAAGCCTATTTATGAATTTCAAACTCAGAGTTAAGAATTCCAAACTAAAAAAGCACAATATTTTTCAATGAACTTAATGTGTATCATAATACTTGTTTTTTTCGGTAGCCAGTTAGCTATGGAATCTGGGACGTAAGTTTCGTCCTATCTAGAACTCGTCATGTGGATGTGTCTTCAACAAAATAATGTATACTCGGCTAAACTTATCAGATACAAAAAGTTTTGTTAGTTTGGTGTCTGAAACGCGGATGCTGTTGGGTTCGAGTCTCAGTGGGAACACTATCATTAACTGGAAAGCAGTTACGCTCAGATGAGGAGTCCCGAATGGGACGAAACATGCGTTATGAATTCTACTGTTAGTAACCATCAATCAAATGAAACAACCTATTCTGATTACAAACCCGTACAAGAATATCGAATGGATGCATAATTGAAAGTTTACTGAACACTGTCACATGAATAAATCTAGGACACTTTAAACTAGCTGGCTAAATTTAACTTTCCGACCTTTCAGACAATATAAAACTCAGAATCGGATTCTTTAACACGACGATAATCTTTAGCATCAATACCGTGGTTCAAAAAGCATTCAACACTGAACTAACTATAATTTTCAGCCACCAAAAAGTAAGAAACATAAACATGAGGACTAAATTGCATCGTAATCTCAACTATACTAACACAAGTGGCTATATATATATATATATATATATATATATATTATATCTTTAGACTTGCACACACTTAACAGTAGTCATTGATATAAGAATAAAACTTGTGCACTGTGGTAGAGTGTAATTCCATTATGGGTAAATTTTGTTTACTGATGACGTTTCGAGCAAAATTTATTGCTGCTCATAATCATATCAAGGTAATCACACGACTTCCTAAATTCATTTACACAGTTCCGTTGTTTTTCACTTGATTTGATTGGTAGTAATATTTTCGATATTTCGGGTAAGAGTGATGAATCATTCCTATTGCATGTGTTGGGTGTAGGCTCGATGACCCAGGATTCAGTAATCAACCTCTCTCCCTCTCCACCTACATAGATTACTTTTAGAATCTTAACCCTCTCTCACCCTATTGTGTGTTTGTTTGTTAATGCGTGAAGTGCAACAGCTGAGCTTTTTTCTAAATTACTTATCTTCTCTGGGTCAACCATTCTTACCTTAGCTAAATTCTGACAATATTATGATCAGACTACACCCGACCTACTAGTTTGACCTATGTAGTTGACCTGACTCACAGTCATTGCAGGGTATTTTGTAAATTATATTATTTTGCCTAATTGGGTCAACCGACAGGGTCCTTTAACCTACCTATAGAGCTTGTCCTACCTGAGTGAGTTTGTAGGTTTAAAAGCCACCCTAATTCCTGCTTTATTTAGAATCCTACGTAGGGTCTCAGATGTCCCCTGCTTACACGGTATAACATTAGATGCTTTATATTCTCTCTTATTTATGTTATTATTACTAGTTACACAATTATTTTTATTTTGCTTTTGGCATTTAGAGATCTTCCTAATGAATTTTTTAGGATAGTTATTTAACACCAACGCCTCTTCTATCTGTTTTATTTCATCATTTAGGTCTTTTCTTGTACTACTTAGTGCCATTGCTCGGTTTGTTAAACACTTAACTAAGCCTGCCTTAACAGTTAAAGGATGAGATGAATTAAAGTCTAATTATCTACTAGAATGTTTTGGTTTTCTATGAACACTAGTGTGTAATTTGCCTTCTTCTATTCGTTTTATTTTACAATCTAACATAGCTAACTCTCCTTGTTCATTAGTGGTGAACAGAAAAAACACGTACGTGTGATCTATTATTTTGATTATAAAATGCTCTCTGAAGATAAAGAATACAAAAGGAACTATTCGCATATGCTAGTTAAAGTATACAGCTACTACTGTGGTGAGTGCTACTGATAAGGTTTATCAGTAGTATGTAGAGGGATGTTCATTGGCATAAAAACAGCAAATAGCAGGGAGATAGATTTGATGTCAGAGAAATCAAGTGATTCAGCGTTGCGGAGAAACATGGGAGACGTGAAAGGAACACAAAGAAAAACAATATGAAGGAAGATCAGAAGTAGCACGACACGGAAGACCTGTGCAAATGATGATTTGAAGATAAGGTATACATAATTTGGTTACATAGAGATAGCATTCCTTTGGCAAGAGGATTTCATCATGAGCTGACATCGGTACTGGATAGTTTCGCCCTAGTACGGGACTCTTCAGAGGTACGCACCCACCACAGGGGTTCGAACCCAGGATCTTCTGGTTACAAGGTGGTCTATCTTGTAGACCATTAAGCCACTGGAACTTGATTCAATGGCAAATGAATTCCAAACTAGGACGAAACGGTTATCTAGTATTCCCACGCTTTCCAATGGTTCTCTAACCGATGTCAGCTCATGATGAACTCCTGTAACCAATCAATTAAATCCCTACAAACCAATACTTGTAAGCATTCCTTTACATTTCTACTGTTGTTTCGGACTATAAAAGCTCCCTGTAATTTGTTTTCGTGTGTTTGACTGTTTGACTTCTTATTAGCACGTTCAATTTGTATTGTTCTCAGTCTACCATTTCGCACTTTAAATCACTAAATTAAAACACAAAAAAGTAGGGCGGGAAAATCAATAGGTGACCTTGACAGAGCAACTTTACTATCTTGGCTTTGTCTGACGACTTTAAATAGACTATTATAGCTTATTCGAAAATATACACATACAACAAAATTCAAGTCAATGAAATTTTAAAAAATACATAATTCCAGTAAACAAAAGAAAAATAAAAGATAAAGGAAAATTCCCATTGAAATATTGAATTGTTTTAATAACCTACATCTTTTATGCATGTCATAATACCAGTTTGAACATCTGGATGCAGATTATCCATAATTTGACGAATAAAATAATCACGTCTATCGCATCGTACAGCTGCGCATAACAAGAATAGCAGAATCTTTTCCAATTCTTGATAAGACTGAGCTATAACAAAAAAAAATTTTAAATAAGTGAAACTGATAAAAACACAAATCAATAAAGAAAACAATTTGAATGAATTTAAAATATTTCCAAAAATTATTCTGTTTTTTATTACATTAATTTGCCTGTTTATTTTGTTTTAATATACGGAAGCTTTGTTTCCACTTACTATGAAACACTTCAAGGAAGTAATAAGAGAATAGTTCAACAGGAGTTCACATTACTGCAGGTTGTGCCACATAACATATGTGTCTCAGTAGCTGAATGTTCTACCAGCCTGCCTTGTAACTGGAAGGCTCTACGTTCAAACCGATGAAGAGTCCTAAACTAGGACAAAACAGTTGTCGTCCAGTAATCTGCGTGTCTGGGGTGTCCATGGTTTAGAGGTACAATAATGCACACCAACTACCCATTTGGCCTGGGGTTCGATCCCCAGCCAGCCAAGGCACTCCAAAACACATTGCTTAGCCGGTAGTAAGCCCTTTAGAGACGGAAGGTTAGGCATGAGGCTGAGGGCCCCACTCCGTAAAAACAAAGAATAACACCACTGCTATTAAAAATTCAAAGCTTGGAGTCTTAATATCCCACTCGGAATGCAAAGCAATAAGTTAAATATGATAACAATAACATCATCTACAATACATTATGAGAAAGAAAACAATAAGCGTATATGAAGTTGTCAGAAGCCGTGGAATAATGGTATTTTTTAAAATTGAGGGGGTAACTCAGGCATTTCATTCGAGTGTGACTATCTCCTCCTGAAGATTGGTATTCTTATGAAGAGTTTATGCACATAATATCTGAACACAAATGATTTCTTTTCAAGACTAATTAGATTTATATAAAAGAGAACACTCGATGATTTAAATGGTTGGTGGTGGCTGTCAGCAGTGAAATTAAGAAAGCACATTTCGTCTTGAATATTTATTATTTTATTGTTCCTGGTGGAACATAGGGCTTCAAGTACACGTTTCCACTTGCTTCTGTCTTCTGCTGTACTTTTCACCTCCATCCATGTTAGTCGATATTGTTTCAATTCCTCTTCACACGATCTCCTCCATGTCACCCTTGCACTGATTTCCCACTCGCCGCCGCTTCCCTTTCGGGTTCCACTCGAGCGTTGGCCTGACAAGCGATGTCACCCAGCGAGTGGCCTCCTCAGTGAGCCAGTGGGTGTCCAATCCATCTCCACTTTCTCCTGCATATTTGTTGAGCGATTGCTTCTTGTTTCGTTTGTTTCTTCCCATAGTTTGTTTCTTGTTGGTTCTTGTTCTTTCCGGCGGCCATCTGATCTTGAGTATAGAGCCAGCGAAGACAGTTAGTTAGTTGTTGATAAAGGTGTGCAACAGGCTGTTGGAAATACTCATTCTTTGTGACCCGCCGCTAAGTTTCTGATCCATCCGTATAGAAGAAGTGACTGACTTGACTGATGTTTGTATTGAAAATCCGAATTTTGTTGTTGATGTTGAGGAGTGACAGTGGAAGATTTCCAGATTGGTTTCAGGTTGATGAATGTGTTTCTCGCCTTCCCGATTCTCGATTTGACATCCTCGTCCGTTCCACCTGCCTGTAGTTGAGACAATGCTCCCTGGATAAGTGAATGAAGTAGCCTCTTTCAAATTTCTGCCGTTGATGGTGATTGGCGCTGGATGTTGCTGCTGCTGCTGCTGGTGTTGTTGTTGTTGGTTGGTTATTTTCATAACCTCCGTCTTGTCTAAGTTCACCTGGAGTCCTGTCTTTGCTGCTTCTTCGCCTTTTTTGTCGGTTGTCGCTTGTAAGTCTTCGATTTTGTGTGACATCAAACATAAATCATCCACGCGCGAAATTCAGGTCTTCTAGATTCTTCACGTTGGTCCAGGATATCTCTGTCTTCTCGTTTCGTACTCTCTGACGCATAATCCAGTCCACGACAATTAGGAATATCATTGGTGATAATAAGCACCCTTGTTTGACTCCTGTGTTTCCTCCAAACGCCTCGCTGAGTTTTCCGTTGTGGATCACTTCACATGTGGCATTGTCGTAAAGCTGTTGAATAAGCTTGATGAATATTTGGGGTACGCCGTACTGGAGTACTCAAGTAGTTTCCAAATTACTTGGTGGTCAACGCCGTCTGTCGAAGGCCTTCTCAAAGTCTACAAAAGTTGAGGTAGAGGTAATTGCCATTCCATGCTTTGTTCGATGATGATGTATAAAAATAAATTGGAATCTTTCAATTCCTCTCTACTTAAGTGATTCATCATTCCTTTTTTTTATTGTACACAAAATATAAACTAATTATTCACTAAGAAAATAATCATAACTATTTAAAAAAAAAGAAAGAAATTAAACTAAATGTAGGTAATTAGATAATTTCGAAAATAAATTCAATCGAATTCATCATAAAAAGAGACACTAAAAACCATGTTGACCACCCAGAAGATGGATGGATATCTGGTTAGCTTTTTTAGCTTTGTAATGTCTATGAATTATATAAAAATGTAATATGATAGACTGGAACCTGAATGAGGAGAGAACCGGTGTATCTCGGTGTGTGTTTCTGTCTATCTGTCTGTCTGAGTGTGTGCATATTTGAAAAATGTATATAAATAAAAAACCAGGGTTTTTTTCTTTTTGATCAACCATTTCTCTTTTTCCACTGATTTATTTATTGAATAAATAAGAAAGAAAAAAATAGCGGACATTTCGTTAATAACCAACATTTTTTGCATAAAATTGTGTAACTACTGATTAATTGGAATGAGTAGTAGCATACCAACCATATCGACCAGTAGTGATTGCTCTCTAGATCACCGTGACCTGAACACCAAATGACCGTTTCGCCTGTTTGAGGCAAAGCCCATCAAAGGTGAAGCCTTCCTCAACGGAAAATGTTAGCTGACATAGACAGAGTCAGGCTGGAAAAGAGCTACCTAGTGGCGGTCAAACCAAAACATGGCGGCAACAGTCTATGAAATCCACAACAGTTAGTTTAAGCCAGTCACGTGGGAAGGTGTACACTCCCTGTTTGGGGTCCTTGGGACGGTAAAAACCAATGGCTGGAAACAATCGTTCTCAATGGCGCAGATGCATCCACTCCTTGTGACTTATAATTTCCAATGAAACTATATTGTTCTTCGTTACTACTATTCCTTTTGTCTCATATCTCTGTTTACTGTCTCTATTATGCATTTCTTCTACTTTCTTCTCTTGCTTTGTGTGCTACAAGGAGGGAGTGTGGCGACTTGAACTGGTGCACATCGGTGCAAAGTTCTATGTTGAAAACAGACAAACAAAGGTGAAGCCAGTTTGACTCAGCTCCAATAGCCGAATCCGATTTCTGACTGGTGAGATTTGCAATTTACAAAGTTCATGTGGTGTAATTTCACCGTGTTTTAACTAGGGTAATGTGTGTCTAGTCCTTTTTTTATTTGGTGTAAACTGAATTCTATCTGGTTAGTAAGCACTGGTGGTTGGTATGAGCTGTATGCAACTACTACTCATCCCCATCGATCAGTAGTATATTATAGTTTAACTCAAATTCGCTTGCTTTCTTGATTACCTTTCATAGTGCCAAGTAGATCATATACTGTGATCGGAATAACTTTGTTTTTTCAAAGGAACCTAAGGTGAAAGCTCACCACCACTCGAACTGTATAAATTGCAAATTGTGAATTTGATTTAATAATCAGCACCGTTTAATCTCTTACAATAATATCTCATAAACAGAGATTAATAAAGCAGACATAAAATGATAAACTCCGTGATGGACGTTATCCAGCGGTGGAAAACTAAGGATCCAATTATTTGTGCAGGACAGCGGGATTTATTATTATTATTGTTCCCTTGGGTTCCTAGTCAAACATAGGGCTTCAACTACACGTCTCCACTTGCTTCTGTCTTCTGCTGTACTTTTCATCTGCGTCCATGTTAATCCATACTGTTTTAACTCCTCTTCACACGAACTCCTCCATGTCACCCTTGCACTCACGTCCCACTCGCCACCGCTTCCCTTTCGGGTTCCACTCGAGTATTGGCCTGACAAGCGATGTCACCCAGCGAGTGGCCTCCTCAGCCAGTGAGTGTCCAATCCATCTCCACTTTCTCCTGCATATTTGTTCAGCGATTGCTTCTTGTTTCGTTTGTTTCTTCCCATAGTTTGTTTCTTGTTGGTTCTTGTTCTTTCCGGCGGCCATCTGATCTTCAGTATAGAGCCAGCGAAGACAGTTAGTTGTTGATAAAGGTGTGCAACAGGCTGTTGGAAATACTCATTCTTTGTGACCCGTCGCCAAGTTTCTGATCCATCCGTATAGAAGTGAATTTTGTTGTTGATGCTGGCTGGGTTGAGTGACGAAGATTTCCAGATTGGTTTCAGGTTGATGAATGTGTTTCTCGCCTCCTCGATTTTCGATTTGACATCCTCGTCCGTTCCACCTGCCTGTAGTTGAGACAATGCTCCCTAGATAAGTGAGTGAATGAAGTAACCTCTTTCAAATCCCTCCCGTTGATGGTGATTGGCGCTGGATGTTGCTGCTGCAGGATTTAGTTCAGTCGTTTTACTGTCTTTCCTCCAGGAGACTTTATCCCACTGATTGAAGTTTCTTTTGAAAATTATTTAATAAATGACTATTGAGTTATAACTCTCAAGTTGTTGATTTACAAGGATCTGATTTGTTCCAAGATTGATAACATACTACTAACTTCAGTTAGAAAACTCGTGAAAACTAGGAAGTACTGGAAGTTGTTTCGTTCCAGTCGGGGGCTCTTCATAGACATACACTTATGACGCCACCCCCACAAGAGTCGAAACCAGGACCTTGAGCCTACGAGGTGACCCCCATGGCCATTTAGCCTCTGGGATGGAATCCAATGGCTCATGAACTCTAACTTTTGTCATACTGCGGTTTATAGTGCCACCGCCATAAGTTATCAGCGGACCTAGTGTAGCCTACTGGTCACGACTTCTCACTGGAAATTCAGGATTCCCGATACTAAGAGGGATTAGCGAATAACAGACACATTATTATCGATCAAATTTATCAACTGATGAAGAATAAGTCACGTGACAAACAAGGGCAATTCTTAGTCACACTACTGCAAACTAACGATTGATCACAAACAAGGTCATCCGGGACGACGATTATATCGTCCATATTTAACTCCGCACTGAAGATATTGTCTAGAAACATAACAAAACCTTCGCACTTAAATCAAACAGCTCAGAGAACATAATTACATCAAAATATCCTGTGTTGAAAGACTCTAGAAGATCTGGATTTCGCGTGTGGATGATAACTGTCTAATGTCACACAAACTCGGAGACTTGCAGGTGAAAACCAACAAACTGGTTCAAGAGGCTGGCAGCGAATGGTCAACATGCCTGTCTGTCTGTCTGTCTGTTTACGACATAGAACTTTGCACATATGTGCGGAAGTTCAAGTCCATGCAGCACACAAAGCAAGAGAAGAAAGTAGAAGAAATGCATCACAGAGAAAGTAAACAGACGAGTGAGACAAAGGAATAGTAATAACGAAGAACAAAACAGTTTCATTGGAAATCATAAGTCACAAGGAGAGGAAGCATCTGCGCCAGCCAGCCATTGAGAACGAGGATTTTGAGCCATATCACCGATTGTCTCCAGCCTTTGTTGGTTTTTACCGTCCCGAAGACCCCAACTAGTCAGGAAGTGTACACCTTCCTACGTGGCTGGCTGGCTTAAACTAACTTGTGGATTTCATTGACTGTTGCCGCCATGTTTTGGTTTGACCACCACTAGCTAGCTCTTTTCCAGCCTGACTCTAAATCAGCTAACATTGTCCATTGTCGAGGAAGGCGATGACTAGGCATTCATTCGTAACACATGTCCTAACCATCTCAGTCGATGTAATTTCACAGCCTCGTCAATTGATTTCCCCTCCCACCCACCTAGCACTCGACCGAGGCCTAACCTCAATATTGCTCACCTTATTATACCACTTCACATGGGAGATAGAACGCAGACACCTATGATCAAAGACAGCTAGTCAGCCTTTTCATGTCTTCCACTCTCAATAGCCAGGTCTCACAGCCAGACATAAAGGAGGACGTAGCTGACTGATGAGCAGTACACACGCCCTTTAGTCGATAGTCGGATATCACGTCTACTAAGCCAGAAACGGCGTAAACTGGCATATGCTCACATCATAACTTGAAGATCCTGGATTCCATCCTTGTCGGTGGGATCAATGGGGTGAGTACACTGCTGAAAAGTCCCCAACTAATACGAAACAGCTGTTCAATAGTCTTTGATGTTCAATACTGCTCCTCCGACTGATGTTAATTACTGATCTACCTTGAAATAATATATACATTGTCCTTCACAGAGAACAGTTTCTAGTCAGATAATATGAAAATTTTTCCATAAGAAAAGTTTGTAGACAAACTTTCTAAAAACAACAACAACAATAATAACCACGAGTAAACTGTTTCTAAGACGGCATAACAGGATAAAAAAAATCCAGTCAAAAGAGAGAAAAAATAAGAAGTGAAATAAAATCAAAATAGAGACAAAAAGGGAATTCCTTTCACATTATTCCTTATATTGTCAATATTTCTTGTTTATTATTTTCTACATTGGTTTACATTGGATTGGTATTGGGGTTGTTTACGCCGTCATACTGTGACTTTCCTTTGTTCATCATTCCTTGAGGCGAAAAAAAAATGCTGTCTACCGCCTATCTGCCCGTCTGTCCATCCAGCATATTACCGGCATCACTGAGGTAGAAGGCTTGTGTAATTGTCATTTCATTACAGAACGGATGACCTTTTCACATCGATACCAATATGGAGAAGAAGTGAAGGCATAGAAAGCAAACATGACACTGATCACTGTTTTTCTTTTGTGGCGTCTTAGACAAGGTAAGGCATATAAATGGGTGGGTGTGTTTGCGAATTCATTTTGCTTTCTCCTTCTCTCTTTGACAAGTGACACAAGTTTACATTTCAAAAATAAATAATCCATTTTGATCAGAGAAAGAGACAGAGAAACGATTCTATGGGTAATTTTGTATCCCGTTTTGTCAAATATATAATATGTTATATATATGTATATATTAAAATTGACTTTTGACAATTTAAGGTTAAGAAAATCTAGACTGTACCAGTTGCCAAATAATTTCGACTTATTGGCATTTGAACACACTTGAATTAGCATTTTCGGATCGGTTTGACCGCCTGTTGTAAATAATCCCCAATTTAGCTAAAAGATCTCTTATTTCTGGTTTATAACGAGAAAATAATAAACTTGAAACGCTTGTTATCTAATCATATATATATATGTATGTATATCGAATGATAGACTTGTAGCAAACAAACGTTCATTTCTTTTGCCCTGATAAACAGTATTTTTTTTCAAAAATATAACCAGTGTGACGGTGAAAACATTTAACAGTCTATAAGAGATGATGACACTTTCACAGTGTTAAAAACAGAACATATCTCTAGCTTCTTGACACACATAAACTCACTAGTGGAAGAAATAAAATTCACATTTGAAGCCGAAATTGAACAAGGAGAATTAGCTATGATGTTAGATTGTAAAATAAAACGAACGGAAGAAGGCAAACTACACACTAGTGTTCATAGAAAACCAACGAATTCTAATGGATATTTAGACTTTAATTCATCTCATCCGTTAACTGTTAAGGCAGGCTTAGTTAAGTGTTTAACAAACCGAGCAATGGCACTAAGTAGCACAAAAAAAGACCTAAATGATGAAATAAAATAGATAGAAGAGGCTTTGGTGATAAATAACTATCCTTTATAATTCATTGGGAAGATCTCTAAATGCCAAAAGCAAAATAAAAATAATTGTGTAACTAGTAATGATAACATAAATAAGAGAGAATATAAGTCATCTACAATTATACCATATAAGGAGGGGACATATGAGACCCTACGTAGGATTCTCAATAAAGCAGGAATTGGGGTGGCATTCAAACTTACAAACTCACTCAGATAGGACAAGCTCTGTAGGTTAAAGGATCCTGTCGGTTGACCCAATTAGGCAAAATAATATAATTTACAAAATACCCTGAAATGACTGTGAGTAAGGTCAACTACATACGTCAAACTAGTAGGTCTGGGGTAGTCAGATTGTCGGAACATAAGAATTTAGCTAAGGTAAGAATGGTTGACCCTGAGAAGATAAGTAATTTAGAAAAATACTCAGCTATAGGACTGCATGCATTAACACATAACCACACAATAGGGTGGGTGGGACAGAGTCAAAGTTTTAAGAAGTAATATAGGTAGGTGGAGAGAGAGGTTGATTACTGAATCCTAGGTCATCGAGCCTACACCCAACACATGCAATAGAATTGATAAATCTTATCAATTAAATAAACGTTTAAGGGGACTATAAAATGTCTCGACAAAAATAACGTAAAATAAAAGAGCTAAGCATTTTAACAAGTGACCTGAGTCGTATAACTGGGTGAAATTTTTCAACATATGGATTGGGAAACAGTACTGCCGATGATTCCCAAACTAGGATGAAACAGCAGCTGTCCGGTACTCCCTAGTTGGTTTTCAATGGTTCTCTAACTGATATCAATCCGTGATCAACTCGTAAAAACAAAACTAACCCTTACAAACCAAACTATAGAAAAACAGAAAAAAACTTGATGATTACAATGTTAGCAAAGAAGAAAACATTTCACATTTAATTATCTTTCTACCTTGGCCCTAATCTGGTAGCTTTCATTCAACAATTCCAGCTAAATGCTTTATATATTGTCATTAAACGGTTAAAACGCTGTGCATCATTTTGACACTGACTAACCTACCTAAAGAAGTTTAAGCCAAGCTCATCCAGTGGTGCTCTTTATGAGCAAAATAACATCGTTACAGGACAATTTAGTGACAGAGGTACATTTTAACATACCTCTGGACTACAAAGTTCTACGCCTCCAACTCACTACTCAAACTTCTCAATTTATGATTTATCCTCATAGCGGATTTTTCCTATGCCCCTACAAATGTTTCATTAGAACTAGCACAATATTAAATAGCCTTCTAGTAGACATAAAATATTATGGTTATGCATATTTTGGCGCCAAACTGTCTTATTCTGCTTCTCTTTACAATTTACAACAACTACTGCTGTAGTGTTATTTAAATTGCTAATTTGCGTCAATTTCTACAATGATAAATATATCTGAATACATTAAAACCTTTTTTCATCCGGAGAATATCCAATACAAAAAACAGAGATGATATAATACCTATTGTGGATATATGAAAGACAGCATTAAAGAACAGGACAGAGTAAAAAACCATATATAAATCAAGCTGGGAAGTCGTACGGATAGACGGATATGATTATGAGGAGTAGATTGTGCTCAAAACATCATCCAGCCTATTAATACAGTGTCACTGTATGATCCTAAATTTACCCAGGAACATTGACCAGTGTGGCTGAGTAAAGGTGTAGTAAAAACCATCAACATTTTGATATTACACGACCTGGTCGAAACCAGCCACAAAGCCAGCCAGCATTGAAGAATTCTTCTCTATCATCTATCGGGTGCCTAATAAATTGTCAAAAACATCTAGGTACCACATACTCCAAACAGAAGAGACGATCACGATTCGCCTTAAACAACCAGTGCTTTGTGTGCAAAAGAAGTAAATCCAGCCATTACTACAGCCATGGCCGGCCTTCAATGGAGACTATAAATTCATGAATGCGAGTTATTATCTTTCCCTATTTTTTCTGATATCCAGTGTATCGTTATGTTGATGCTATCAAACTGTAATCCACTAATATCACTATTATTATTGATTCGATGTTTTTTGAACAACATTATTTCTGTTAATAATACTAATTCATTCAGTATTATGTATGTATATATAACTGTAGAACCTGATGATGAAGTTATCGAAAAGAATATTCTTTGTTCATATAAGTATAAAACTTGGGCACTGTGGTAGAGCATAACTCCATTATGGATAAGATTTTATTTTGATAAATCACACAGTGTTGTACAGTTATATTAACTGATGACGTTTCGAGCATAAACTATTGCTCATAATCATATCATATCAACTTGATGTGATTATGATTTATCAAAATAAAATCTTATCCATAATTGGGTTATTCTTTGTTTCTATTATGATTAGATAGAAACATGAAGTAAAGATGAAAAATTTGAAACAGTTAAACACGATTTCTTATCCATAGTTGCATGTTTCGTTAATATCTATGATTGGTTGTAATGGACTGAAAAATCTATACAGGAAATTTTATCTTAGGAAATATACTACTCACAAATGCAAGTAGTTAAAACTACACGAGGTAAATTTGTCGATTGTTCAGAGTCTGCTATATGGGACTGGTGCTTGCTTCAGGGTTAGTAAACCAAACAGACCCTCAGATAATCTGTGACTGTACTCATCAAGGCTGAGTCATAGAAAGTGAGATCTACGACATAAAGTGAGTAAATTTCGATCAATAATTTTATTAATCAGTATATCAGAAATTAACGAATATTTCATGTTGAAAATAGGTATATATGATGCTGGAAACAAAACGGTGAAACTACTCAGCTAACAGAAAAAATTATTTGGCTCTTCTAATTACTCTGGGATTATATAAATGATCTAATATTGACTCTAAAAGCTGCTGGACTTTTCAACCGTTGATTTATTGGATAAAACTTAAAAATGAAAGTCCCTTCATGTGAAACCACCCTGACATAAGAAAAGAATAGAATAGTGGGATTATACAAACGAGGTTTTGAAGTTATGTGAGTGCTTTGATATGATTATAGGCAATAAATTGCTCGTGGAGTGTGTCATAAGTGAATAATACTGTATCACCTTTTGCTTCAATCAAATAGATTTACTATATATGATGGAACAAAAGCTCTTGACGATGAATACTGCTCACATCATTGTAATTTCAGTACAGATTTAGCCAATGTTAGTTTAAAAATCATAAAAGAAAACTCAGTAAAAAGTCAATAGCTGTTTCTTCCCAGCTCCACATTCTTCAGTAGTGTATATCTGCGACCACAGACGGTACCCAAAACCAAAACCTTCAGGTTGTGAGGCACCAGTCCGTTAAGCATTCAGTCACCACTAAGGTCAAAATTCAATGACCCCTGAATTCTAACTTCGTCAATTTGTGATACAAGCGTTACTCTTAACCAGTGCCATCGATGGGCATCTACTTTATTGTGACATGATAAACCCCACTGGGCACAATTTCTCAGTACAACACTGAGGATATCCCTCCAGTAGCCATCAATTGGTTGGCTTTTTGGAAGGATATGAGTCAATTTCAATGTAGGTCTCATCATGAACTAACATTAAATGATCCAGATAAGGAGAATGGTCAACCAGGTGGCTCTCAAAACCTGAAGGTCTCGGTATTTATGCCTAGTGGGATTGTGGGTGCACACTGCTGCAGTTCCAGTGTGGTGAAAGCTGGCTGCTAGTCTGTCTGTCTGTCTGCTTTCGAAATAGAACTTTGCACATATGTGCGGCTGTTCAAGTCGCCACACTCCCTTCTTGTAGCACACAAAGAAAGAGAAGAAAGTAGGAGAAATGCATAATAATGACAGTAAACAGAGGTGTGAGATAAAGGAATAGTAATAACGAAGAACAAAACAGTTTCATTGGAAATCATAAGTCACAAGGAGTGGATGCATCTGCGCCACTGAGAACGATTTTGAGCTAGCCATGTCACCAATTGTTTCCAACCATTGGTTATTACCGTCCCGAGGACCCCAACCAGTCAGGAAGCCAGTCTACACCTTCCTACGTGGCTGGCTGGCTTAGACTAACTGTTGTAGATTTCATTGACAGCTGGCTGCTAGCCAAAGTTAGTAGACAGTAATTGACGCCAATGTTTATGTCCCCAATATTGGTCGTGTGAAAATGAGAACAAAGGCTTTGCATAGGCGGATTCAGCTAGCATATGGATGATCTGACACAACCACAAAGAGATGCAAGGTTAACTTTCTGTGAGAAACAACCAATCAAAAGACTGTATTTTCTACTAACAATAATCTACAATAATGTACATTAAAATATGTGTTGATTTTCCTTAATAAACGATCTGTTGCCTGACCCTTGTCTTCTGTTGTTACACCAGTGCCGCCTGGTTTTCAGTGATGCCTCCTGACTGTTATTGATTCGTAACACGACATCTAACAATTGAAATGAATCCTAATCCCTTCACAACAAAACACCCATAATCGAATTATCGACCGATCTGTTTAACATTCAATCTGTGAATAATAAAGTATGTTTTTTTACATTTCTGACCTTTTGTAAGGTGTAAAGACATTATTAATAATTACAATCTATGAATAAAACTCAGTAAATAAACAGAGAAAATAAAACATTAAAGTAACACTTTTTATTGCTTCAAATGTTATTCATGTACATCTGTATTGAATAACTTTCGTGTGACCTAATCCACGTGGAAATAAAACAAATTTTTGTAGTAAATTTCAAAAGTTCAAATTCAGAGAACTTTGTTTATCCAAGAGAATTTGAAAAAGAAAACCCAAACGAAGAATTCAAAAACAGCTTATTGGTGTGTTTGCTTAAACACAGTAGTCTGTTATATACAAGAATCGCCTCGACTTAACATCGACATTATGATTTCCTCCCATACATTCCCAACATGATTGAACATGTTGACCACTTCACCTATTTGGGAAGTTGTATCAGCACCAACGGATTGATTGGTGATGAAATCTCAGAACAGGTCCAGAAAGCTCGGGCTGCTTTCGCTAACTTACACCGTCTCTGGCGTAGGCGTGACATCGGGCTATCAACCAAGGGACGTGTGTACTGCTCAGCAGTTTTCTTCGTCCTACTCTATGGCTCTGAAACATGGCCAATACGAGTTGAAGACATGAAAAGGTTGTCTGATTTTGATCACAGATGTCTACGATCTCTTTCTCACGTTAGTTGGCATAATAAGGTAAGTAATGTTGACGTCAGGCGTAGAGTGTTGGGCAAAGAGGGAAAATCAATCGAAGAGAAGAGGCTATAAAGATACATAGATTGAGATGGCTAGATCACGTGCTGAGGATGCCTAACCATCGCCTCCCGCACCCCGACCCGACGGGCATTACTAGCTAGCTGATATAGGTGCAGGTTGGAAAAGAGTAAGTGAAGTGGTGGCCAAACAAAAACATCGCATCAATCAATCCATGAAATCCTTCCTTGACAGTTCAACTGAGTCAAGTCAGCTAGGGAGGGAGATGCAGACTTCCGGGTTGGTTGGGGCCCGCCCTCGGGACTCTAAGAATCAATCAATGGCTGGAGACAGACAATAGGTGACATGGCTCAAAACCGTTGTCAATGGCTTACGCAGATGTATTCAGTCTCTGTAATATTCAGTCTCATATTCCTTTCTACCATTACTCATTCCGTTTCACTCTTATACTTATCAAAACTCTATTGATTCTCTTCATTCATTTTCTTGTCTACCTTTGTGTGCTAATTAGAATGTGGCAAGTCGAACTGCTGCACTTCGGTGCCAAGTTCTATGTTGAATCCAGCCAGCCACATTCCCAAATGGAAAATACAGGTACAAACTTTGAAGTTTGAGTAACGGCGGTGTTGCAAAGCTCATGACCAACTCTTCCCTCTTTCTTAAGCTTACTATGAGATACAGGAATACGTTAGCCGGAAGTCAAACACAGAATTCCCGTGTGGCTCAATAGTATTCCACCACTGAATCACCGATACATACACACAGAGAGAAAGAGATAGAAAGTCAGTTAACATAATTACTTCATACTTCAATTAGTCCAAAACTAGCAACAGAAACTATGCAACAATTACTCTGTAGTGATGAAAACATAAAAACGCAGTGATGTTCAACTTGGATAGAACTCATAAAATTATGCCTTACAACATACTTCCAATTCAATATTCAAATATATGAACAAATAAAAGGAACACCGATGGGATCGCCCATATCAGGATTAATAGCTGAAGCCGTTATGAAAAGATTAGAATTAATAGCTCTACCTATAATTAAACCGAAAATCTGGATACGTTACGTTGATGATACATTTGTAATAATCAAGAGAAATGATTTAGAATATACTCATAAATTAATAAACAACATATTTGAAGACATCAAATTCACAAGAGAAGAAGAATTAGGTAACAAAATCCCATTTTTAGATGTCTTAATCAGGAGAACCAACACAGGAGATCTAGAAACACAAGTATATATAAAATCAACGTACACAGATCAAATACTCAACTATACTAGCAATAACCCAATTACTCACAAACGAAACTGTGTGCAGACGTTGTTTAAAAGAGTTCAAACACATTGTAGCACTCCAGAGTTGAAAAGAATGCAGGAAAAATACCAACTAACGGTCTTCAAGAAGAGTGGTTATGCACAAAATTTCATCAAAAAGTTTTTAAAGTCGAATCAAAACACCAAAAAAGAATCATCATCAAAGACCACAAGAAAATTCATCCTACAAAACATGAGAAATATCTCTGAAATAACAGCTAGAATACTGAAACCGTTAGATATGGATATAGCACACAAGCCAGTCAAATCGCTTAATTCGATATTGTGCAAACCAAAAGATCCAACAGAAAAAGGAGATCAAACTGATACCATTTACAAAATAAATTGTATGAACTGTAACAAGCATTACATCTGCCAAAGTGGGCGTCCCCTTCACAAATCAGCCGTGAAAAGACACGATATGTATTCTTCAGTATCAATGCATTAGACAATTATGGTCATCAATTTGATTGGGATAATGTCAAAATCTTAGATAGAGGAAACACCAAAAGTGCAGTCAGGGAATTCCTAGAAGCCTGGTACTCAAACGAAAATGCAATTAGCAAACACGTTAATATAGACGAAATTTACCAACTAATAAAAAGTAAATCAGGTGACCAGAAAGTTTAAAATCCAAGTCAGTAGAAAATGGTCAATACATAATTAAAGATGGTTACCAGGAGACGCAATTCTATCACTCATGAAGAAATTTAAATCATTTCACTTTATGCTAAATATTGCTCTGAAAGGGGATGTTGTCCAGAAGGACGACGAAAGCTCCGCAACTGAACCAACCAGCTCAGAGAACACTATTAATAGCAAAACATAATTACTGTTGGAACGTTCCAACTGCATAATGAGTACATTCATATAAACTACTAACTTCAAAAGATTCTAAACCTTGATCCCTAAAACAACGTGAAATGTGAAACAATCAAATAATTATAAAAATTAAAAGACGCGGTTACATTTAATTTTAATATTTTGATTGGACACTAGTAGTAACTAGTGTGATGTGTCTAGTCCTTTCTTTGGTGCAGACTGAATTCTATCAGTCAGGTTTGCAATGTGGCCACCACGCTAGCCATGTGGCTCGCCATCACGGTGTACATTGATTTGATGATATTAGATGGTTGAAGGTAGCAGATACGCCTTGCTGACTGGTGAGTGCCAACTAGCACGAAATAGACCTAGGTCCAAGGCTTCCTGTGGCCGATTGGCTCCAACCATCTAATTTTAATATTAATCGAAATCCCATGGATTGACTACTAAATTTACTGTGGTGGTGTGGTATAGACAATGTGTTCCAACGGAATATTATTCTCACATATTCCCACAGTTCAATACTGCGTTAGCAGGGTGTCTTAGGGTGACATGTAAAAGATGATGTGAGGAGGAACTGAGAGCTAATGAACGATCTTAGAGCTAGCTAAAATCGACTGTAGAGAACCATGTGAAATGGAGAAGGGCTGTCATAAACAAAGCAACTTCACAGACGGTCATGTGGAGCATGTACAACCAAATAATTCCGCTTTGTTAAGTACCATTCAATGTACGGTGGTATAATACAGACAATGGGTTCCAATGGACTATTATTCTCACAGTAAGAATCATTGTTTATCAAGTATTGGTTTGTAGGGGTCTGACTGATTGGTTGCAGCATTTTTGTAACCAGTATGTCTTTGGTTCGAACCCCGGTGGATGAGCACTGTGAAGAGTCCCAAACTAGGACGAAACAGCTAGCTGTCCAGTACGCCAAGGTTTTCAAATGGTTCTCCAACTGATATCAGCTCATGATGAACTCCTGTAACCAAAATATCATTGTATTTGTTTGGTGTTAACGTCTGAATACTATTCCCACAGTTCAATACTGCATTAGCAACAGAACTCTATATATATGTATTTGAACATTCTATTTCATGTCGTTTAATGTAAACCAAAATCACACGCTCAGTGATTGGTTAACGAATATAAAACTGTATGGATATAAATAGCTGTTTGATCACTTGAAAATATACCTTGGCTTCCCTATCTTGCCTTCTGCTGTTACAACAATACTTCTACAGTAAATCGAATATCTTTTACAAAACAGTTGGAAGAAATAATGAAACAACACTTGCAGAAAGTGAAAAAGACCACACACACACAAAAAAAGAAATAGACTTCAGACTTTATTTTAAAAAGTTCACTTCGTGAATTTCAACTCAATCAAAATTTTTTTTAATAAAAAACACCTTAATATTGAATAGTCTTCGCATATTTTAGTAAAAGTGCACATAGAAAAGTAATTCTTATGATAGACGAAGATAATAATAATAATAATAATAATGGTATCATTGGTATTGACAGTTAGTTATATGACCTCAAAATTTTAAAAAAATTTGCAGTTAAAGACAATGAAAAAAGAAAGAGACAATTGAAAAGGTATAATGAAGAGGTAAAACTTTGTCGTTTTTTGTTCTCCACGAACTAAATCCATTTATCTTTTTATCCTATTTAAAGTTCATTTTTTAATCTTTTCTTTCGTTGCAGATAATTAATTAAATTAAAAGAATATAAGTGGAGTACTGACACATATATAATATTTATACTTTATTAGCGAGGCCTGGATTTCGCGCTTGGATGATTTATGTTTGATGTCACACAAAATCGAAGACTTACAAGCGAAAACCAACAAACTGGTCGAAGAAGCAGCCAGAGAAGACAGGACTCCAGGTGAACATAGACAAGACGGAGGTTATGAAAATAACCAACCAACAACAACAACAGCAACAACCAGCACCAATCACCATCAACGGGAGGGATTTGATGATAGAGGTTACTTCATTCACTCATTTATCTAGGGAGCATTGTCTCAACTACAGACAAGTGGAACGGACGAGGATGTCAAATCGAGAATCGGGAAGGCGAGAAACACATTCATCAACCTCAAACCAATCTGGAAATCTTCCACTGTCACTCAACTCAACATCAACAACAAAATGATTCGGATTTTCAATACAAACGTCAGTCAAGTCAGTCAGTTCTTCTATACGGATGGATAAGAAACTTAGCGGCGGGTCACAAAGAATGAGTATTTCCAACAGCCTGTTGCACACCTTCATCAACAACTAACTAACTGTCTTCGCTGGCTCAATACTGAAGATCAATCAGATGGCCGCCGGAAAGAACAAGAACCAACAAGAAACAAACTATAGGAAGAAACAGACGAAATAAGAACCAATCGCTCAACAAATATGCAGGAGAAAGTGGATATGGATTGGACACTCACTCGCTCGCTAAGGAGGCCACTCGCTGGGTGACATCGCGCGTCAGGTCAACGCTCGAGTGGAAGCGGAAAGGGAAGTGGCGGCGAGTGGGACGTCAATACAAGGGTGACATGGAGGAGATCGTGTGAAGAGGAGTTGAAACAGTATGGACTAACATGGACGTCGGTGAAAAGTAGAGCAGAAGACAGAATCAAGTGTAGACGTGTAGTTGAAGCCCTATGTTCCACTAGGAACCCAAGGGAACAATAATAATAATAATTAGCGAGGCAACCAATGAAAGTTAAGGAGAACTAAGTTGTACCCTTAGACACCTCAGCAATATGATTTACAGTTTGATCACAAACTGACTTCAGTTGAAGAACCACTGAAAACCAGATACAGCTGTTTCGTCTCCTAGTTTGCGAATCTGCATCACTACTGCCCACTCACGATCCCATAAGAAATCGTATCTTTTGGGTTACGAATCGATCCTGTTGACCATTCATTCACTGGATTGCAATTCATTGGTTTATGAATTCTCAATTCTTACAATTTTCAATAATATAGAGCAAAGGCTAGTCATTAACATCGACGGGTATTTAGCTTCCCACTAGAATTGGTGACCCCTACCAGTCACCAATTCTCACTAGAATTTTTGGTGATTTCATCATATAGTCATGTCACTAGTGAGCATCAGATTACGTACTGATTTCGGTTAGAGAACCATGAAAAACCAAGGAGTGCTAGATAGCTGTCCCATCTTCATCAGGACACACACCCACGACTCTTCCGAGGATTGAACCTTGGGCCTTCAGGTTACAAGGCCAGCCAGTTGATCCTTTGTCGGGTCATTGGTATGTACCGATGAGGACTCGCGAACTAAGGACGAAACAGCATACTCCCTGGTTTTCAATGGTTCTCCAACTGAAGTCAATCTAGAATGAAACTTTCAATTACTATGATTAACATTAACTGAGTTATACAGTGAACTTGAATTCCAGTCAGAAAACGTTTCTTTGTCATCCTAGATATTGTAGTGAATTCGACCATGTGAGGAATTAGCGAACTGATAAAATTGCTCACCTAATCTTTTATAGTAGCAATACTAGGACATCTATATTAGCAAGTCATCCATCATAACAGGCATCAACACAATTTGATGAGTCCGATCCTATGAGTCATGAAAAGTAAGTGGCATACGATGCTAAGACATTGACCTAATTGTTGGTTTCAATGTAATAGAATATTGAAGCGTTGAGATAGTTTCTTATTGTTGTCAAAAATTTACTCTTTAGCATAATGATACAGTGAGGAGCAAACGAAACATGAATAAAAAGCATGTAAGCAGAATAAACCAGATATGCTTGCTAGTTTGTAAACTTCAAGTGTCTTCGACATAATGGACTGGTATACTAGGCAAACATGCATCTTAAACAACACTAATTGACACTGTGTAAATTTATTAAGTTCGTGGCATGTGAGGAGGAGGTATCTACGTGATTTCATTTCTATTCTATACAAACATACATACAAATATCCACACACACACAAATGTGTACGACGTCCGCCTACAATACACAAAGGAATTATAACAACATAGTGAATGAAAGAATTATAATATTATTATTGTTTCCTTTAATTCCTAGAGGAACATAGGGCTTCAGCAACGCGTCTCCATTGCCTTCGCTTCTCTGCTACAGTCTTCCTTCACCTGGCTCCAAGTCTGCCCACACGCCTTCATCTCCTCTTCACATCACCTCCTCCAAGTCACCCACCCTCGCACTCACGACCAACTCGCCGCTTCCCTTTCATTCGGGTTCCACTCGAGCAATGGCTTGTCTAGTGATCTCACTCACTTGATGGTTTGTTTCTTCAGAGTATGGCCAGCCAATCCATCTCCATTTCTTCCTGCCTGCCTATTTCTTTCACAATCGGTTCCTGCTGTGTTGGTTGGTTCGCTCATTGCCAGAGATCCCTCTCTGTTGCTGATCTTTTCTGGCTGGCCGGCCATCTGATCTTGAGTGGTATTGAGAGAAGACAGCTAGCTGTTAATGAAAGTGTGTAGTTTGTTTGAGATGCTCTTCATGACGCACAGTGCAAGTCTCTGATCCATCCGTATAGTCAGTAGCACTGACTGACTTCACATTGGAGTTGAAAATCCGGATCTTATTTTCATTTTCACGCTGAGTGCTGTTCACCTCCACATAGACTTGAGAGTAGTGAAAGCTTGTCTTGCTTTCCCGATCCTCGCTGTTTTGATATCCTCGTCAGTTCCGCTGGCCTGTAGTTGAAACGATGATTCCCAGGTAGGTAGGTCGGTTGGTGAAGGAGGTTGTTTCTCTCAGGTTCCTTCCATTTATGCTGATTGCTGTCTGTTGTTGTTGTTGCTGTTGGTGGTGTTGCCCAGGAATCTTCGTCACCTCTGTCTTCTCTATGTTCACCTGAAGTGATGTCCTATCTTTGATGCTTCTTCTGCCGACTTGTTGCTCTGGCAATGAGCGAACCAACCAGCACAGCAGGAACCGATTGTGAAACAAATAGGCAGGAAGAAATGGAGGTGGAATGGATTGGCTGGCCATACTCTGAGGAAACAAACCATCAAGTGAGTGACATCACTAGACAAGCCATTGCTCCAGTGGAACCCGACTGTATTGGAAGCGGCGAGTTGGTCGTCAGTTCGAGGGTGTGTGACTTGGAGGAGGTCATGTGAAGAGGAGATGAAAGCGTGTGGGCAGACTTGGAGCCAGGTGAAGGAAGACTGTAGCAGAGAACCGAAGGCAATGGAGACGCACGGCTGAAGCCCTATGTTCCTCTAGGAATTAAAGGAAACAATAATAAGAATAAGAATAATAAACTCCCCTGGAAATTCTGTACATTTTATAAATGCTATCCAGAATAAAGATATTATTATTATCAGTGATTCACTAATTTCAATGTACGCAATTATTTGAAGCGTATTTGAAGCTCTTTCAAATACTATTGAGTATACAAAATGAGTTGTTGATTGAAACAGAGAACACGCATAGAAGAATAGTGAAGAAGTGAGAATGTGTCCCCCTTAGCAGAATGATTAATAGTTTACACTATTTTAGTATTATTATTAGCATTATTATCACTACTATTTCTTCTGTCCACAAGCTGGAATTGTTTATACCCATGTGTACGCGCAAATACTTCTGTGTGTGTGTGTGTTGAGTGTGTAACTGTTCCGTCTGTTTTAAAAAAAGTAATAACCTGTTAAATTTTTTTATTTTTGAATTATCTTATTCAATGGATGATGATAAAAATAAAAACAAACTGCTTTTTTTCGCTACAAATACGACAAAGAAGACTATTGAAACATTGAATGTATTGTTTTAAACAAAAAGTACAACAGAGTAATATATCAATGTAAACAAAAAATTTCAAATATCAATTATATTTTCTGTCTTTTTAAGCGTAAATATTCACACAAAATAAAACAGTTTGCGTAGGATTTAAGTCTGTTGTCACGATTTTAATGTGACGACTTCAAAAAAAAAAACTGCCGCATACACTGCAAGAATGTGAAGACTGTTGAAAGAATTCAAACTTGATTAAAGTCACTACTGTTTCAGTGATTGTTCACAAACACAGTCACAAAAATATATCCACCAGTTTGCCTTTACGTTTCTAAAACACCTATCATTATTATGATATTGAGTTGAACGAATCAATAGTTAGAATGTTCGTTTCGTCATGAGCTGATATCAGTTGAGGAATCACCATTTGAAACTAAAAGATACTGGACAGCTGTTCTATCCTAGTTTCAGAATCTTCATCAGTGTGGCGCACCAGCGATCCCACCAAGGACCGAACCCATGGTCTCCTGATTCGGAGGCCTTTCCTGAGACCATTCATTCAGTCACTGGAGTGAAATGCAATGACCCGTGAATTTTAACTCGTGTGGTTGAGGATACGTACAACTGAAGAATCCCAAAAAATAAGAAGAAACAATTTTCCAGTGCTCCTTGGTTTCCGGTAGTTCTTTAACTGATGTCAGTTCGTGGCAAAATCTTCATGAAAATAAAGTAAAATTCCTACCAAACCCAAAATCTGAATTGCTTACTACTCAGTTTGTATAGTACATGTTCCTATGCCTAGCTAGACAACATAGTCACGATGCAATTAGAAAAAAGTATGAAATTATCTCCACATTTTCATGCAGATCAGCAATGAGAATAATTGAAACTGTAAGATAGCAATAGTTATGATGAGCAGAGATCTACAATGACCACTACAAAGTTAGAAAAGTATTTTCAAAGGTGAAATGCAAAATGTTTTACTGGTTCAATCCAATGGGAATCTACCAACAGAAGAATCCCACCCACCTACAGGCTTAACAATATGGAATACCAAAGCATAATTCTTAGGAGGAAATTTGGCACTATAAACACTATTTCCGATCAAGACGGAGAGAAAATGATGGCACGGACCTATTTTACCTCGATTCTATGGTAGACCAAAACTACACATACCAAATATTCCCTTACGACCAATCGTTTCGCTTCCAGGAACACCAATATATAATCTATCTAAAGAACTTTTCAGGAAATTAAATTACCTAACAGAATCATGCGACCATTCTATCACTTCGACAATCCACTTTTTAAAACAAATCAAAAATATTCAAGTAGAAGACAATGAAATAATGGTGTCCTTTGATGTCACAGCATTACACACTTCAGTAAGCCCAAAACTAGCAACAAAAACTATGCAACAATTGCTCTATAGTGATGAAAACATAAAAACGCAGTAATGTTCAACTTGGATAGAAACTCATAAAATTATGCCTTACAACATACTTCCAATTCAATACTCAAATATATGAACAAATAAAAGGAACACCAATGGGATCCTCCATATCAGGATTAATACCTGAAGCCGTTATGCAAAGATTAGAATTAATAGCTCTACGTATAATTAAGCCGAAAATCTAGGTAGGTTACGTTGATGATACATTTGTAATAATTAAGAGAAATGATCTGTAATATACCCATAAATTAATAAACAACATATTTGAAGACATCAAATTCACAAGAGAAGAAGACTTAGATACCAAAATCCCATTTTTAGATGTCTTAATCAGGAGAACCAACACAGGAGATTAAGAGACACAAGTTTATATAAAATCAACGCACACAGATCAAATACTCAACTATACTAGCAATAATCCAATTACTCACAAACGAAACTGTGTGCAGACATTGTTTAAAAGAGTTCAAACACATTGTAGCACTCCACAGTTGAAAAGAATGGAAGGAAAGTACCTACAAACGGTCTTCAAAAAGAATGGTTATCCACAAAATTTCATCAAAAAGTGTTTAAAGTCGAATCAAAACACCAACAAAGAACCATCATCAAAGACCACATGAGAAATATCTCTGAAATAACAGCTAGAATACTGAAACCATTTGATATAGACATAGCACACAAGCCAGTCAAATCGCTTAATTCGATATTATGCAAACTGAAAGATCCAAGAGAAAACGGGGATTAAATTAATACCATTTACAAAATAAATTGTATGAACTGCAACAAGCATTACATCGGCCAAAGTGGGCGTCCCCTTCGAATCAGAATCCAAGAACTCAAATCAGCCGTGAAAAGACACGATATGTATTCGTTAGTATCAATGCATATAGACAATTATGGTCATCAATTTGATTGGGATAATGTCGAAATCTTAGACAGAGGAAGCAGCAAATGTGCAGTCAGGGAATTCATAGAAGCCTGGTACTCAAACGAAAATGCAATTAACAAGCATGTTAATATATACGAAATATACCAACTAATAAAAAGTAAATCAGGTGACCAGACAGTTTAAAATCCAAGTCAATAGAAAATGGTCAATACATATGTAAAGATGGTTACCGGGAGACGCAATTCTATCACTCATGAAGAAATTTAAATCATTTCACTTTGTGCTAAATATTGCGCTGAAAGCGGATGTTGTCCAGAAGGATGACGAAAGCTCCGCAACTAAACCAACCAGCTCAGAGAACACTATCAGTTGCAAGTACAACTGCCTTTGTTATTTTGGGCAGATTAGTCATACAGCAATAGTCAATAAGCTTACGAACAAGAGATGAAATCAGTGATTTCTATGGCGTGTGAACAACTATCACTAGTATGTTGACCAGGAAAACATTAGTAACTATAAAATGCTCAGGGTTATTCAGTACAACAATCGCTTACAAATAGTAAAATTAAATAAAGGAAAACTGATGAAGAATAGTGTTAATGTGAAGATGTGGCATGTGCTACTGATTAGGTTTATCAGTAGTATATATGATATATATATGAAAATAACCAACCAACAACAACAACAACAGCAACATCCAACGCCAATCACCATCAACGGGTGGGATTTGAAAGAGGTTACTTCATTCACTTATCTAGGGGGCATTGTCTCAACTACAGGCAGGTGGAGGAACGGACGAGGATGTCAAATCGAGAATCGGGAAGGCAAGAAACACATTCATCAACCTGAAACCAATCTGGAAATCTTCCGCTGTCACTCCTC
The DNA here is from genome assembly GCA_944472155.2 of Trichobilharzia szidati. NCBI lineage: Eukaryota > Metazoa > Platyhelminthes > Trematoda > Strigeidida > Schistosomatidae > Trichobilharzia > Trichobilharzia szidati. The sequence continues at coordinate 14,197,825 of OX235272.1, read as the reverse complement.
AACATCAACAACAAAATGATTCGGATTTTCAATACAAACGTCAGTCAAGTCAGTCACTTCTTCTATACGGATGGATCAGAAACTTAGCGGTGGGTCACAAAGAATGAGCATTTCCAACAGCCTGTTGCACACCTGCATCAACAACTAACTAACTGTCTTCGCTGGCTCTATACTCAAGATCAGATGGCCGCCGGAAAGAACAAGAACCAACAAGAAAGAAACAAACTATGGGAACAAACAAAACAAACGAGAACCAATCGCCCAACAAATATGCAGGAGAAAGGCGAGATGGATTGGACACTCACTGGCTGAGGAGGTCACTCGCTGGGTGACATCGCGCGTCAGGCCAGTGCTCGAGTGGAACCCGAAAGGTAAGCGGCGGCGAGTGGGACGTCAGTGCAAGGGTGACATGGAGGAGATCGTGTGAAGAAGAGTTGAAACAGTATGGACTAACATGGATGCAGGTGAAAAGTACGGCAGAAGACAGAAGCAAGTGGAGACGTGTAGTTGAAGCCCTATGTTCCACTAGGAACCCAAGGGGACAAAAATAATAATAATATATACGAAGGGGTGTTCATCAGCATAAAAAAAACACATCAAATAGCAAGGAGATACATTTGATATCAGGGAAAGCAAATGATACAGCCTTGCGGAGATACGTGAGAGACGTGAAAGAAGCACAAAGAAACACAATATAAAAGTCAGAAGTAGCACAACAAGGAAGATCTGTGCAAATGGTGCGTTGAAGATTAGGTGTATATATAACTTGGTTATGGAGAAATACTGAATTCCACACCATATCATATGTCTTCTACCGTTGTCATTGTAAAATTAATTTATTCTTATGACCAATTCAACCTTAGTTACAATTTATCATTATCCAAATCGTTTTATTTTCTTTAACAATCTGTTGCGTAACCGACCTGTGCACACGCTTATTCCTTAATTACTCTTCATTTTTCCAAAATCATGCATTATGCAATCCACGTGTTGTAACCATTTCTACCTTTTTAGTTGTGTGTATTAATTTCCCTCGTTAATTATCACCCTGTCTCGAACATGTTGTTAACAAACACATCGCCATTTGATTGGTAAGTTGTTGTGCATTTTAATAAAAAAAATTCTATATATATTAGAGTAGAGTAGAGCCAGAGTGAGATGAGGATCTAATTGAAAGGTAAATATTTCTTCACTCAATCTTTCTGTTTTCGAAAATAATAATAATTGACAGCGTATCTTTCCTGGCAATCTGATCTTGAGCATTGAGCGAAGACAACTGTTAATGAAGGTCTGTAGTTTGTTTGCGATGCTCTTTATGACGCGCCAAGTCTCAAAGAAACTACAGACCTTCATTAACATCTAATTGTCTTCGCTCAATACCACTCAAGATCAGATGGCCGGCCAGCCAGAAAAGATCAGCAACAGAGAGGGATCTCTGGCAATGAGCGAACCAACCAACACAGCAGGAACCGATTGCGAAAGAAATAGGCAGGCAGGAAGAAATGGAGATGGATTGGCTGGCCATACTCTGAAGAAACAAACCATCAAGTGAGTGAGATCACTAGACAAGCCATTGCTCGAGTGGAACCCGACTGTAAGGGAAACGGCGAGTTGGTCGTCAGTGTTAGGGTGAGGTGACTTGGAGGAGGTCATGTGAAGAGGAGATGAAGGCGTGTAGGCAGACTTAAAGCCAGGTGAAGACTGTAGCAGAGAGCCAAACGCAATGGAGACGCAGGACTAAAACCCTATGTTCCTCTAGGAATTAAAGGAAACAATAATAATAATAAGATGCAACGTCGTTGAACTTCAAATTATTTTCCTCCGTTTTCTTCAAGAAATTCACATCAACGCGTACGTTAAACACTATTTATAAATGTACTAAAGTAAATGTTGCAATCCATGGACATAACTGGTTAACTAGAACAGAATAGAGAAAAATTGATGGACTTTGGCAACTCATTGATTTTATTTATTTATTTAATTATTTTGATTATAGCTTGATTCCACACCGTATTTTTGGTACAAGTATGGAATTTTCAGCATGCGACATCAGTAGCCCAAATTTAGCAGGCCGACCACTGATATCAGGTTTGCGTCTGTCGGGGATCGAACCCCGGACTCTTATGCATAGTCGACGAGCGTACTAACCGCTGTGCCAACGACGCATAGGCAAGCCTCCCGTAAAAACACAACTGTGGAACATGTAAAAGCAAAGTCGAAATCACATATCGTTATTAAATAAATCCTCTTGAGTCGAGTTAATTCAGATCGCTTTCCACTATAATATACAGATACAATACAAATATAAACTGTACTGAAGAGACACCAAGAATATGTAGTGTACAACCATTCTCTTCTCTTCACGCTCCATGCTTGAGTTTTGACGTGTCAGTGGTGGTTATGTTGTTTTTACTGCGTCGGGTTATTAACCTCAAGCTGATTCTTCTCTCTTTTCCGGGTTTACTACTGCCTAAGAGAGGTATAGGAGTGCAGCATCAGCCGGAATTCGAACATTGACCTCCCCCGTGTGGGGCTGTCTCGTAAACAGTCTTCTATTGTACAACCATCAATAAATATTGATTTAAAATGTTCCAAATAATTCACATACACATCTAATTCAATCACCTGCAGCACTATTCAGGTGTGTATATGGGATTAAACAGTCTGCAAATAAAATGCCAATAGAACTGGCAGTAAATAAAAGGTCATGACCTCAAGAATTAAAAAAAACTTGACCTTATCTATAAAATAATATTGATTTTCTAGTCTGACACAAAGACTTAGGGAAGATGGATGAATAGACAGGCGGGGTAAGGCCATACGGAGGAATACAACCATTCACTAAGTAAACAATTACAGATGGTGTAAACGCATAATTTTAATGCTTAATTAAAATATTAATAATGATAGTAAGAATAAGGAGGAGAGGAACAGTCAAGATTAGAAAATTTCAAGTCAAGTTAAATGTAAACTGGGGCAGGAGAGAGAGAAAGAGAGAGCAAAGAGAAGGGAATAATTGAAAAGCATAACAATGATACCACACCCATATTCTCATATTAATTGTAGAATCATTCATCAGTAAAAAAGAGAAACCTGTTAACTTGGTTCTATACATAGAGAGATACATTCATATTGTCTATAGTTTGTTTTGTAAGGGTTAGTTATGTTTTTACGAGTTGATCACGGATTGATGTCAGTTAGAGAACCATTGAAAACCAGCCACAGGGAGTATTGGACAGTTGCTGTTTCATCCTAGTCTGGGAATCATCGGCAGTACGCACCCACCAACACGGTTCGAACCCAGGAGCTTCTGGTTACAAGGCAAGCCAGCTCGTATACCATCCAGTCACTGGGAACCAATTCAATGGCTCATGAATTCTAACTTCTACCAATTCGTGATTTAGCGCGACCCCAACCATTGTCGTTGGTGGGACATCCATCCACACACGTGACATCTAATTGAACCTCACTGGTCACGACTTCTCGCTAGAACTCCAGGAAACTCCATCCAGTAGCAAGTCAATAGCGAGCATCAGATTAATTTTCTGTAGTTTGGTTTGTAAGGGTTAGTTATGTTTTAGAATTCATGAGCCATTGAATCGAGTCCCAGTGGCTGAATGGTAGTATACAAGCTTGCCTTGGAACCGGAAGGTCCTGGGTTCGAATCCCAGTGGGTGCGTACTGCCGATGATTCCCAAACTAGGATAAAACAGCAGCTGTCCAGTACTCCATGCTGGTTTTTAATGGTTCTCTAACTGATATCAGTCCGCGATCAACTCGTAAAAACATTCATATTGATTTGAACAGAACCCTCATCATGATCAGAAAACTGTATGTGTTTTACATTATTTTGGGATCTAAGTCGATATTAATTATAACAGAGACTGCAAGTGAATGTATCCTGGATATTTTTCAAGTACTAATTATGCACAGTGATACGCATTGCGGATGCGGGATGTCACCGCTTTCCTCGCAACGAGCGATGCTAGCTAGGTTAAAAAAAAGAGTTAGGAGGGGTATGGTATGAACAGAACTTATAGGGAGGTGTAGAGTGCCTGGTTGGATTCCTCGGGATGTTAAGAACCAATGGCTTGAGACTATCGGTGAGATGCTTCAAAGTCGTTCTCAACGGCGTAGGTGGCATTCACTACTTGTAATCTCCCGGACCAACCAATTCGTTTTCCATGTTTTTCCACGTTACTAATCTTTCTACTGTACATTTTTTCTCATTTTATAGTCCTTCTGAATTTCCTTATTCTTTTTTCTACCGTTGTAGTTTCCCAAATGGAGTGTGGCAACTTGAAATGCTGCAATTCTATGCAAAGTCCTACGTTGAAACTCGTGCAGTTATTTACTCAAGGTAAATTTCATCGCAGAGAGATATCTATTCAAGAACTACTCAAAACTACTCAGAAATGAGTTCGTTTCTGACTGCCTCTATAGCCATATTCATAACTTAGCTTAACTTCACAATTACCCTGATAAATTAGTCAGAAAGTATGTAGGGAAATGTAAAAATAAAACAAATAATGATAGTAGTGACAGCAATAATAATAATGACAACAGGCATGTCAAACATCCACAAGACAACACCAACAATAAGGAATCTAAATCATCAGTTGTAATTCCATACAAGGAAGGAACCTCGGAAACTTTACACAGAATTCTTAACAAGGCAGGAATAAAAGTGGCTGGCATTCATACCCACAAACTCAATTAGAAACAAGCTTTGTCGAATAAAGGATCAATCCTGTGGAGCCTTTCAAACAAAACAATTTAGTTTATCTAATACCCTGCCTGCAATGATTGTCAGGTCAAATACATAGGTCAAACTAGTAGAACAGGGGCAGTCAGACCAACCGAGCATGAAAACCTAGCGAAATCTAGATTGGTTGACCCGAATAAGATAAGAAATCCAGAGAATAGTTCAGCTATAGCACTACATGCAGTTACACACAACCATACAATAGGATGGATGGGATAGGATGACAGACAGTTTTAAAATCTAATGTCACAGGGTGAAGGGAGAGATTGATGTCAACAGAAGCTTTGTTTATCGAATCAACTGCAAATACATGTAATAGGAATGATTCAACACCTGTCCACCCAGATATCTGGAAAATTCTACTACCCCAACGACGACAAATAGGAAAAAACAAAGAAAACTATAAAACTCAAGTGTCAAAGTCGTGTAATTACAATTGATATGATTATGAACAATAAATTTTGTTCGAAACCTCGTCATCCAGTAAATAATACTGTTTCACTGACTGTGTGATACATCTAGTAAACAAACTAATATGGAATTTCGACCACAGTCAAGTTTTATACATATTTAAATCCAAAATACATTTTAGCTGAGTAATGACAGCTGTATTAATTCCATCAAATTGTTCTATGATGGGAGCCAGTGGTTCATTGGTAGAATGCTCGGCAATCACGTATGTGGTCCGGGTTCGATTCCTGTCCAGTACATTTCTATACCTCACCTAGTTGGCATATTGGGCTTGAGGGGATTGGACGTGAGACCAGCAATCCCATCCTACAAAAGCAGCAATATTACTGCTATGGAAACTTTAAAAATCAAGCTTAAAGTCCCCCAGTATTCCGCACGGAACACAAGAGGATGGAAAAATATCCTAAGTTGAAATTATGCCCTATACTCCACAGTGTCCAAATTCTAATGTTATTTTAATAAAATTGACCAATTAGAAAGCAGTATGTCATCATCATCACATGCTGTGTTACGCTCAAGGTCAAACAGATTGAGTTTCTGCCCCGTACTGATTATGTCTTATTTTTAGCCAATCAGATTTCAACATTTTTTAAGTCAAGGAAAAGAGATAGCAAGCCGGTACACGCACCACAAGATGAAAGCGCCTTCACTAATGCAAATTCGTCCTATTGTTTAATTTATTTCATGGTCATCATTGTGCCAAAGCAAAGGATACAAAAGGCAGTTTCATAAATCCACTTGTCTAGTCTATTTTGGTGAACATGTGTTTCCATATGGAAATAGAAGTAAAGTATGACTCATACAATATAGCATTAAATTTTGGGTCTCATAGACCACAAATCATAGAATTTAAACTTTATTGATTTTTATGCCAAGTAGATTATTAGACATACATTCATTCATATAATTAATGTATGCAAATGTTTCTCTCGTTTTTATTACCTCTATTCCAAAGGTAATTGTATAATTATTTCATAATACAAGAAAGTTTTATATATGTTTAGTGTAAGGTATATTCTTTTTATTTAAAAAAAAGTAATATGGTAGAAAAAGAGAAGAAAATTTTGAGATTACACCAACATATATAAAGCATAATTATATATGCATGTATGATGGACTCATTAAACATTCACTGTAGTATGAGATAGTATTAGAGAATGAATGCAGTAAAACAATGACTATTAACTTAATCATATAAAAAGGCAATTTACTCAACAATTTTCTAATGTAAACACAAATAAACTTCAGTATTTAAATTCAACCGATTTTGAATATATTAACAGACAATAATTTTAAATGATGTTTTTAGATTGAAAGTAAACTTAAATTCTAAAATTCAATCTGCATTTTCAAGTGTTGGTTTCTAGGGATTTGATTGGTTACAGGATTTTCATCATGAGCTGACATTAGTTAGAAAACCACTGGAAAACCAGCTGGGAGTACTGGACAGCTGTTTCGTCCTAGTTTGTGACTCTTCATCAGTACGCAACCATCAGAAGATCCTGGGTTCGAATCCCGGTGGGTTCAATGAACCCTATCAATTAGATTACGTCACCCAACCTACTTTTGTAACTTTATTTTAGTTTCTAACCGATTAACGCCTTCTAAATTACGTAATTTGTTGTCAAAAATTAACAATTGCATCAACACATCTTTGGAAATATTCCTTTTGTTGCCAAGAGAAAATTACTATAAATTTTCGGTTTGTACAGCTTGAGAATGATATTGCCGAAAAGAGTAACTCTTTGCTGAGCCATTGAATCGGGTCCCAGTGGCTGAATGGTATACGAGCTTGCCTTGTAACGAGAAGGTCCCGGGTTCGAATCCCAGTGGGTGCGTACTGCCGATGATTCCCAAACTAGGATGAAACAGCAGCTGTCCAGTGCTCCCTGGTTTTCAATGGTTCTCTAACTGATATCAGTCCGTGATCAACTCGTAAAACATAACTAATCCTTACAAACCAAACTATAGCAAATAAGTAAGTTAATCGGATGACGTAACATAGTTGACTAGAAATTGGACGTGGGTCAAGTTAGCAACATTGTTAATGAGAGTAGAGATTACAAAAGGGTGGGGTAGGGAATAATACAAATGAAGATGTGACATAATAAAATGTAAAAGACAAAATAATACAATTAGTAAGACTGAAATTAAGAAAGATTACGTCCATTGTAGATTTAATGAATGAACGAATTTCTTTTGTATGCAGAGTTCAGGATTTAGCAGATGAATTGCCATTGTTTCTTCAATGTGGAGAAGTTTGATCCGTACACTTCTTCTAGTCAACTATGTTACGTCATCCGATTGACTTAATCAAGTCTGTTTTATTTTCTATCTTAACGTTTGTCTCCAAGCCAAATAATACTTATATTACATAATTATCTAAACTTTATAAATCTAATGTACACACACAAGCAAAACTGTATATATATGCGATTGTACAGCTCAGTGAATGAATTCGCCGAAAAGAGTCTCTTCGCTGAACGCCTTCTTTTCTTTTATATGACTGAATGGGATTTTCAAGTTACTTAAAGATTGAATGCTGCTGTGAAAAAAAATACTTCTCACGCAATTCACATCAGGATTATGCAGAATATGAAGCCTATACATCCCTTTAAGTTGTCACTCATCGACCTTTGTGAATAAGAGCTACAAAACCTTCAGCAAGTCATCAACACCAGTCACTGTGAGGTGTCTTTAAACACCACGTCCCCATATTATATATTCGAGACATGGAACAACTTTGATTGGATATTAACTAGTGTCATGCCTCTAGTTCTTGGTGTCTGTGCAGACCGAATTCTCTCAGTCAATTTTGCAATATGGCCAGCATGCTAGGTGGCTCGCACCATCACGGTCCACTAGGAATTGTTGTTTTTATTTAGATGGATTGAAGGTAATCATCACAGCGTGAAGCCTTGCTCGACACCTAGGTTTCATACTTGTTGGCACTCTCACCAGTCACCACCACAGCAAGGTGCATCTGCAATCTTCAGCTCTGGAGTCGGACGATGTTGATCCACTGAGCTATTCGGACTCGTGACTGATGACTTCATGTAGAACAACACTTTCCTTTGTGTCTAACAGCCAATCACCGCCAAACTGATTACACAGGATTATACCATAATCATTATTACTAATCCAATCCAGCGAGGCTTTTGGAGTAAACACAGGAGTCAGACAAGGGTGCTTATTATCACCAATGATATTCCTAATTGTGGTGGACTGCACTGGATTATGCGTCAGAGAGTGCGAACCGAGAAGACAGGGATATCCTGGACCCACGTGAAGAACCTAGAAGACCTGGATTTCGAGCGTGGATGATTTATGTTTGATTGCACACAAAATCGAAGACTTACAAGCGAAAACCGACAAATTAGTCGAAGAAGCAGCTAGAGAAGACAGGACTCCAGGTGAACATAGACAAGACGGAGGTTATCAAAATAACCAACCAACCAACAACAACAACAACAACAGCAGTAACATCCAGCGCCAATCACCATCAACGGGAGTGATTTGATGAAAGAGGTTACTTCATTCACTCATCTAGGCAACCAACAGTGTCTCAACTACAGGCAGGTGGAACAGTCGAGGTTGTCAAATCGAGAATCAGGAAGGCGAGAAACACATTCATCAACCCGAAACCAATCTGGAAATCTTCCGCTGTCACTCAACTCAACATCAACAACAAAATTCGGATTTTCAATACAAACGTCAGTCAAGTCAGTCACTTCTTCTATACGGATGGATCAGAAACTTACCGGTGGGTCACAAAGAATGAGTATTTCCAACAACCTGTTGCACACCTTTATCAACAACTAACTAACTGTCTTCGCTGGCTCTATACTGAAGATCAGATGGTCGCCGGAAAGAACAAGAACCAACAAGAAACAAACTATGGGAAGAAACAAAACAAGAAGCAATCGCCCAACAAGTATATATGCAGGAGAAAGTGGAGATGGATTGGACACTCACTCACTCGCTGAGGAGGCCACTCGCTGGGTGACATCGCGCGTCAGGCCGATGGTCGAGTGGAACCCGAAAGGGAAGCGGCGGTGAGTGGGACGTTAGTTCAAGGGTGACATGGAGGAGATCGTGTGAAGAAGAGTTGAAACATTATGGATTAACATGGACGCAGGTGAAAAGTACAGTAGAAGACAGAAGCAAGTGGAGACGTGTAGCTGAAGCCCTATGTTCCACTAGGAACCCAAGGGAACAATAATAATTATTATTATAATCAATCCAATCCAAATTCAATTCACATAACACAGTTAAAACACCATTAAAAATCAAAGTGGAAAAAATATGGCTAAATTATTCAGTATGCCTTTTTGTATCCTCAATCCCCCATTTCATTCTCTTTCACTTCTTTTATCACATAAGTACCCTTTAGTTATCTTGTTCTTTTCTCCAATGTTATAAATGTATCACATTAGAATAAATGTGTTTTTGTCTACAATATAATAAGCTAGTTCGTTTTCATCAAAACAAAATAAATATATGTGTGTTTAAAATTAGGTATAGTCATTGTGAAATAAGCAGAAAGGATCGCACGGAGTAATAGCGTAGAAAAAACCTCCATTATCTAGCTGTTTCACTTATCTCAGACAATTATGATAATAATAATAATAATAATACTATCAATGTTTGTCTTCACACATCTGTGCGTATGTGCATGTGTGCGTGTGTGTGTCTGTGTGTGGACAAAGATAGCTTAGACGTGGACACGCGAGTAGCCATTTTGTACTATTTCGGACTGGAAAGGAAACCTACGGTGACTCATACGGTACATATTATTCAGAAATAAGAAGAACAACAACAACAAATAATTGAAGCAAAAAATGTACAAACTGTAGATGTATATAGTCGAAAGGACTAGAGCTGAGGAGAAACTAATATTATTATTATTATTGCTGCCATTATCATTATTATTAATATTATTATTATACCAATGGAGACAGGATAGCATGAATAGTAAATGCAACAATGAATATATACAACAAATACGTGGTCCAAAGTGACTTAGTCATACTTTTTAAACAGCCATCAAATGCATTCTTTTCCTTTCCTTCATGTTTTCATTTGTAATAGGTTACAGTAAACAGCTGCGTTTTGTATGTCTGTGTGGATGAGAAGAATAGACTGTTTGCTAGGATTATATATAGCACGTGTAATTAACCGTGTGTGTGAAATTATACCAAATAAATATATATAATGATAAAGTTCATTAGTATTTAATTGGTAGATGGTGACCAGCAGTGGAATTCAGGATGCGCATTTCGTCCTATTTGGGACTCGTCAGCTACTGGATGTACCTGCATTTCTCAATGAGTGATGATGTTCCCACTGAGGCTCGAACCCAGTTCATTACTGATAAATAACAATGATGAAATAAAGGGGCATAAGTCAAATTTAAAGAATACTTATTTGTAATTAATAGTGTTCTCTGAGCTGGTTGCTTTAGTTGCGGAGCTTTCGTCGTCCCCCTACTGGACAACATCCCCTTTCAGCGCAATATTTACTGTAAAGTGAAATGATTTAAATTTCTTCATGAGTGATATAATTGCGTCCGTCTCACAGTAACAACCACATTTACATATGTATTGACCATTTTCTATTGACTTGGATTTTAAACTTTCTGGTCACCTGATTTACTTTTTATTAGTTGTTATATTTCGTCTATATTAACCTGTTTGTTAAGTGCATTTTCGTTTGAGTACCAGGCTTCTAGGAATTCCCTGACTGCACTTTGGTGTTTCCTCTGTCTAAGATTTTGACATGATCCCAATCAAATTGATGACCATAATTGTCCATATGCATTGATACTAAAGAATACATATCGTGTCTTTTCACGGCTGATTTGTGTTCTTGGATTCAAATTCGAAGGGGTCGCCCATTTTGACTGATGTAATGCTTGTTGCAGTTCATACAATTTATTTTGTAAATGGTATTGATTTTATCTCCTTTTTCTGTTGGATCTTTCGGTTTGCATAATATCGAATTAAGCGATTTGACTGGCTTGTGTGCTATATCTTATTTAATACTTATTTAACACACACACATACACACCTGTTAGGAGGGAGGATACTATGTGTTCCATTTTTAATTTCTTGAATGAACACTTACGATGACGTCTTGAAATAATAATGATTTAGTCACAAATGACACTTTAGTTCAAGAACCATTAGACAACCGTTTTGTCCCAGTATGGGACTCGTCATCAGCACAGGTTAAATCTGTGAATGAATCTGACCACTCAGTGACTGTGAGTGGTCACAGGATTCACCTCATCATATTATCAAAAGGCTCTGAATTCGATTCCTGCACTTCAGAAGAGTTTGAAACCAGGGCAGTACTCCATGGTTAACTATGCCTCCCTAAATGAAGAGATCCACGTTGGAATTAATTGAAACTCCTGCTAAACCAAAACAAGGGTTAAAGGATACTTAAATATTTCAGGTAACTAAATCCAAAGAACTGGAAAAACAAGGAAAGTGCTTTCTGTAATTAACTCTATAACGTTCACTATCAGTAACATTAGATTATATCACATAAAACTTTGCACAAAAATGAAGCAGTTCATAAAAGCACATATAAAGGAAGAGAAAAATCATGTGGAGACTAAAGGGGAATTTAATGGATCTAAAAGATTTCTTTTTTTCTTTTCCTTCACATTCCACAGTGTAACATAGGGCTTCAAGCTAGTGGCTTGAAGTTTCTGTAGTAGTGTTTATTTTACAGGATGGGGTTGCTAGCCTCATGCCCAACCTTTCCTCTTCACCAGCATTATTTCTGGCTTAGCGAGGTAAAGGAGTGCGTTGGCGGCCGGGGATCGAACCCCTGACCATGTGCATGGTCGGCGAGCGTCCTAACCGCTATGCCACCGACGCACATCTAAAAGATTATAAAGAGCGAATGTATCCATGCTATTCAGGACGATTTTGAATTATGTCACCAACAGTCTCTAGCTACTGATTCATAGCATCGCGAGAACCCCAGCTAGACAGTGTACATCTCCCTTTCTACATACATGACCGAGTCAATAGTAAAAGATTTCATGAACTGATAATGCATTTGATTTGATCACCGTGCGTCGGTGGCACAGTGGTTAGGACTCTCGCCGACCATGCACATGGTCCGGGGTTCGATCCCCCCCGCCCCGACGCACACCTGATATCTATGGTCGGCCTGCAAAATTTGGGCTACCGATATCACATGCTGAAAATTCCATACCTGTACCGAAAGATACGGTGTGGAATCAAGCTGTAATCAAAACAAACTTTTCCAATCTAATCCTAAATCAGTTGTTCTAGGAGGAAGGTGATGGCTTGGCCTGCACAACAACATGCTTCCTGGCTGTTTCAATTGGTGGTATTGTATACTGATGGAGCTAAGATGACCTTGAATTATTCGAGGTGTTAATGAGTATCCCAATCTAACACTAGGATGTGAGTGCATCCAGAAAGTCTAAAGTTGAGAGGAAATCCCTGATTTTGTGATATCCAACAAAAAATTTAAAAAATATGTTTTTTTAACTAGATCAATTACCATCATGATCATCGTTATGGAAAACTCTGTTGATAGACCTCGTTCATCAATTAGAATAAACAGCGAGTCATGAGTTCTCACAGAGGCGACTTACCTTATCGCGACACACAGGTAGATCCAATATTATTAAAACATTTACAAACTGTTTCATCCTATACACATATAAAAGTTTGAAATCAATAAACTATGCCGATGATCTAACTATTTCAATGTCTGTTAACTCCCAGCTTGACTGTACTGAGATAAACAGCTTTCTGTCAGGAATTAGCAAATGGTCTTCGTCTAACGGTCTTAAACTAAATCCTTCCAGAGTCAGACTGTCAATTTCAGTTTCCGATGTAAACGAAAGTTAAATGAAGCCGTTGGTTCCTATGACTCTTGCAAAATCGATGATACTGATGTAGAAACCAAGTCTGAAGTTAAGTATCTTGGATTAATTCTCTCTTCTGACCTATCCTGGTCCTCCCATGTCTAAGCGACTTCTAAAAGAATATTTCGTTTGACTTTTTACATTCAGAAGTTAAGGCATTCAGGCATAACTCAACCACTCCTCTTACAGTTTATCAACTCGTGTATTTTACCTATCCTTCTTTACTGTTCACCCCTGCTTATTCTTTCCTGGATTGCTTAAAAAAGACTATGTTATACTTCGTAGAACTCTGAAGACTGTCAGTAGGACGAGTGGTATCCCATTGGGCCATATCGTTGACATTATCATTGACGATGGGCACTTGATGTCATGCAACAAATTTGCTAAAGGAATTTTGTCAGACTCTGAGCACCCACTCTACCCACAGCTCCAACCTTGTGTCTCCTCCTCAGGTAAAACAAGAAGTCTTTTCAGAAGAATTGAATTGATCAAGCTTGGTCATTAACTAACATCAGTTAAAGAACTTTGAAAAACTAGGGAGTACTGAAAAGCTGTTTCTTCCTTGTTTGGGAGTCTTCGTCAGCACACGCTCAAGACTCCACCCCCCCCCCCAGTAGGTGGGGTCGAACCCAGGACTTTCAGGTTACGAGGCCAGCTTTTTTACCGTTCACTTACTGAAATGAAATCTAATGGCTTATCTCAATACACTAACTTTTACCTCACCGGTGGCATAGCAGTTAAGACACTCGCCGACTACGCACATGGTCCGGGGTTCGATCCCCGGCCACCGACGCACTCCTTACCTCGCCAAGCCAGAAATAATACTGGTGAAGAGGAAAGGTTGGGCATGAGGCTAGCAACCTCATCCTGTAAATTGAACACTGCTACAGAAACTTCAAGCCACTAGCTTGAAGCCCTATGTTCCACTGGGGAACGTGAAGGAAAAAAAAACTTTTACCTCTGATGTCTATATACTAAATGTTCACCAAAGACAGATTTTATTGCTGTTCATCACCAGTCGGTTGGCATCTATCTATCTATGTTAGTGTGTGTGTGTGTGTGAATCGGGCCTCAATTAGAAACAATAGCAAACTGAAAAGCAAATAAGTTCAAAATTAGTATGGATTAGATAAAATCATATGAGAGAATTGGCTAGTAATACCAATCTCATATGTAAGTTTGTCCATAAAGTCTAAAAAAAGGCATACACCATTGTCCACCCGATAAAATGGTGTAAAATGACTCCTTTTCTTTCTCTTAAACAGACACAGATAGAAAAAAAATTTCACACTGTAACAGAAAATCAACACCAAGTTCTGCTACAATAAAAAGAAGAAACAACGTATTTTTAACCAGATTATATCTATAGTCTGCTACACACTTGGATTTTTTTTTAAAAAACACAACAACAAATAAACAAATTTGGGCTACTTAAACTAATTTCCTTGTGTTACGATTCCTAGTGAATCATTCATCTTACACTACATCTGATAGTGATGATAATATCTTGCTTATTAATGAATGATCTATTGAAACATTGAACGGACTACTATGACGACCACGAATACTACTACATCAATAAACAATATGATGTAAAAAACACAACAAAAACAACAAGAAATCAATTTACGCATTAAAAACGATGTTTTTGTGTAGAAATGAGGCAAAATTGGCATGATTATTTACTGTTTTTAATCCTATACATACATATAAATGGGAGGAACCTGAAAGAAACAACCTCCTTCACCAACCGACCTACCTGGGAAGCATCGTTTCAACTACAGGCCAACGGAACTGACGAGGATATCAAAGCAAGAATCGGAAAAGCAAGACAAGCTTTCACTACTCTCAAGTCTGTGTGGAGGTCAACAGTCCTACTCAGCATCTAAACGAAGATAAGATCCGGATTTTCAACTCCAATGTGAAGTCAGTCAGTGCTACTGACTTTACGATAGATCAAAGACTTGCACTGCGCGTCATAAAGAGCATCTCAAACAAACTACACACCTTCATCAACAAGTTGTTTTCGCTCAATACCACTCAAGATCAGATGGCCGGCCGGCCAGAAGAGATCACCAACAGAGAGGGATCTCTGGCAATGAGCGACAACCAACTCAGCAGGAATCGATTGTGAAACAAATAGGCAGGAAGAAATGGAAATGGATTGGCTGGCCATACTCTGAGGAAACAAACCACCAAGTGACATCACACGCCAGGGTATCACTCGAGTGGCCCCCGAATGAAAGGGAAGCGGCGAGTTGGTCGTCAGTGTGAGGGTGGGTGACTTGGAGGAGGTGATGTGAAGAGGAGATGAAAGCGTGTGGGCAGACTTGGAGCCAGGTAAAGACTCTAGCAGAGAACCGAAAGCAATGGAGACGCACGGCTGAAGCCCTATTTTCCTCTAGGAATTAAAGGAAATAAACAATAAATAATAATAAAATAATCCTATACATTCATGTAACGACATGTGTATATGGCAGAAAGAAATCTACACTATAGGTTTCCAGTGAAAATTCACCATATTAACTGTTGACGGAAGACCTGACTGAAGAGACTTCAGTCAAGTACACAAGCTAGTGGACGCTGACTACTACATAAATTAGTAGTATATAGAGTCATTCAGAAAAATAAAACAGAATCATACAGAAGGTATTTAAATCTTATTAAATTCAAGCTGGAGGATAGAGGAACAAACCATAGGCAGTTATTGATTCAGACATGTTTTCCGTAAGTTTTAGGAAAGAAAAAAAGAAAGCCGAAACTGTTAGAGTACAGTTGACTCATATATCGTATAGAAGAGTATAATATCATATCACACACACACACACACTGAATGACTCATTCCCTATTTTTTTAATATTCCATTTACAAACAAAGACGGAATAACCACACCTTTAAACAGAATATATATTTATTCTCATAAGTATTAATAGTATTAATTCTAAGGGACATAGGAAACAATGCGAAGTAGGGCAACACCCAAAAGTTGAGACAAGGCAACTACCTACTAACTGAATATTGTTGCATGTTTGTACTGTGTGCGTGTGTATATGTACGGCACAGTGGATTAAAAATATATACGGAGAACACAGTTAGAGGGAATTGAAAAGATGAGGTTCATTGGACTGGATGAATTCTAGGAAAATGCATTTCAGCCAAGGTAACAAAAAGTAAGCAAACTTTGTACTGTGGAAGCTGGTCGCTAAAGTGTCTTTCTTTAACAAAGAAAGAATAGTTCCCCTTTGGTTGACGATATAAGACATGTTGGTAACTTATTCAAATACATGGGGTTATGAGTGTGAACTAGAATTTAGACGCATTTATTCTAGTGTATTTGGATAGCTTGGCAGCATGCCTTGTACCGTCAGCTCTTCTTTATGGCTTTCAATGTCGTGAAACTTGTCTTGAAACAAGAGAATAAGTTGAGATTTAGAAACTTGAGCGAAGTCAAAGAGTAGCGTCTCAAGCCGTTGACCGACTCAATGACCTTGAAGCTACCAATCAGAGTAATGTTGATTAGTTCATGTGATTAAAATCCAGCATGCTCGTGAGAAAAAATGCTTAAATAAGTGTGGAAGTATTATATAAGATCCACCACTTAGAAATGTTGCAAGAATAACTTCTGTGGTGAGAGCTGTCTACTAACCAAATTGGTAGACAGACATTGACGTCAATGTTTACGTTCTCAAGATTGGTCGTGAGAAAATATGAACAAGACTGATTCAAAAACCGACCACAGCAGACTTTGCGTAGGCGGATACAGTTAACATATAGATGATCTGATATTCAAGAAACGGTCAAAAAGAGATGAAAGTGAGAAACAACCAATCAGAAGACTGTGTTTGTTTGCTTAACTAAACTATAATAATGTACATGAAAATATATAAATATGCTTTGATTTCCTTAATAAACGATCTGTTGCCAGGCCCTTGTCTTCTGTTGTTACACTTCTACCTTTTCGTAGGAGTGTCAGTATTCATTTCAGTGACTATCGTCCAGGCGCAGTAGCGCTAGGGTTATCATAGAGGAGTCAAAAAATGGGGTTAAGATTTGTTTTCAGGCTCTTTTCGCGATTAAATTTACTCCTTAACTTCTGAACTTCATTTATTACTAAAAACAAACCCTATTTCTTCGTTATAACTTCATCAGTACGTACTCTTAAACTCTGATTGGCTGCATCAAGGTCAAGGAGGCAGTCATTCACTTGGATTGCTTTCCTTTAAACTTCGCCGGAATGCAAAAGTGTAGTCAGAGTTACACAATAATAATTAACCTTTATTTACCTCTCTCAGAATGGTACCAGTTTGACTGACGTACTCTAAATCAATTCTGCCCACTACAAGATGGATGATTATAGATTTTTGAAAGCTTACAGAGAAATACAAATAATTAGTAAATGTAATCAGAGCTGCAATACTTTGATTTGATGCCATGGTCATAGTAAGACCATATCATTACTGAGATATATGACGGTAAGGCTATATATATAGACATAACTATCACGACGAAGTACACAGAAGTACACATTTAAAAAGTGGAATAAGTTGAGGAAGTACATAAGTCCCTGCAGAGAAAAAGATTCTTTATCAAAAAGGAACCAAGACATTTTGGTATTATGTAGTGTGGCGTGCAATTCGCCCCTATAAAATGTAAGATGATGTCACAGGATTGGACTACACCGACTTCTAGATTAGAAATAGGAAGTGAAGTGGTAGAGCACATTGACCGCTTCCCTTACTTGTGAAGTACTATCAGCCAGTGCCGACGGGTTGATCGCTGACGAAATCTCAACACGAATACAGAGGGCTAGTTTCGCATATGCCAGTTTACGCCGCCTCTGGCTTAGTAGACGTGATATCCGACTGGTCATCGACCAAAGGGCGTGTGTACTGCTCATCAGTCCGCTCCGTCCTCCTTTATGTGTCTGGCTGTGAGACCTGGCCATTGAGAGCGGAAGATATGCAAAGATTAGCTGTCTTTGATCATAGGTGTCTGCGTTCTATCTCCCGTGTGAAGTGGTATAATAAGGTGAGCAATATTGAGGTTAGGCGTCGAGTCCTGGGTGTGTGGGAGGGGAAATCAGTCGACGAGACAGTGAAATTACATCTACTGAGATGGTTAGGACATGTGTTACGAATGAATGCCTAGTCATCGCCTTCCTCGACAATGGGCAATGTTAGCTGATATATGGTCAGGCTGGAAAAGAGCTAGCTAGTGGTGGTCAAACGAAAACATGGCTGCACCAGTCAATGAAATCTACAACAGTTAGTTTAGGCCAGCCACGTAGGAAGGTGTAGACTTCCTGGCTGGTTGGGTTCCTCGGGACGGTAAAAACCAATGAATGCTGGAAACAATCGGTGACATGGCTCAAAATCGTTCTCAATGGCGCACTCTTTGTGACTTATGATTCCCAATGAAACTGTTTTGTTCTTCGTTATTACTATACCTTTGTCTCACACCTCTGTTTACTGTTTCTAATATGCATTTCCCCTAGTTTCTTCTCTTGCTTTGTGTGCTATGAGGAGGGAGTGTGGCGACTTGAACAGCCGCACATATGCGCAAAGTTCTATGTCGAAAACAGACAGAAAGACAGTGTGGCGTGTGCTACTGATTCAATTTATCAGTAGTATGTACATTTATATAAATAGATGTTCAGCGGCATAAAAACATCAAATAGCAAAGAGATAGATTCGATGCCAGAAAAAGTAAATAATACAGATACATGGGAGACGTGATAGGAACATAAAGAAACACAATTGGAAGGCCAGAGAGAAGTTTTTAATTTTATCTTCATATGAAAATACTACGTAGTTTTCTTACAAGTGGGATTGTGTGCAGCTCAACATAACATTCAGAGATAAAGAAACAACATTTCAATCGTCTTTTTTAAATTAAACTGTGATAATCCCATTGCTCACACTGAGGTATTCTGTTCAAAACACATTCTGAAGATGTTTACTAACATGAAGGTTTAAAGTTGAAGTGAGAATATAGTTCAAAGCTGAATATATCACTGGTTCAAATACGGATGTAACTCATATTTCCACGTCCTAAGGCTTACATAATCACTACACTTACCTAGATAAACATTAATCAACCTATAGAATCGAATTTATCAAATCAAAACTCGCTATCACAAGTGAAGTCAGTTCTGCTATACGGATGGATCAGAAACTTGGTAGCGGATCACAAAGAATATTTCCAACAGCCTGTTGCACACCTTTATCAACAACTGTCTTCCCTCTATACTGAAGACAAGATGGCTGGAAAGAATCAGCAACAAGAAACTATGGTAACAAACAAAACAAGAACCAATCGCTCAACAAATATACAGGAGAAAGTGGAGATGGATTGGACACTCACTGGCTCGCTGAGGAGGCCACTCGCTGGGTGACATCGCACGTCAGGCCAACGCTCGAGTGGAACCCGAAAGGGAAGCGGCGGCGAGTGGGACGTCAGTGCAAGGGTGACATGGAGGAGATCGAGTGAAGTGGAGTTGAAACAGTATGGATTAACATGGACGCAGGTGGAAAGTACAGCAGAAGACAGAATCAAGTGGAGACGTGTAGTTGAAGCCCTATGTTCCACTAGGAATCCAAGGGAACAATAGTAATAATAATCACATAATGAAGTAAATTATGGAAATTAAAAAAATACTCACCAGAATCGGGTAATTTACTGACGAGTACAATATTTGGTGGACGAATTGTAATCACCTCTTGTAGAACTTCCTGAAGAAATAAAAATGAAAACGTAAAAGAAAAAAAATTAGACATTTCAATTCAGTGATCGATTCAAGAGTTAATAAGAATGACAATTTGAAATGATAATTTTAAAACAAATATTCAACATTGAATACAGTCATAAATGAAATGTGATGGTAACCATAGTGACGGATTATTACAAATTCAGATTCTATAGAGATTTTTAGTGCATATAATTTCCAATGTTTTAAAACTTTGTTTTAACGTGCACACAGTCGAACTAGCTCCAACGGCATTTTGCGCTTTTCCGTTGCCATATTCGTTAGATATATTCTACATCTTCGTCCCCTGGATTGTCTCAACCTTTTATTTTACTCAAATATACGTCTAACCGGAGTACATTTCCTACTAACTACGTCTTTTTAATTTGAGTTTTTTCATCAGTACTTGAGGTTAGATAGAGTACTGAATTATTGGGTAACTAGGTAAGGCCTGATAAAGTGTAGCTTATCAACAGCACGTGGCAAGATCGTTCAAAATTATCAATAAGCAAAAGGGTTCAATTCTCCTTAAGTTTGCTGAAGCAGTCACCATCAACTGCATGAAACCTGATTTATGCATTCAAAAAGAAGCGGTTATCAGTCTTTCCTTGCCTGGGTAACTGAATGTTTTCATCCTCTCCTTTATTTGATTATGTAACACTAAAAATTCCGTTCTGTATGATTATTAATGCTTGGGATAAAGTGTTCATTATTACTATTCATTCTATGCATATAATGATTTTTTTTTGTTTAAAAATAAACTCTCTGAGTATGTTAAAATTGTTTCTTAACATAAACAAGAAGTCTTTTCAGAAGAATTTATGCACGTACATCTAAGTATAAAAATTCCACTATACCATATTAAGCACGTACTTTATGTGATGAAAATAGTGTCAGGCATGAACTAACAAACCATCTTAGCACCACTGAATAAAACATTTCCTACACCCTTAAAGCACCAAACTTTATTTATTATTTTTTTTCTTTCACGTTCCTCAGTGGAACATAGGGCCTCAAGCTAGTGGCTTGAAGTTTCTGTAGCTGTGTTTAATTTTCACAGGATGGGGTTGCTAGCCACATGCCCAACCTTTCCTCTTTACCAGTATTATTTCTGGCTTAACGAGGTAAAGGAGTGTGTCGGCAGGGGATCGAACTCCGGATCATTTGCATGGTCGGCGAGCGTCCTAACCGCTATACCACCGACGCTCTATCAAACTTTATTGTTATTGTATTTCTTATATTTTTAATCATCTCAATTTGTTGTTTTGTTTATTTTTTTCATAAGTGTGGACATAATTTAAGCTGTATTATAACTGTTAATTTTGTGTTTCCCCTGACTATACTACATCAACAGAACATTAGATCCAATAATCTATAACATGCTAAAGTTTCCAAACTGAATCGACAATACCGTTTGAAACAAACTCACTGTTATTATTATTATTATTATTATTATTATTATTATATTTAATAATCTCAATTCGTGCTTCGAATATTTTTGACTTTATATCGTAAATGTGGACAAATTCCTCCGATTAATTTTGTTTTAATTATTAATTTTATTTATATTTTGAGTAAATCAGATGCAATATTGTGACAAATGCTGAGAATTCCATTCTGTATTGTAAGTACTGTTCTTAGAATAAAGTAGATTATTATTATGTTGTTGTTGGGATGTAAGCAGCTGATGAGAAGCCAACAAAATAAAAGATGGTATCATTTTATTCCGCACAAACTGTTGTTGTTGCTTTGTTCAAATCCATAAAGGAAAATAGACATATGAAGTTTAAATTTCCGTTTACGTGTAAACAAGATACACTCTGTATTATGAATAAAATTGTTTTTATCGCAGTTGTCTCAGTCATTTCTGACTTCTGTGTGTTTACTTAGTGCGGAGTGTTTAGTTGATTACAGTTTAGTTGACTACAGTGTCGTAACTGGAGGTTCATTCCAGTCAAGTTAAACAACAATCACTAAGACTCCATTACAACAGGTTGAAACATATGTCAAATATGCAATTCAAGCTTGTATACCATTCAGCCACTGGGACCCGATTCAATGGCCAGCCCATGAATTCTAACTTCTACCGATTCGTGATACATTTAGCGCGACCACCAACCAATGTCATCGGTGGGAAATCCATCCTCACTCCTAAGTGGATGGATCTCACTGGTCACGACTTCCCAATAGAACTCCTGGAAACTCCGTCCTGTAGCAAGTCACTAGCCAGCATCAGTTTAAATTTCAATAGTTGGTTTGTGAGGATTAGACTTATTTTTCGGGTTTGCCCACTAGTTGATATCAGTTAGAGAACCACTGAAAACCAGCATGGAGTACTAGACAGCTGTTTCATCCTAGTTTGAGGATCGTCGACAGTACGTACCCACCAAAAGAGGTTTGAACCCAAGACTTTCCTGTTACAAGGCAAGCTCGTATGCCATCCAGCCCCTGGAACCCTATTCAATAGCCCATGAATTCTCACTTCTGATGCTCACCAGTGACTCGCTACAGGACGGAGATTCCTGGAGTTCTACTGAGAAGTCGTGACCAATGAGATCCATCCAATCAATTGTAAGGATGGATTTTCCACCGATGACATTGGGTGGTACCAGTCGCGCTAAGGAAATCACGAATTGATAGAAGTTAGAATTCATGTGTTAGCCGTTTTTATTGGGTATACGAACTTGCCTTGTAGCCGGAAGGTCGTGGGTTGGAACCCTCTGTGGGTACTGCGTACTGCCGATAATTCGTACACTAGGATGAAAATATGCAAGAAGCAAATTAATCCACTATTTACAATTTACACAGTTCGAAGTGGCACTTTACCTCATCTTCCTTTGAAAATTGGAATTATTATTATTCAAATCATAATATATATGATCTGCTTGCTATTAAAAGTAGCAGTCAAGAGAACAAGTATAATTGCATGATGTTATATACTACTACTACTACTACTGATCGAATGATACGAGTAGCGGGTTGGATACCACTCCAACTGGATACACACCATTATTGGGCTCACCTCCAAGTGAACGAAACTACCCTCCAGTGTTCAAAAACCACTCCTATCTCTACTATCTGATTGATGTGAGTAGTATCGAACTACTCATAACTATCCAAATAGCTTTAAACGCGGTCTAGTCAAGAATCTGTACTATAGAGCGAGAAGAATATGCTCTATAGAGAAATTAGAGGAAGAATTTGAGTTTCTTGAAAAGACATTGAAGAGAAATGGATACCCTCAAAGGTTCATCAACAAGTTTGGAAGATCTGAAGTCACAAATGTAAAACAAATCACAGTGGGTAAAAAGCCAATCTACTTTCAACTTGATTATAAAGGTGAAAACATTACAGCGATGATCAACAGAAGGCTAAATACATCACTAGCTATAGCCTATCCTGCAGCTAAGCTCATTCCCGTCTATCGAACAACTTGCTCTTTGGTGCAATCGAAAATCGATAGATATCCCTCTCATGTAAACTCCAACTGTATATACAAATTTACATGTATCTGCGGGAGCAGTTACATTGAAGGAACAGAAAGAAGGGCATATCTACGATTTTCTGAACATGTACCAAAAAGCTTACGTTTAAAGGGAACAAATGCTTTAAACAGTGAGTGCCATCGCCAGGCATCTCCTCGACACGGATCATGAGGTGGAAATCGAGAAATCCTTTAAAATTATCAATAGACAAAGAAGCTCCATTCTCATCAAGTTTGCCGAAGCAATTTCTATTAAACGCTTCAAATCACATTTATGTGTTCAGAAAGAAGCAGTTATTAGTCTTTCCTTGCCCTGGTTGGTAACTGGATGTCTTTATTCTCTACTCTGAATACGTAATCTTTGTCTTTAACCTCATCCCTCTTTTTTTTAATAATCTGTAATATTGCTTGTCTCTTGTTTCTATGACGTGATTTGAACTCAGTACATCGTTACCAAATTTATTAGTTACTCATCATCTTACTCACCTCTCGTCTTTATTACGTAACTCCTTTACCATTGTGTGCATACATTTATTTTGTTTAAACTTGAACTGCCTGTGTAAAAACTATATAAGCACAATGCTCTGAGCACTTTTCACTAATTGTGAAACTCTCTGTCAACTGACAACATGTAAAATAATTTGCAAGTATGTTAAAACTTTTCTGTACGTACATAAACCTCACAATTTATTTAGGCTGTAAGCCGCAGTTGATGAGAAGCCAATGAAATAAACAATGATGGTACCATCTTCTTATTCTGCACAAACCACTGTGTTGTTCTTGCTTTATTTAAATTCATCATCAAGGGGAATAAATGCGTGAACTATCCATCAATCAGTAGTATATACACATATATATCATAGGTTTCATGAAACACTTGTCCATCATTTATTAATATTTCTCTTATTATTATTATTTCCTTTAATTCATAGAGGAATATAGGGCTTCAGCCGCGCATCTCCATTGCGTTCGGTTCTCTGCTATAGTCTTCACCTCGCTCCAAGTCTGACCACACGTTTTCATCTCCTCTTCACATCACCTCCTTCAAGTCACCCAACCTCGCACTGACGACCAACTCGCCGCTTCCAATACAGTCGGGCTCCACCCAAGCAATGGCTTGTCTAGTGATGTCACTTGATGGTTTCCTCAGAGTATGGCCAATCTTAATTCACCTAATTCCTTTGCTTACTTAATGCTACCTACCACCTACCACTAGCAGTTTTGCATTTATGATGAGAAAGTGATTATTCTTATTAAAAACCAATCAGTCGTTTAATAAAATCACTTAAATTGAACAAATAAACAACAACAACAACCGAATGCCAAGATAATTTACTTTTGTAATCTGTAAATCCACAGAAATTGGAGTTTATTATTATTATTATTTATTGTCCAACAATGTCATCGTTTAATCCAACTTGTAAGGGTCACAAAAAAAGAGAATTTCGCAAAAATCAACCGTCAAGATAATAATGGTTAATTAATCCTAAATACACACCAACACACACGCAAACACACTTAGACATGCACAGACGTACACTCACACACAGTCATGCACATACACCTGCACTGAGCAAATTCTTCACTTTTTGTACAAGAATAATACGAAAAATTGAAGAAAAGTAAAAAAACGCTGTTGTGTGTTCTGAATTACTGGTAGGTAGGTAGGTAGGTAAACAATTATTTACGGAAATGCTGTGTAAAAGAAAACACATTGTATTTCCACGAATCAATAATAATTGCAGGCGAACAGGTAAACAGGTTTTTGGTTACCTATAGATGTTTGCCTCTAATTAACCATATCTATATTTATATATAGATAGATTCAGTTCTTTGCGTCCCAAGCGGCCTCACGCCCAACCCTCCCTATTTACCGAGTTTAGGACCAACTAGGTGAGGTTAAGGTGTATATTGCCTGGGAACGTGGAACTCGGTCCACGTGCATGGTCGGTGAGTATCCTGACTGACTGGTTTCAACATAGAACTTTGCACCAATATATGCAACAGTTCGAGTCGCCTCTCTTTCACTTAGCACACAAATCAATCAAAAGAAGAAAGTATGCCAAGAAAGAAATGCAAAATAGAGACAGTAAACAGAGATATAAGGCAAAATGAATAGTAATATGGAAGAACAATGGAGTCTTATTGGATATTATAAATCATAAAGAGTGAATGCATCTGCGCCAACCATTGAGAACGATTTTGTTGAGCCATATCACCAACTGTCTCCAGCCTGCATTGGTTTTTACCATCCCGAGGACCATAACTGGTCAGGAAGTCTACACCTCCCTACGTGGCTGGCTGACTAGCCTAAACTAACTGTTGTGGATTTCATTGACTGATTAAGCCAGCTCTTTTCCAACATGATCCATCTTATGTCAGGTAACATGGACCATAGAGCAAGGCGATGGCTAGGCATGCGTAACACATGTCGTCCTAACCATCTCAGTCGATGTGACTTCCTACCCCGCCCCCTACCTAGCAATAGACCAATGCCTCACTTCAATATTGCTCACCCTATTATGCCACCACCCAGTTAGCCTTTTTATTTCCTCCAATTTCAGTGGCCAGGTTTCACAGACAAAAAGGAGGATGGAGCGGACTACTGAGTTGTACACACCCTTTGGTCGATAGCCAGATATCACGGCGAGTATCTTACCATTGAACTACCAATGCAGCCATGTGTATATGTGGATATTGAAATATACTGCAAAGCTTTTTCATTGTCTTTATAGACAACAACATCTTCAACGCTAACTATAATGTGAATTGGACCTTGAGAATACTCCATGAATGAAATATTTGTATCTTCTGGGGATTTTTACTGTGATTGGTTGTTATTGTAGATTTCCCTAAGATTGTATTGATTCTGATGCTTTCGTTCACCCTATACTTGACCTTTTGCTTTTGTGACTTATTTTTTTATTGATTCATAAATACGATCTTTATCCATATGTCGATTCTAAGATATAACATGCATTCGCTCATATTCAATTCACGTGGACAACTATGGACATCGATTCAATTAGGACGATGTAAAAATCCTAGACAGAAGAAAGGCAAAGTACGTATAGAGACATCCTGGAGGCCCAGTACTCAAGTTAGTTTGCAATTAATAGACATTTGGATATAAATCAAGTTTACCAATCAATAAAAAATAGGTCACACAAACCAAATGTCAAGTATAAGGTTAACGAAAGTGGGTGCAATCATAAGGATATCATCAATGGGGAAGAAGATAAGAGACTGTGTAAAGGATGTTTATTGAGGAAGAATATCATGCTTATAAAATTCATAGCCGCATTTAATTCCGGCTAGGCTAGAGGAGAATAAATTGTTCTGATTGGCTGGCGATTGGCCTAAAGTTAAACAAACTGTCCAGTGAGGTTATTTCATGTCCACAACGTAAACTAATTCCAGATTTGAGGAATAAGAAACCTTCTACCTCTACAGCCATTGACTTAAAATGTTGATTTCAATTTTTACCTGCTTCCTATCAATCCGCATCACGCCACAAACTACTAACCGCAGTGTGAGTTTATCAGGAGGGACAAATATTTCATACTTCGAGAATTCTTAAAGCCCAATACACAATGAACCATCCAGCTCAGAAAACACAACAATACCCGAAGCATGTACTTTCAATCTTTACTATATTGAAATATACTTAGTGCTGTTTTTGTTGAACTTTAAAATGTGTCAGTTCATGAGTCAACTCGAATATGAAGTATTATTGATTAGTGATTGTCCGTAGAGGAGTATTAATGAAATAGATTTTGTGTTTCTAACCAAAATTCATACCAACCAGTGAGTGAGTTATTTCACAGAAAAGACACTATTATTATTATTACTATTATTCCCTTGGGTTCCTAGTGGAACATAGATCTTCAACTACACGTCTCCACTTCCTTCCGTCTTCTGCTGTACTTTTCACCTGTGTCCATGTTAATACGTACTGTTTCAGCTCCTCTTCACACGATCTCCTCCATGTCACCCTTGCACTGACGTACCACTCGTCGCCACTTCCCTTTCGGATTCCACTCGAGCATTGGCCTGACGCGCGATGTCACCCAGCGAGTGGCCTCCTCAGCTCAGCCAGTGAGTGTCCAATCCATCTCCACATTCTCCTGCATATTTGTTAAGCGATTGCTTCTTGTTTCGTTTGTTTCTTCCCATAGTTTGTTTGTTTCTTGTTGGTTCTTGTTCTTTCCGGTGGCCATCTGATCTTCAGTATAGAGCCAGCGAAGACAGTTAGTTAGTTGTTGATAAAGGTCTGCAACAGGCTGTTAGAAACACTCATTCTTGGTGACCCGCTGCCAACTTTCTGGTCCATCCGTATAGAAGAAGTGACTGACTTGACTGACGTTTGTATTGAAAATCGGAATTTTGTTGTTGATGCTGGATTGAGTGAGCGGAAGATTTCGAGATTGGTTTCAGGTTGATGAATGTGTTTCTCGACTTCCCGATTCTCGATTTGACATTCTCGTCCGTTCCTCCTCTCGTGTAGTTGAGACAATGCTCCGTAGATAAGTGAAAGAAGTAACCTCTTTCAAATCCCTCCCGTTGATGGTGATTGGCGCTGGATGTTGCTGCTGTTGTTGTCGTTGTTGTTGTTGGTTGGTTATTTTCATAACCTCCGTCTTGTCTATGTTCACCTGGAGTCCTGTCTTCTCTGGCTGCTTCTTCGACCAGTTTGTCGGTTTTCGCTTGTAAGTCTTCGATTTTGTGTGACATCAAACATAAATCAGCCACACGCGAAATCCAGGTCTTCTAAGTTCTTCATGTCGGTCCAGGATATCCCTGTCTTCTCGTTTCCCACTGTCTGACGCATAATCCAGTCCAGTCCACCACAATTAGGAATATCAATGGTGATAATAAGTATCCTTGTCTGACTCCTGTGTTTACTCCTAACGCTTCGCTGAGTTTTCCGTTGTGGATCACTTGACATGTGCCGTTGTCGTACAGCTGTTGAATGTGGTTGATGAATATTTGAGGTACGCCGTAGTACTCGAGTAGTTTCCAAATTACTACGCGGTCAACTCTGTCGAAGGCCTTCTCAAAGTCTATGAAGGAAGTTGAGGTAGAGGTTTGATTGCCATTCCATGCTTTGTTCTGTGATGATGATGCTTAGAGTTGCAATTCGGTCAGAACATGATTTGCCTTTCCTGAATCCAGCTTGTTCTGGTCGGAGTTCTGTATCCAGTGCGTCCTTGATTCTCTCCAGGATGATGCGACTCAGGATTTTACTTGGCGTCGACAGGAGCATGATTCCTCGCCAGTTCCTGCAGAGCCCTAAGTCGCCTTTCTTTGGTAGTTTCACAAGGTAACCTTTCCTCCAGTCAGTAGGCACCTTTTCCTCCTTCCAGACTTTTTGCAATAATGGAGTCAGCATATCTGCTGTCGTCTCTGGGTCCGGTTTCAGTGCATTTAGTAATTCAGACACTGATTTTAGTGTCAAAATGTCACTTCACATTCACACAAACAAATACTGTGAGGCAGACAATCATTGATGCGCCTAATTATTCTGTGGAAAAACAACTCAAGTTATACAGAAAAAGGTAGTTTAGTGACAAACAACTTTGAAAATTCATATAATTGAGTGATATCCATTTGGTCATGCCAGTGAACATGAACCCTATTCAAAACTGCTGTATTCATTTACTAAAGAAAGTAATTGATATGGAGTTAAAGCTTTTGTAGAGCTGCAGGTGTTTGGATTAGACTCTAGGGTATCACTATGTTCCCTTAATAAGGTCCAAACGGCTGACCAAAATATATGTTTATATATCAAAAGATCTATCCACCGGAAACATACATGGAACGGACAACTAACTAATTTTTACAGTTGGGTGCCTATTTCCAGGAAAAGGAACCTAATTCATTCGCTCTGCTTTAGGATCAGGGAAATTTGTAGTTCTAATTGCGTTGACTCAGAACTTGACTTCTTAAAAGCCACGCTCACAGAAAACGGTTACCCTAACCGATTTATTGACAGCAATATGAAAGATAAACAGTCTAAACTGGTCACCGACACAGTTCCAAAGAAAACCTTATTCATAAACTTGGAATTCAAAGGTGATCAAGCTTCAGATATGCTCAAAAATGGTCTCTCTAAATCATTCAGTCAGTAAGACGTTCTTTGCAGCAAAATTACATATGACGTTCACTAGCTGCAAGCTGTTCTCTACCGCTGTAAAAGATAAGCTACCCCGTCTGGCCGCCTCCATGTGCATCTATCAGTTCACCTCCTGCTCTTGTGGCGCAAGGTACATTGGCCGTAGTCAGACGACGCTTTCCACACGGATACGAGGAAATATTCCGGCATGGCTTTACAAGGGAGAAAGGAAGTGTGCGCGAAGCTCTATTCTGGAACACCTGATCGACTTCTGTCACTCTGTCAACCCTGACCATGATTTTAAGATCATATATAGAATCCATGCTAACTTCCCGCGTTTTCTTCGTTACAGACTTCTAAAGACAGAGGAGGCCTTGGCAATTCATGACTTTAAGCCAGACCTTTGTATACGAAAGAAGTATGTACAATCCCTACTTCTGCCTTGGCCGTAGAGGGATAGACATTTATTTATTTTGTTTATTTAGTTATTCTATGTACTTTTCACTTATTACTACGATTATTATTATTATTCTCACTCTGAATCTTTTCCACTTGACCCACTTGTCATTTTAAACCCAAAATTATTAATTTTTTTATTTTTACAATATTGAATTATATCTTGTCTAATTTCACACCATGTTATGTAACATTTTATATTCGTCTACTGATCTTATAATTATGTACCCCTTTCCAAAATCTATACACCTTATGTATTATTCCATATATGACATTAATTATTTTGCCACTTGACATTAAGCTATGATTATAATTAAGAACACAATTATAATCACAAATATTTTAATTGCATTTCATACTACTACTATTATTATTTCATGTATTCCCACCTTTGACCTAATTCCCTCACCGGATATAATTTTTATTTTAAAAAACCATATATATACGATTGTACAGCTTGATAATAAATTCGTTGAAAAGAGTCTCTTCGCTGAATATTGTGTTCTTAATGCTACAATGGGAATTATTAAATTTTATATAAATATACAACAGTTTACCTCTTACTGAGACGAAGTGGCTAATTCAGTCGTATGTATTATACATGATAAACCTAATTTCACAGACAGTGTGAATAGTATTATTATTAATTCCTTCACGTTCACAGTGGAACATAGGGCTTCAAGCTAATGACTTGAAGTTTCTGTATCAGTGTTTATTTTACAGGATGGGATTGCTAGCCTCATGCCCGACCTTTCCTCTTTAGCAGCTTTATTACTAGCTAAGTGTGTCGGCCGGGAATCGAACCCCGGACCATGTGCATGGTCGGCTAGAGTACTAACCGCTGTGCCACCGACGCCCGTGTGAATAGTATGAGCATGAAAAAAGTGCCGCATCACACTGATAATAAGAGGAATAAATACTTAGAAGCAAAATTTGTTGCTCTCCAGCCAATACCCGCTATCCCAGCTGACATATTTCAAAATCGGACAATCGCTTCACTTACGCCAAACTAATTCATTAAAAACCTTGGCAACAAGGTGATGTAGAAAACCAATAAAGTTTACAACTGCAGGAAATATCCCCTAAGAAAAGGACAGTTAGAGAGAATCCTACTGTTTATTGTTTCACCAACCATGATCTCATTATTATTATTATTATTATTATTATTATTATTATTATTATTATTATTATAACATTTTATTCGTTTGCGTTCCCAGTGGAACATAGGGCTTCAAGCTTGAGCTTTAGAGTTTCAGTAGCAGTGGTGTTTACTTCCTACAGGATGGGGTTTCTAGCCTCACAACTTACCTCCCCTCTTTACCGAGCTTACTACCGCCTAAGGGAGGTTAAGGAGTTCGTCAGTCGGGGAACCACAACCTTAGCCTTATATTATCTGGAATACTTGATATCATTCAGCCATAAAAACTCCAGACCAGGTTTTTCCGAAGTCTCATTGATATAAGAATAAAACTTGTGCACTGTGGTAGAGTGTAATTCCATTATGGGTAAATTTTGTTTTGATAAAGTGGATAGCTGGGAAAATATGGCTCTTAATACGTTTAATCCTACTCCAAAAATATGGTGGAGATATGTGGATGACACTTTCACAGTGTTAAAAACAGAACATATCTCTAGCTTCTTGACACACATAAACTCACTACTAAAGGGAATAAAATTCACATTTGAAGCCGAAAATGAACAAGGAGAATTAGCCATGATGTTAGATTGTAAAATAAAACGAATAGAAGAAGGTAAACTACACACTAGTGTTTATAAAAAACCAACGCATTCTAATAGATATTTAGACTTCTTTAATTCATCTCATCCGTTAACTGTTAAGGCAGGCTTAGTTAAGTGTTTAACAAACCGAGCAATGGCACTAAGTAGCACAAAAAAAGACCTAAATGATGAAATAAAGCAGATAGAAGAGGCGTTGGTGTTAAATAACTATCCTTTAAAATTCATTAGGAAGATCAGAATAGGCCAAAAGCAAAATAAAAATAATTGTGAAACTAGTAATAATAACATAAATAAGAGAGAATATAAAGCATCTACAGTTATACCATATAAGGAGGGGACATCTGAGACACTACGTAGGATTCTTAATAAAGCAGGAATTAGGCTGGTGGCATTTAAACCTACAAACTCACTCAGGTAGAACAAGCTCTGTAGGTTAAAGGAACCTGTCGGTTGACCCAATTAGACAAAATAATATAATTTACAAAATACCCTGCAATGACTGTGAGTCAGGTCAACTACATAGGTCAAACTAGTAGGTCGGGGGTAGTCAGATTGTCAGAACATAAGAATTTAGCTAAAGTAAGAATAGTTGACCCCGAGAAGATAAGTAATTTAGAAAAAAGCTCAGCAATTGCAATGCATGCATTAGCACACAACCACACAATAGCATGGTAGGAAAGGATTAAAATTCTAAAAAGTAATCTAGGTAGGTGGAGAGAGAGAGGTTGATTACTGAATCCTTGTTCATCGAATCTACACCCAACACATGCAATAGGAATGATTCATCACTCATACCCGAAATATGGAAAATATTACTACCAATCAAATCAAGTGAAAAACAATGGAACTATATAAATGAATTTAGGAAGTCGTGTGATTACCTTGATATGATTATGAGCAGTAATAAATTGTGCTCGAAACGTGGTCATCAGTAAACATTACTGTATAACACTGTGAGACTTTATCAAAACAAAATTTACCCATGGAATGGAATTTTCCGAAGTCTATCCACCTTATCATAACTAACTTTAGTGCCTTGGTTAATTGAAGTTCAAAGCTGAACTCCAGCTTAAATATGATTGGTTAAAAGTCTCTGAAGGTCATTCTAATGTTTCTAAACTAACTAAAGGTTATAAAAAGATATTTTGAATATAAATCATCCATCTTATAGCTAGGTGCCATTGTCTACTATACTATACTACTATTACTTTTCCTCAAAATACAAACGATGACTTTTATCAAAGAATAAATTGTCTGTTTCGTTCTTTTTTTTTCTAGATAAGCCATAAAAATTGAAATAAAAGCACACGAGAATCCATTTGGCCAAACATTCAGACATCTGCATTTGTATATATATAAAATATACACTTCTAAAATACCCATCTAAATATCCTTTGTTTCAAGATTAAAAATCAAAAGAATAGGGGGATGATTCATGCTTTGATAGGCAAAACAAAATGCCCAGCTGATATATATATATATGCATATGGACCGAACATCTGTGTAGAAGACAGGATTATATTTGTGTGCATATTACACTGGTGGTGAACTTCAGCTGTATGTAACATTCGATGATAAAACAGCCTGAAAGTTAAAGTCATTGTTGCACTTGATTACGTAATTGTCTGGCTGCATAGCTATACTAGTATATCTGTGTCTTGAAATGATTCTTCTGATGTGGTTATTATGTTCTCTGAGACGGGTAGTTTAACTGAGAAGAAACTTTCATTGTGATGAATATATTGTGTTCAGAGAGAGCCTCCTCAACATCAACAACAAAATTCGGATTTTCAATACAAACGTCAGTCAAGTCAGTCACTTCTTCTATACGGATGGATCAGAAACTTACCGGCGGGTCACAAAGAATGAATATTTCCAACAGCCTGTTGCACACCTTCATCAACAACTAACTAACTGTCTTCGCTGGCTCTAT
The DNA here is from genome assembly GCA_944472155.2 of Trichobilharzia szidati. Classification (NCBI taxonomy): domain Eukaryota; kingdom Metazoa; phylum Platyhelminthes; class Trematoda; order Strigeidida; family Schistosomatidae; genus Trichobilharzia; species Trichobilharzia szidati. The sequence continues at coordinate 14,164,198 of OX235272.1, read as the reverse complement.
ACTCAAGATCAGATGGCCGCCGGAAAGAACAAGAACCAACAAGAAACAAACTATGGGAAGAAACAAACGAAACAAGAAGCAATCGCCCAACAAATATGCAGGGGAAAATGGAGATGGATTGGACACTCACTCGCTGAGGAGGCCACTCGCTGGGTGACACTGCGCGTCAGGCCAACACTCGAGTGGAGCGCGAAAGGGAAGCGACGGCGAATGGGACGTCAGTGCAAGGGTGACATGGAGGAGATCGTGTGAAGAGGAGTTGAAACAGTATGGACTAACATGGATGCAGGTGAAAAGTACAGCAGAAGACAGAAACAAGTGGAGACGTGTAGTTGAAGCTCTATGTTCCACTAGGAACCCAAGGAAACAATAATAATATAATAGAGAGCCTCCTCCAATGAAACCACCTAGCTCAGAGAACATAACGACATCAAAATATCTATGTATGTGTGTACATTGAATTCGTTAACTTAGTTTGTAGATAGTACGCACATGAGTATGATGAACACAGGGTGCACCTTGAACCAATGTGAACTGTACTACTTATATCTACCGTAAATAAGTAACAACAAAAGGTATACACAGATAAATAACTATGGGTATTACGAAGCAAATATTTAAAGAATTTAAGGATATGGCAATATTGATATATATGATATCGTGGGTATTTCAGTATATATTGCTAAAACTGTACTGGTGACAGAGAATAATTAACGAAGCACTGTATTTTTATGATCTATAAATGAGAGACAGTGTTATTCCACCTGTGTTTATCCATTAATTAGGCACATGAATCAAACAACCTAACTGAATGTGTAAATTACAAAGCAATTTCAGTGTTTAAATACTTTCCAGTATTCTGGTCCTACCGACTACTGAATACCCATCACTATTAGTAGTATTGTTCCATAATGGTTAAGATTTTATTTTGATAAATCACACAGTGTTGTACAGTTATATTAACTGATGACGTTTCGAGCACAAACTATTGCTCATAATCATATCAAGTTACTCACACAACTTCTTGATATGATTATGAGCAATAGTTTGTGCTCGAAACGTCATCAGTTAATATAACTGTACAACACTGTGTGATTTATCAAAATAAAATCTAAACCATTATGGAGTTATACTCTACCACAGTGCCCAAGTTTTATACTTATATCAATAGTAGTATTGTGTTTTATTAAAGCATTATTATAGCAGTTAGACCTGACTGGTAGGCATTAGTCAACAATTAGTGTTGAACTTTGGCTCTAGCCACTCTCGACTATCCAACCAGTAGTGGGTCACGGGTTCGAACCCTGCTTCATCTAACGTGGTTTGGGTAGCCCTTACACTATAGGCATTTCATTACTACACTATTTCATTGACTGGTGCCATGTTTTTTTTTGACCGCCGCTAGCTCTTTTCCAGGCAGACCCTATATCGCTAATGTTAGCTGATATAGGGTCCGGCTGGAAAAGAACTAGCTATCGGCAGTCAAACCAAAACATGGCTTCACCAGTCAATGAAATCTACAACAGTTAGTCTAAGCGAGCCAGCCACGTAGGAAGGTGTAGACTGGCTTCCTGACTGGTTGGGGTCCTCGGGATGACGGTAAAAACCAATGAAGGCTGGAAACAATTGTTGATATGGCTCAAAATGGTTGTCAATGGCTGGCTCAGATGAATCCACTCCTTGTGACTTATGATTTCCAATGAAACTGTTTTGTTCTTCGTTATTACTATTCCTTTGTCTCACACCTCTGTTTACTGTCTATAATCTAATATGCATTTCTCCTACTTTCTTCTGTTGCTTTGTGTGCTACAAGGAGGGAGTGTGGCGACTTGAACTGGTGCACATATGTGCAAAGTTCTATGTCGAAAACAGACAGAGACAGACAGACACTATAGGTATAGCTCACTGCCCACTGCATGGAATTGCAAGCGATTGCTGAGTAACTCTCTTTTTTTTCAACCAACACTTATCACTCAACAAACACACCAAGTGTGATAACATGTTCAAATCACATTTAAACAGTTATACTGATGACAACTCATGCATGGCCTACTAAAAGTCAGCTGAACTAGTTAGTTAAACAAATCGAATTCATCCAGCTACTACTATTCATTCAGTGACCTCTAAAATCATTGTAAAAAGAGAGACGTCCTTGAAATGTCGACAAAATGTTCACGATATTTTCAGACAATCCAATAAATGGGCAGTTAATTGAGACATAAAAATATGGTACTTGTTGACAAACCAATGTATGAATAAAAACACAACTGACGCAACAGACAGCAATATAGTGGTTGTGTTCCCTCAGGTGGATAGTTCTCCCTTTGTGAGAAGCTTTCATTGTCTGTCTTTCTAGACAATATCGTCAGACAGTAGTGGTTTTACCTCATACTAAGACTATGAGATGAAATCAGATATTCACAATACTTTTTTAAAGGCAAATATTTATCATTTTTGTCTGAGGGTTTTCAATTAGTAATTAGTTTCTTTTTAATAGAAAAAAACTTTTTTTGTTTGTTTAATGATTAAGAGAATCAATTTTGTTTTGAACAAAAGAAAAAAGGAAAAATAGCCCAAACCTCTAGGTGGTGACTGATTTCTCTAAGTCTTTTCCTAGAATCCAAATATCTTAGTGTTCATCAATTACACGTTTACAACACCCCCTCCCCTACTTCCTTACTAACTTTTGCTGACCTACTAACCCCACCACCGAAATCTATTATTCACAATTTTTTACAAGTCAATGCTTAACCTTGTTCATTTTAATTGATTTATTACACAGTGAGATAATGCTTATTTTTCAAGTATTGGTTTTGCAAGGAATTTTGTTTGATTGGTTGGAGGATTTCATCACGAGCTGACATCAGTTAGGAAACCACTGGAAAACCTGGGAGTACTTAACAGCTGTTTCGTACTAGTTCGACACTCCTCAGTGGCTTAATGATCTAAGAGCTTGCCTTGTAACCCTAAGGTCCTGGGTTCGAACCCTTGTGGCGGGTGCGTACTGCTGAAGAGTCCCAAACTAGGGTGAAACAGCCACCTGTCCAGTACTCCCAGGTTTTTTTCAATGGTTCTCTAACTAATGTCACCTCATGATGAATATCTTGTAACTTTTTCAAGAGTTAATTTTTAAGAATTTGATATGTTTTTCAATTTTGACTAATTGGTAGAGGTTAGAATCCATGGGTGGCCATTGAATCGGGTCCCAGTAACTGAATGGTATACGAGATTACCTCGTAACCGGAAAGTCATGGGTTCGAACCCTTGTGGTGGGTACGTACTACCGATGAGTCCTAAACTAAACTGATGAAATAGCTGTCCAGTACTCCCTTTGGCTGGTTTTCAATGGTTCTCTAACTGATATCAATCAATCCGTGGTCAGTCAAACAACTCGACAGACACTTTTTATTTCAACACATATCACCTACATGACTGACTGACTAATGTCAAGAATAACTTGATATAGACATCTAGAGTGTGTCTGAATGAAGTAGTTTAAGAAAGCTTAGAGAACCAAAATAGAGTAAGAATTAAAAAAGAGATGACTAATTTCACATTCATTAGCATATAATCAACGTGGTAACTAATTATCCTCTCTCTCTCTCTCTTTTTCTCTGTCTGTCTTTCTAGCTGGCTGAGATTCAACACATTATTTATTAACCCATCAACTCAGCATTAATGGTTTACACAGGTAAAGTGAAAATTGAATTGAAGTGAATTGAATTGTTGAACACCTTGACCTTGAATACTCTAATATAATATAATTTACTTTCATCGTTTATTATAATATGAACATGACCAATTTATTTAATTAATTATTTCAAATTTAATGCAGACATGTGTATGACATGACGATTAGTCATCTTATATATATATACAACATATGGAAATATAAATTTATGAAAAATGCATTATACAAATAAATGCATTAGATTAAATTAAACGATTATAACAAAAGTCGTGTGTAAGTGTGTGTATATGTGTGTGTTTCTCATAATAAATTAATTTGAGGTACAGAATAGCAACCTTTCTAACTCCATACTAGTTTGTTTATTAGATGTATCACACAGTCAGTGAAACAGTATTATTTACTGGATGACGTTTCGAACAAAATTTATTACTGTTCATAATCATTCCGTCAATTGTGATCACACGACTTTGACACTTGAGTTTTATAGTTTTCTTTGTTTTCTCCTATTTGTCGTCGTTAGGGTAGTAGAATTTTCCAGATATCTGGGTGGACAGGTGTTGAATCATTCCTATTACATGTATTTGCAGTTGATTCGATAAACAAAGCTTCTGTTATCAATCTCTCCCTCCACGCTGTGACATTAGATTTTAAAACTGTCATCCTATCCCATCCTATTCTATGGTTGTGTGTAACTGCATGTAGTGAGTGGAATAGCTGAACTATTCTCTAGATTTCTTACTATCGCTATTATCATTAAAATAAATAATGATAATAGCGATAGTGATAATAACAATAATAATGATAATGATAATAGTGACAATAATAATAATAATATTAATGACGACACCAACAATAAAGAGTCTAAATCATCAGTAGTAATTCCATACAAGGAAGGAACCTCGGAAGCCTTACGCAGAATTCTCAACAAGGCATGAATAAAAACGGCATTCAAACCCACAAACTCAATTAGAAACAAGCTTTGTCGGCTAAAGGATCCTGTAGAGACTTTAAAACAAAACAATGTAGTTTATCTAATACCCTGCCTGCAATGATTTTCAGGTCAAATACATAGGTCAAACTAGTAGAACAGGGGCAGTCAGACTAGCCGAACATAAAAACCTAGTGAAATCTAGATTGGTTGACCCGAATAATATGAGAAATCTAGAGAATAGTTCAGCTATAGCACTACATGCAGTCACACACAATCATACAATAGGATGGGATGGGATAGAATGACAGTTTTAAAATCTAATGTCACAGGGTATGGGGAGAGATTGATAACAGAAGCTTTGCTTATCGAATCAACTGCAAATACATGTAATAGGAATGATTCATCACCTGTCCCCGATATTTGGAAAATTCTACTACCCTAACGACGACAAATAGGAGAAAACAAAGAAAACTATAAAACTCAAGTTTCAAAGTCGTGTGATCACAATTGATATGATTATGAACAATAAATTTTGTTCGAAACTGTGTCATCCAGTAAATAATACTGTTTCACTGTGTGATATACCTAATAAACAAACTAATATGGAATCACTTACTACTACAGTGCCCAAGTTTTACACATATATTAACCTTTCTAATTATTTGTTGATATTTTAATAATTTTCACTACTTTATGTACATCTCAGGCGAGGTTAAAACTAGAAAACTGGATCCAGGCAGCCATCCAGGCCTTGTCTTAAGAGAGAGAAGAATAAGAAGTTGAGCAACACAGATATCTTTTCGGCGATTTCATTTTCAAAAGTAGCTGTACAATCGCATTTAAATACATAATTTTACATGGAGACAATTCTTGTTTGATTCTACATAATTACGACGGTGAATAAAAGGTGATAATTATTTCCAACTAGATATGGTTTTACGAGAGGCTTAGAACGGGTATCAAGTGTGTAAAAATGAGCATGGAAACGAAATTGAAATAATAATTTTCAACTTGAGATGGGAGTTAGGAGGTGAGAATATAGATTACAAGAGCCTTAGAAACACAAAAAATTGCACAGGATTAAGATATAATTGTAAATATTTTTTAAAACGAATTATAAATGTGAACAGGAAAAGCATGGAAACAAACTTAAAATAACTGTTTTTTATAACTGGAAATAAAAATGGAAATAAAGAAGCCCTCGCAATATGCATCGAGAAGCCGGAGCTGTGTGTCCAAAAGAAATTAGTTCAACCTCTACAACTACCATGGACTTAGTTCGGTATGTTACCGTAGCTTCCGTTTTTTTGTTTTTTGATCCCTTTTCGTTCGCTATGTGTGTGATTCTTACTCCCTCAGTCTTCATTCGATTCACCCCATTTTTTTTCCAGTTATAAAAAACAGTTATTTTAAGTTTGTTTCCATGCTTTTCCTGTTCACATTTATAATTCGTTTTAAAAAATATTTACAATTATATCTTAATCCTGTGCAATTTTTTGTGTTTCTAAGGCTCTTGTAATCTATATTCTCACCTCCTAACTCCCATCTCAAGTTGAAAATTATTATTTCAATTTCGTTTCCATGCTCATTTTTACACACTTGATACCCGTTCTAAGCCTCTCGTAAAACCATATCTAGTTGGAAATAATTATCACCTTTTATTCACCGTCGTAATTATGTAGAATCAAACAAGAATTGTCTCCATGTAAAATTATGTATTTAAATGCGATTGTACAGCTACTTTTGAAAATGAAATCGCCGAAAAGATATCTGTGTTGCTGAACTTCTTATTCTTATCAACTTAAGAGAGAGACTCATATATATTCTAGAAAGAGTTCGAAGGAAAGCAATTTCCACGTATGATTCTTGGTATGACTAATTTAACATACGACGAAAAACTTGACAGTGTGCATCTTTTCTTCTTATCATACCCATAGATAGAGAGAAGAAAGATATCACTACAATGTTCAAAAATCTAAGAAATGACTATGGACCTAATCTTTCTTCCTCTTTCCCTTCCGGCAAGAGTAAACAATAGACACCAAAGTTAAATGACCTTGAAGTAGTAGCCAATCAGATTCTTCTAGGTGAAAAGTGGTACTTAATTTACAAGGAAGTGTATCTACCATATATATATATAGGGTATATATCTCTAATAATACTGCAAAAACTGGTTCCAGATTCTCATAGAAGAGGTTATAGACATATCAAACCAGTGTACTCTCTATTTCTCCAGCTTTAGCAGATACTGGTTGCATATACCCAATACATTACTAAGGGAGAGCTTTGATATCGAGAAGAAAGTGTCTAAAAAAATCACTAATTACGTACGACTTACCAACTTACCAACAGACTTCCTCACATAGAGTGGTTGCATCTGAACGTATAACCATCATAAGCCCGGCAATACTTTCGCAGAGTCATTATCCCTCCACATATGCATGTTTTATTCTACCATATCAACACATTTTCCACAGAGAAGTCAAAAAACAAATCTAGGAGACATTCTCATCAAAGAGGATTACGACTAACAACCATTTGTAGTGCTGACCTATCATCTGATTGGTTAAATCAAGGTCATTTGACTTTGGTGTCTATTGTTTTGACTCTTGCCTCCCTTTCCACCAGGTCGGACCGTCTTACCGGATATAGCAGGAGAGTTGTAAAGTCAAGTGGCGACTATATCGTTGTGGAGTAACTAGTTCTTCTAAAGAGTCATACGCTCTTAGAAGCAACTCCTAGAAAAAGAGGTGATATCTTCGCCATCAACTGACTCATTCAAGAGGGGATTAGACAAAAGAATTAACACAGGATTCAAGCTTTCTATCCTTAGTCGAAAAAATCTGAATCTAATATTATTGAATTATAATCAAATGAACAGATACTACACATGATCTTAGCTGAGAGAGCCAAGAATCGATGGCGTCGGTGGCATAGCGGTTAGGACACTCGTCGACCATGCACATGGTCCGGGGTTCGATCCCCGGCCGCCAACGCACTCCTTTACCTCGCTAAGCCAGAAATAATGCTGGTGAAGAGGAAAGGTTGGGCATGAGGCTAGCAACCCCATCCTGTAAAATAACATTGCTACAGAAACTTCAAGTCACTAAGCTTGAAGCCCTATGTTCCACTGGGGAACTTGAAGGAAAAAAAATAATCAAATGACCAACTTCTTTTGTGGTATCATCTTCTCTAATAGATGGTTTGATGTTGCTTTAATTCCCACTGGGATAATTTTTGTATAATGCTGGCTAGTAGTAATAGAAGTAAAGAAACCATTCAGCTAGTTTTATCATATTTTGGACTTGTACTCAGGCTTTGAGTCACACCCACACTTTTCGTGTGAGGACTGATGATACAACCGAGTTGTCAAGACTGAAGTACGTGGGAGGGGATTTGAATTCAAGGATCATTGACTGGAAGTATTGTGTTTTTTAATAAAAGATCTATATCCCTACTACCTATGCTCTTGGAAGTGATAATACTCCAAAAAACGCAAGTAAACGATAAAGTGCTGTACTCAAATCTCAGATACATCCAACTGAACAGTCCAAACCTAAAGAAGATGAGCATGGTGTGATTTATCTTGTTAGTCTAGTCATCTCACGGGGTTAGAAACAAATGTAATGACCTAATGTGACAGAGTTCTGTTAATCAAATGACCATGGATTATTTGATCTGAATATCCCGTTTGCACCAACAACCATGAAGAATTTTTTCGGTTGACAGCGGCTTGCAGTGAGATCCAGCATGCAAATTTCGTCCTAGTCAGTGCTCATCAGCCAGAGGCACCTACATCTCAATAAGTGGTAGTGTTTTTATCGAAACTCGAACCAAGCAATCATAGTTTCAAATAAGCCGGAAATTCAAAAAAGTGAGCATAATTGATTGTTAGGCCACTCTGAGAGAGAGTAGAATATGGTGTAGAACAGGAAACTTGTAGTATCGAAGGTAACGACGATATGATTTAGAAGGAAATGAATTCACACAAACTCCTCTAAACTTATTGTGCTGAAGTTATCTCACAAAGTGCCTTTGATCTGTGTTCGACGGTGAAATTTAAAAAGACAATCTTCATGTTCAACTCGAAGATTGCACATACATAGCTCTTACAAAAAGCCAACAGTGATCCACACACTTTAGCAATCAGAAGTTTATATATAGTTCATCACTCTCAACATTTCTGCTTCGAATTTTTGTTGTCAAATGAAGCTTAATGGTAGGAGCAAATCACAAAGAAATATTTAGCTATCTGGTTGATAGCAGAATACAATACGCGCATTTCGCACCATTTAGGACTCGTCAACTGGATGTGACTGCGTCCTTCAGGGAGTGATCATTTCCCCACTGAGACTTGAAAAATAATAGTTTCAACAACTAGGAAAAATTTAGTTTTCCAGTCATTTAAATCCTGTCTATCCCAAGCAAAATACTAAGCCGTATCATCCTGGAGAGAATCAAACAAGCCCTGGATGAAAAACTTCGACCGGAACAGGCTGGATTCAGGAGAAACAAGTCATGCATTGATCAGATCGCCACATTACGGATCATCATTGAACAAAGCTTGGAATGGCAGTCACCTCTCTATCTCAACTTCATCGACTATGAAAAGGCCTTCGACAGCGTCGATCGAGAGGTGATTCGGAAACTACTTCGCTACTACGGGGTGCCACCGACAATTATACATCTCATCCAACAGCTACACGACAATGCTGCATGCCAAGTAATCCACAACGGGAAACTCACGGAATCCTTCGAAGTGAGGACAGGAGTTAGACAAGCTGGCTGGCTGGCTGCCTACTATCGCCAATGATTTTCCTGATTGCAGTAGACTGGATAATGCGACAAACAGCGGTGGGCAGTGAGGCAACAGACATAAAATGGACTCACACAAAAAAGAACTTGGAGGATCTGGACTTCGCCGATGAATATATATGTCTGATTTGCCACAAACTGGAAGATATGCAAGCGAAAAGCAACAAGTTGGCAGAAGAAGCATCCAGAGAAGATAGTACTTCAGGTGAACATAGAGAAAACAGAGGTGATGAAGATTCCTGGCCAACAGCAACAACAACAACAACAGAAAACAATCAGCCAACATAAATGGAAGGAACCTGAAAGAAACAACCTCCTTTACCTACCGACCTACCTGGGAAGCATCGTTTCAACTACAGGACAGCGGAACTGACGAGGATATCAAAACAGCGAGGATCGGAAAAGCAAGACAAGCTTTCACTACTCTCAAGTCTGTGTGCAGGAGGTCAACAGTCCTACTCAGCATCAAAACGAAGATAAGATCCGGATTTTCAACTCCAATGTGAAGTCAGTCAGTGCTACTCACTATACGGATGGATCAGAGACTTGCACTGCGCGTCATAAAGAGCATCTCAAACAAACTACAGACCTTCACAACAGCTAGTTGTCTTCGCTCAATACTCAAGATCAGATGGCCGGCCAGGCCAGAAGAGATCAGCAACAGAGAGGGATCTCTGGCAATGAGCGAACCAACTCAGCAGGAACCGATTGTGAAAGAAATAGGCAGGCAGGAAGAAATGGAGATGGATTGGCTGGTCATACTCTGAGGAAACAAACCATCAAGTGAGTGACATCACTAGACAAGCCATTGCTCGAGTGGAACCCGACTGAAAGGGAAGCGGCGAGTTGGTCGTCAGTGCGAGGGTGGGTGACTTGGAGGAGGTGATGTGAAGAGGAGATGAAATCGTGTGGGCAGACTTGGAGCCAGGTGAAGGCTTTAGCAGAGAACCGAAGGCAATGGAGACGCACGGCTGAAGCCCTATGTTCCTCTAGGAATTAAAGGAAACAATAATAATAATAATCAATCCATGCAAGATTACGTTAATTTTCCACCCCCTTCCGCACTAACTTAAACACTTGAGTAAGTAAGTGGTTGTAGTTAAAGAAATCCTACTTTGAAATATAACTCAAATAGTTAATTGCATGCTATTAATCTTAGATTGCGATGAAATTAGCTTTAACCTGAATGCCCTAACTACTTTGTAATTAAATATGGCCTCTGTTAAGTGGTTCAATACATATTTATTTATATATGTGCTAAAAGTACAGTACTTTTATAAAGCGGGTAATCAAATCCAGTCAAAAATGGTGTGTTTGATATGAAAAGAAAATTAAATCTCTAGATAAATAAATCATCATTATCAACTAGGTAAATATGTTAAGCACAATGAAAGTTGACAGGATCCTTAAATTGAATAGTAGTAGGTTAGATAAAACAGACGTTCAGCTATCCCACTAGTTATTTTGTTCAATTCTATAATTCATTTTTTTATAAGTCACGATTAAACATAGCTATGTACATCAAAAATACTTCAATGAACAAAGCTGACATATTGAAGGAAGGGGGGTGAGTTAAATGATGAATAGTAAAGATTTTAAGAATTTTGGAGATGTCAGGGTGTGAAAATACTTGCACCACCGTGAGAGATTTTAAGCCATCTCTCTTACAAAATCTCCAGTCATTGATTTTTAGCCTCACTCATTTGACTGACCGATAGAATTTGGTTAGCATTTCAAATGAGAAATGTAATTGATCACCTTTTCAAAGACCAATTAAAGCATTTGATCCATTTCGAAAGGTGACTACTTTAAAATATGAAACTTAAGTGATTTGGATGATTTATGAAACACATGTGTTCTATAAAAAGAGCTAAAAACTGCAATCAACGATGGAATCTTAGTTTAAGATCTCTTTTCACAGTGCTTAAAACTTTATAAAATCAATCTAAATCAATATTGAAATGCAGGTGATGACAGGCCTGGGGAAGAGGTGAGATTGGACCTGAGGCAAGCAGTAACCCCACTCCGTTTAAATAATACTACTACTGTGGTGAGAGCTGTCTACTAGCCAAATTGGTAGACAGTAATTTACGTCAATGTTTACGTTCCCAAGATTTGTCGTGAGAAAATATGAAAAAAGACTGATTCAAAAACCGATCACAGCAGACTTTGCGTAGGCGGATACAGTTAACATATAGATGATCTGACATTCAAAAAACAATCACAAGGAGATGACAGATTAACTTTACGTGAGAAACAACCAATCGGAAGACTGTGTTTGTTTGCTTAACTAATCTATAATAATGTACATGAAAATATATAAATATGCTTTGATTTCCTTAATAAACGATCTGTTGCCTGACCCTTATCTTCTGTCGTTACACTACTACTGGAACTTCACGAAGTTTGAAGCCACATGTTACACTGTGAACGAAGGGGATGAAGAAAAAAACTTTGTGCATCACTGAAGGCATTTCCAACAGACTAACTAATGCAGACTTTCACCAACAAATACCTTTGCCATCTCGAAACTAAAGATTAGGTAGCCAGTCAGAAGGGATTCGAAACAAAGAACTCTGACAATGCACAGAAAAGACAGTGAACCTATCACCCATCAGATATTCTGAAGGAAAAGGAGATAGATTGAACTTACGGTGAAGAGACAGATGAGTAACATTACTCGAGTGGAGCCCGAATCGGAGTTAGCAAGTAGGGTTTCCAAGGTTAACATGTAAGAGATGATGTGAGGAGGAACTGACAGCTTATGGGCGATCTTAGAGATAGCTAAAAACGACTGTAGAGAACCGTGTGAAATGGAGAAGGGCTGTCATAAATAAAGCAACTTCACAGATGGTCATGTGGAGCCTATACAACAAAATAATTCCGCTTTTTTAAGTACCATTCAATGTATGCGAAACAAAAACAGATACGGTGGTATAATACGGACAATGGGTTCCAAGAGAATATTATTCCCACAGTAAGAATCATTGTTTTTCAAGTATTGGTTCGTAGAGATCTGATTCCCTACGAACCAATACTTGATATGTATTTGAACATTCTATTTCATGTCGTTCAATGTAAACCAAAATCACACATTCAGTGATTGGTTAAAGAATATAAAACTGTATAGATATAAATAGTCCTGTTAGGGGAGGACGCTGACAAAATGCAGAGTCTTCTGAACACCTTGAGCAGCAATCTTCATATGTTTGGCATGAGATTCGCCCCTGTAAAATGTAAGATGCTGCTACAGGAATGACTGGACTACGTCAACTCCTAGCTTAGTGAGTGATAGGGAGTGAAGTGATAGAACATGTTGACCACTTCACCTATTTGGGAAGTTGTATCAGCACCAACGGATTGATTGGTGACGAAATCTCAGCACAGATCCAAAAAGCTCGGGCTGCTTTCGCTAACTTACACCATCTCTGGCGTGGGCGTGACATCCGGCTATCAAGCAAGGGATTGTCTGTTTTTGACCACAGATGTTTACGATCTCTTTCTCGCGTTAGGTGGTATAATAAGGCAAGTAATGTTGACGTTAGGCGTAGAGTGTTGGGCAAGGAGGGAAAATCAATCGAAGAAGCTATGAAGTTACATAGAATGAGATGGTTAGGTCACATGCTGCGCCTGCCTAGCCATCGCCTCCCCCACCCCGACGGGCATTACTAGCTGATATAGGTGCAGGTTGGAAAAGAATAAGTGAAGTGGTAGCCAAACAAAAACATCGCATCAATACATGAAATCCCTGACAGTTAAACTGAGTCAGGTAGGGAGATGTAGACTTCCGGGTTGGCCGGGGCCCTCGGGACTCTAAGAATCAATGGCTGGAGACAATAGGTGACATGGTTCAAAATCGTTGTCAATGGCTTACGCAGATGTATTCAGTCTCATATTCCTTTCTACCATTACTCATTCTGTTTCATTCTTATTCTTGTCAAAACTCTATTGATTCTCTTCACTCATCTTCTTGTCTTGTCTACCTTTGTGTGGTATTTGGAATGTGGCAACTGGAACTGCTGCACTTGGGTGCCAAGTTCTATGTTGAATCCAGCAGCAGCAGCAGCAGCAGGGATCTGATTGATTGGTTACAGGATTTTTGTAACCAGAAGGTCATGGGTTCGAACCCCGGTGGGTGCGCACTGTGAGGAGTCTCAAACTAGGACGAAACAGCTACCTGTCCAGTACTCCCAGGTGGTTTTCCAATGGCTCTCTAACCAACGTCAGCTCATGATGAACTCCTGTAACCGAAAAATCATTGTATTTGTTGGTGGTAACGTCTGAATACTATTCGCACAATTCAATACTACATTAGCAACAGATTACTATATACGTATTTGAACATTCTATTTCATGTCGTTTAATGTAAACCAAAATCACACACTCAGTGATTGGTTAAAGAATATAAAACTGTATAGAAATAAATAGTTGTTTGATCACTTGAAAATATACCTTGACTTCCGTGTCTCGCCTTCTACTGTTACAATATATCCAAGCAGTAGGTCAGAGTTAACCTGGCTATCGAAGCACAGAAATTTAGCAAAATATAACAAACCTCTTTATTAAGATAAGAATTTCAAAGAATAGCCCAGTTATATTATTAGACTATTATATGATAGCACAGAACAGAAAAATACTCGCCAAATTTAACTAAGCGGAGTGGCAGGAAAAACAGTGACGGAAGCTCTTTTTATCGAATCAGTTAACGATATATACATATAACGTAAATGATTCAACACCTGTTGCAGTCATATGTGGATAAGTCGACGACAAACAAAAGATAATTAGTTCCATTATGGGTAAATTTTGATAAAGTCTCACAGTGTTATACAGTAATGTTTACTGATGACGTTTCGAGCACAGTTTATTACTGCTCATAATCATATCAAGGTAATCACACGACTTCCTAAATTCATTTATATAGTTCCGTTGTTTTCCACTTGATTTGACTGGTAGTAATGTTTTCCATATTTCGGGTATGAGTGATGAATCATTTCTATTGCATGTGTTGGGTGTAGATTCGATGAACAAGGATTCAGTAATCAACCAACACATTCTAATAGATACTTAGACTTTCATTCATCTCATCCATCCTTATCTGTGAAGGCAGGCTTAGTTAAGTGTCTGACAAACCGAGCAATAGCACTAAGTAGCACAAGAAAATGATGAAATAAAACAGATAGAAGAGGCGTTGGTGTCAAATAACTATCCTTTAAAATTCATCAGGAAGATCAGAATAGGCCAAAAGCAAAATAAAAATAATGGTGAAACTAGTAATGATAACATAAATAAGAGAGAATATAAGTCATCTACAGTTATACCATATAAAGAGGGAACATCTGAGACCCTACGTAGGATTCTAAATAAAGCAGGAATTAGGGTGGCATTTAAACCTACAAACTCATTCAGGTAGGACAAGCTCTGTAGGTTAAAGGACCCTGTCGGTGGACCCAATTAGACAAAATAATATAATTTACAAAATACCCTGCAATGACTGTGAGTAAGGTCAACTACATAGGTCAAACTAGTAGGTCAGGGGTAGTTAGATTGTCAGAACATAAGAATTTAGCTAAGGTAAGAATGGTTGACCTCACCGGCGAAGATAAGTAATTTAGAAAAAAGCTCAGCAATTGCAATGCATACATTAACACACAACCACACAATAGGGTGGGAGAGGGTTAAGATTCTAAAAAGTAACATAGGTAGGGGTAAAGAGAGAGTGGTTGATTACTGAATCTTTGTTCATCGAATCTACACCCAACACATGCAATAGGAATGATTCACCACTCATACTGGAAATATGGAAAATAATACTACCAATCAAATCAAGTGAAAAACAACGGAACTATATAAATGAATTTAGGAAGTCGTGTGATTACCTTGATATGATTATGAGCAGTAATAAATTGTGCTCGAAACGTGGTCATCAGTAAACATTACTGTATAACACTGTGAGACTTTATCAAAGTAAATTTTTACCCATAATGGAATTATACTCTACCACAGTGCACAAGTTTTATTCTTGTATCAAAAGAGAATTAGAACCACAAAAGCCAGATGTCACAGTTATAGAGTTACATTTCTATGAGATCATTTACAATAAGTTATGTTTTAAACGTTATCTAGTATTTTGTATTGCTGTGTTATCTGAGCTGAATAGTTCAATTGCGAAGCCTTCATATTGCCCCTCTAAACAATATCTTCAGCGGTAACTTCTTCATTCTAGGTGAAACTAACTCTCTAGATTCTCCCTGGATGAAATATAAGCGTTTTTCCTGGTAATCTCTACAGTGATTAGTTAACCTTGCAAACTTCCTTCGAATTGTATTCACTTTTGTACTGTTATTGATCATCTCGTTGACGTGATATGTGGTTCTTAAATTGTGTGACTTACTCTTTATCGATTAGCAAATTTGATCATAGGAAATACTAAAAGATCACTTCATATTAAAGTTCGGATTTTCAATACAAACGTCAGTCAAGTCAGTCACTTCTTCTATACGGATGGATCAGAAACTTAGCGGCGGGTCACAAAGAATGAGTATTTCCAACAGCCTGTTGCACACCTTTATCAACAACTAACTAACTGTCTTCGCTGGCTGTATAATCAAGATCAATCAGATGGCCGCCGGAAAGAACAAGAACCAACAAGAAACAAACTATGGGAACAAATAAACAAAACAAGAAGCAATCGCTGAACAAATATGCAGGAGAAAGTGGAGATGGATTGGACACTCACTCGCTGGCTGAGGAGGCCACTGGCTGGGTGACATCGCGCGTCAGGCCAGTGCTCGAGTGGAACCCGAAAGGGAAGTGGCGGCCAGTGTGACGTCAGTGCAAGGGTGACATGGAGGAGATCGTGTGAAGAAGAGTTGAAACAGTATGGACTAAGATGGATGCAGGTGAAAAGTACAGGAGAAGACAGAAACAAGTGGAGACGTGTAGTTGAAGCCCTATGTTCCACTAGGAACCCAAGGGAACAATAATAATAATAAATAAAATTATTATCTGGAAAGATGATAAAAGCTTCACAATTCAGTCATCCAGTTCATAGAATACAACCGCACTAAATGGATCCACCACGGCCGAAAATCTTTTCCATCACTGCAAAACTTTATCTAGTACATAATACTACTCCATTGTGAGAACTGCTGCTACCTTGATGTGTTGGTCGCGACAATCCAACGAGCTATATTGGCTGGGACCAATGTTCCTGAGGGTCCTAATGTCCCAGTAAGGTAGTCTGGATAGTAGTTAGACTGAAAGCAGTTACCATTATAATATAAATTGTTCACATTGTGTTAGAGGTCAGTACGTCGGTGGCATAGCGGTTAGGACGCTCGCCGACCATGCACATGCTCCGGGGTTCGATCCCCGGCCACAAACGCACTCCTTACCTCGCTAAGCCAGAAATAATGATGGTGAAGAGGAAAGGTTGGCCATGAGGCTAGCAACCCTATCCTGTAAAATAAACACTGCTACAGAAACTTCAAGCCACTATCTTGAAGCCCTATTTTCCACTGGGGAACGTGAAGGAAAAAAAACGTTAGAGGTCTGGGGTAGAAATTGTACTGTTAGCGAAGGTAGATGTGCAACAGTAAGGTGTTTCCTCCAGACAACCAGCAGGTCACCTCACTGCTCTGAGAAGAGACAGTAAGAAAAGTCGAAACAACCAAGATTGTACATCCTGACTTAATTTGCTATATTGCATAGCTAGCTGTAGGATCTACTATAGACATAACTCTAAAAAGCAACCGAAACAGGTAATGTGTGACCAGCCTCAGGCAGTTGTCCCTGAGCTCTAAAGTCACGTAATGCTAATGTTCCTTCTATTTCAGATATTTCAAGAAGAAAGCGACTTCCACGATCTGAGCAGCCAAGAAGTAATAACCCATTCATAGACTTCGCCACAGGTACAAAGAGCTTTCCTGATAGAATTACATACTACTGTAGTGTTCATGTTCTACTCGTATAGAGCCATCAACGAATACTGTTATTTATTTTTCAGGATAAGGTTGGTTATATTGGGCGGAGAATTTAGATGATGAGCTGTCCATTGTAATTTATCTAGTTGACTTAACTAAAGTTTACATTTTGTCAAAAATACCTCGACTAAAAGATGAAGTACCTAGACTAGCTGGTCACTTCAAATTGCATCTATCAATTCAACTGCTCTTGTGATGGAGCGAGTTATATTGGCCGTTGCTCTAGGAACTTGATTTTTCGTGCTCACTCGAGAACATATCCCACTATGGTTAAGTAAAGGTGTAGTTAAAACTATTAACAGCTGGATACTGGACCAACTGGTCACAAAGCCAGCGTAGAAGAATCCTTCTCTATAATATACCGGGTGCCTTCCTTCACGTTCCCCAGTGGAACATAGGGCTTCAAGCTAGTGGCTTGAAGTTTCTTTAGCAGTGTTCATTTTACAGAATGGGGTTGCTAGCCTCATGCCCAACCTTTACACTTCACCAGCATTAATTCTGGCTTAGCGAGGTAAAGGAGTACGTTGGCGGCCGGGGATCGAAACCCGGACCATGTGCATAGTCGGCGAGTGTCCTAACCGCTACGCCACCGACGCACAAAAAATATGGAACGCTTCACAATTTTGCGTGTCATCCTTGCGCAGGGGCCATGCTAATCTTCTCTGTATCTTTCCAATTTTAGTATATGTACCGCCGAAGCGAGTACCCGGGTGCCTAACAAATTACCAAAATCGTTGAAGCACTGCATGCTCCAAACAGCAGAGGCTATTGCAATTCACCTCAAACAACCAGTGTTGTGTGTTCAAAAGAAACAAGTCCAACCCCTACTACTGCCCTGGCCCTCAGTAGAAAGTATAAACTCACGAATTTATAATATTATCTTTCATAATTCAACTGACATTCAGCTTATTTTATGTTGATGTTATTGAGCTGTAATCTATCAATATTATTGATTTGATGTTATTTAAACAACATTAATGTCGTTCATAAGACTAATTCATTCATTCATTATAATGTATATATAATTGTAGAACCTGATGATGATGAATTTATCGAAAAGAGTACTCTTTGTTCAGTATCCATTCTTTTGAAAATTTTAATGGGTATTTTTAATCAGTTAAAAAATTATCCGCTCTGTTGCTGCTCATTGTTCATTTTCATATATATTATAGTATATTCAGTAGGATTTTTTCTCTCCGGACAATTCACAAACACTCTGAATATATACCGGTCAAAGTGTGAACACCCTTTTCGTATAATAGATAAAATATATAGAGGTCAAATATAAATTGAACACGCATGTTCATCATTCATTATTGCAATTGACAAATAAATGATCAATACTTTACAACTTGTTTAAATCAGTCATTGTTAGGGCAACGGGAGTGACAACAGTCAGACTGTGTAAGGTCAGTTATTTTGATTGTTTACACTGTCCACAATCAAAGTGGCACAAATTATAGATAAAATTATAGACAAATAAATCAGAGGTGTGTCTGTATATTCACACTATCCAGTTAAGGGTAATGAGAAGCATTCCTTTATTTATTTAGATAGGCATTTTATTTGGGTGTGACTATCTCCTATTGAAGATTGGTATTCGTATCACAAGAGTTTATGCACACATAATATCTGAACACAAATGATTTCTTTTATAGACTATTAGGTTTATATAAAAGAGAACAGTCGATGATTTACTTGGTTGGTGGTGGTATTCAGTAGTGGAATTCAGAAATCACATTTCGTCTTGATTATTTATTATTTTATTGTTCCTGGTGGAACATAGGGCTTCAACTGCACGTCTCCACTGGCTTCTGTCTTCTCCTGTACTTTTCACCTGCATCCATGTTAATCCATACTGTTTCAATTCCTCTTCACACGATCTCCTCCATGTCACCCTTGCAATGACGTCCCACTCGCCGCCGCTTCCCTTTCGGGTTTCACTCGAGTTATGGCCTGACACGCGGTGTCACCCAGCAAGTGGCCTCCTCAACGAGTGAGTGTCCAATCCATCTCCACTTTCTCCTGCATATTTGTTCGGCGATTGCTTCTTGCTTTGTTTCTTCCCATAGTTTGTTTGTTTCTTGTTGGTTCTTGTTCTTTCCGGTGGCCATCTGATCTTGATTCAGTATAGAGCCAGCGAAGACAGTTAGTTAGTTGTTGATAAAGGTGTGCAACAGGCTGTTGGAAATACTCATTCTTTGTGACCCGCCGCTAACTTTCTGATCCATCCGTATAGAAGAACTGACTGACTGACTTGACGTTTGTATTGGAAATTCGAATTTTGTTGTTGATGTTGAGTTGAGTGACAGCGGAAGATTTCCAGATTGGTTTGAGGTTGATGAATGTGTTTCTCGCCTTCTCGATTCTCGACTTGACATCCTCGTCCGTTCCTCCTCCTCCTGTAGTTGAGACAATGCTCCCTAGATAAGTGAATGAATGAAGTAACCTGTTTCATCAAATCCCTCCCGTTGATGGTGATTGGTGCTGGATGTTGCTGTTGTTGTTGGTTGGTTATTTTCATCACCTGAGTCTTGTCTATGTTCACCTGGAGTCAGTCCTGTCTTCTCTGGCTGCTTCTTCGACCAGTTTGTCGGTTTTCGCTTGTAAGTTTTCGATTTTGTGTGACATCAAACATAAATCACCCACACGCGAAATCCAGGTCTTCTAGGTTCTTCACGTCGGTCCAGGATATCCTTGTCTTCTCGTTTCCCACTGTCTGACGCATAACCCAGTCCACCACAATTAGGAATATCTTTGGTGATAATAAGCACCCTTGTCTCACTCCTGTGTTTACTCCAAACCCCTCACTGAGTTTTCCATTGTGGATCACTTGACATGTTCCGTTGTCGTACAGCTGTTGAATAAGGTTGATGAATATTTGGGGTACGCCGCAGTACTCGAGTAGTTTCCAAATTACTTCGCGGTCAACGCTGTCGAAGGCCTTCTCAAAGTCTATGAAGTTGAGGTAGTGGTTTGATTGCCATTCCATGCTTTGTTCGATGATGATTCTTAGAGTTGCAATATGGTCAGAACATGATTTGCCTTTCCTGAATCCAGCTTGTTCTGGTCGGAATTCTGCATCCAGTGCGTCCTTTATTCTTTCCAGGATGATGCAATTCATTTTTATTGGGAATCATCAATCGGGTGTAATCGCACTCCCAGTGAGCGATGGTTTTGCCCATAGGAAATCCAAAATAACTCAAACAAACAATAGTGGATGACTATTCAACTAGATAGAATCTGTCTTGAGGATGTAACACTTTGACAGTGGTAATGTTGAGAAGTTCTACAGTGAAGTGAGACATTTATTTATTTTTTTGACTCACAATTTAATGTATGATATCTAAAGTAAAAACTGTTGCTGACTGACTGAGTTTCAACGTTGAATTGTATACGGAAGCATGGCAGTTCAACGTGTCACACTCAAAAGAGTATACAAAGGTAGAAAGAAGGAAAAATCTCAAAATAAGTATACTGAGAAGAAGTGTTCGAGGAAAAGAATAGTAACATGGATGAAAAAGAGTATTTCGTGGATTTGGAAGATTGAGAAGAGTGAATGCATCTGCACCATTGAGAACCAATCCCCAACAGTCTACAGCCATTGGTTCTTATCCATCCCCTCCACCTTCAAAGACTTCAACTAGGAAGTCTACACCTCCCTAAGTAGCTGACTTAAACCAACATACAAACATCTCCATAGATTGATGCGACGTTTTGGTTTGACGATCTCTAACTGTTTTCCAAACTATTCCCTATGTCAGCTAACAACATTGCTTGATGAGGGAGGCAGTGTCTCGCCATGCATAACACGCGTCCTAACCATCTCGATCAGTGTAACTTCACAATCTCATGGATTGACTTTTCCGCCTTATAAAACAACACACTACACCTAACCTCAATATTACGCATCATATTATACCAATTAATACTGTCAAATACACAGTTAGCCTTTCTATATTTTCCACTTTCAATGGTTATGTCTCATAGCCATAATGAAGGACAGAGCGAACTGCTACGCAGTGCACACGTACTCTGAGCGACAGCCGAATATCATATCTACGCTAGAGACGATGGAAGTTGGCAAAGGCCACATCTACCTTACGTATCCGAACAGAGTTTTCGTCAGCAATCAATCTGTTAGGGCTAACAGAACTTCCCAAACAAGTGAAACGGTCAACTAGATCTACAATTTCACTTCCTATCGTTAAATTTAGAGTCGGTGGAAACCAGTCATGCAACACTAGACAAAGAAATCAGCCTCTACAGTACTTTAAATAGAAATTAATCTGTTTATATTCACTAGTCTGGATAAACAAGGTACAAAGAAATATTTCTGTTGTGTTTTAGAGAACAATAATGGGAAATAGAATGTTGAAATGATAAAGAATACATCTTTAACTCAGGGGATGTGAATGCAATAATCCGATAATGTCTTGAAAAAAAATGTCTAGTGATATTCTAAATCATTATTTTCCAAGTCGAATTAAAGATATCATTGAAATCTCCCCTCCTGACAATTTCAGTAGAGATAATTTGTCTATCTGTCTGTTTTCGACATAGAACTTTGCACATATGTGCACCAGTTCAAGTCACCACACTCCACTCCATGTAGCACACAAAGCAACAGAAGAAAGTAGATGAAATGCATAATATAAACAGTAAACAGAGGTGTGAGACAAAGGAATAGTAATAACGAAGAACAAAACAGTTTCATTGGAAATCATAAGTCACAAGGAGTGGATGCATCTGCGCCAGCTATTGAGAACGATTTTGAGCCATATCAACAATTGTTTCCAGCCGCCATTGGTTCTTACCGTCCCGAGGACCCCAACCAGTCAGGAAGCCAGTCTACACCTTCTTACGTGGCTGGCTTAGACTAACTGTTGTAGATTTCACTGACTGGTGCCATGTTTTCGTTTGACCGCCGCTAGCTAGCTCTTTTCCAGCCTGACCAATCCTATATCAGGTAACATTGACCATTGTCGAGGAAGGCGATGACTAGGCTAGGCATACGTAACACATGTCCCAACCATCTCAATCGATGTAAATTCACAGTTTCGTCGATTGATTTCCCCTCCCTACCTAGCAGTCAATCAAAGACTAACCTCAGTATTGCTCACCTTATTATACCATTTCACACGGGAGATAGAACGCAGACACCTATGATCAAAGACAGCTAATCTTTTCATGTCTTCCACTCTCAATCGCCAGGTCTCAGAACCATAAAGGAGGACAGAGTGGACTGATGAGCAGTACACGCGCCCTTTGGTCGACAGTCGGATATCACGTCTACTAAGCGAGAGACGGCGTAAACTGGCATACGCGAAAGAGTAATTTGTGAGTACAGCTCACTCAAGGTGGACTTTTTAACATTGATAGTGAGTATTATTAGAAGTAAATGTCATCTGAATTAGTCACAGAAATCATATTGAGACTATGTTTTCATCAAATGACATCGATCACAACATATAACACTGAGATCATCCACCTGAGTTACAACCTTCTCAATCATCTCAGTACATGACACGATATCATAAGCATCGGAAAACAACAGTTGACAGTTACTGATATCTTACTGAACACAGTTCAGGGGTTAACTGTTGCTTGTGAAGTCAATAAGAAGTTATGAATGGATGTTCAGTATTGAACACGCTGTCCCATTCTGGCTGATTTCTTTCTAAGTAAGCTAGAAAATGGACC
Source organism: Trichobilharzia szidati (assembly GCA_944472155.2). NCBI lineage: Eukaryota > Metazoa > Platyhelminthes > Trematoda > Strigeidida > Schistosomatidae > Trichobilharzia > Trichobilharzia szidati. The sequence goes on along the minus strand of OX235272.1, from coordinate 14,141,073 downwards.
TCTGAACAACCTTATCAGTAAACTCTCTTTTTATTGCCGATATATGGATGATACCTTTATTCTTTGTGATAATGGTTCCGATAGGAGTACAATAATTACTGAATTCAATGAAGTACATTCGGCTATGAAATTCACATGCGAAGAGGAATCCCAAGATAGAATTGCCTTCCTGGATGTCCTACTTACAAGAAAACCAGACAGTAGCATAAAAAGAAATTTGAATAGAAAAAGCACTTGAACAGCACAATATACACACTTTCACAGCTTCGTTCCTATCAATTACAAAAGAAATTTAGTGAAGACCCTTAGCCACAGAGTTAGAGCTATATGCTCTGAAGAAGTAATTAAAGATGAATTAAGCATGGTATATGATACTTTGATCGAAAATGGTTATCCTGACAAATTTATCAAGAAACACATGACAAAGAAAGCGGAAAAGGACTACTCACTATCTGTAAACAAAAAGCCTTTATATATACGACTACAATTCAAGGGCAATATACCAAGTGAGACAATTGCGAGGAAATGAAGAAAATCAGTTCAAAAAACTTTTAATGCTGGCGAACTATACGTATTATTCCCTACACCACTACCGATGGTGCTACCTCGACTGAAAGATGAAGTACCTAGACTAACCACTTCGAAATGTATTTATCAATTCGACTGCGCTTGTGCAACAAGTTATGTTGGCCGTGCTCTAGGAACTTGATTTTTCGTGCACTCTCGAGAACATATCTCACTATGGCTAAGTAAAGGTCTAGTAAAAACCATTAACAGCTCGATATTGGACCATCTGGTGCAAACCGGTCACAAAGCCAGCCAGCGTAGAAGAATCCTTCTCTATCATCTACCGGGCGCCTAACAAATTACCAAAATCGCCAAAGCACTGCATGCTCCAAACACCAGAGGCTATTGCAATTCGCCTCAAACAACCAATGCTTTGTGTCCAAAAGAAACAAGTCCAGCCAGCCAGTACTACTGTCCTGGCCCTCAGTAGAGACTATAAACTCATGAATTTGTATTATTATCTTTCCTAATTCTTCTGACATTCAGTTTATTTTATGTTGATGCTGTTCAGCTGTAATCTATCAATATTATTGATTTGATGTTATTTCAACAGCATTAATGTTGTTCATAAGACTAATTCATTCATTCATTATAATGTATATATAATTGTAGAACCTGATGATGAAGGGTTTATCGAAAAGAGTACTCTTTGTTACGTGTCTATTCTTATGAAAACAAAATATTCTGACCATCATCATTCTCTCAATCCTATTGGTTGTTTTATCTGCATCCTTGTTGAAGTGACCTTGGCATTTTATGAAAATACACCTGATATGATATATTACAGCTAACCTTAGGTCCAATTAACGAGTCCGACAAACTATAACACCTATTCCAAATGATTAATTATATTTAAAACAAATAAAAATAAACTGCTGTGAAAATGAATTCAAACCTCCGTAAATAGGAGTAGTAGTCACATTATAAATTACTGTCATATTATAACAGCATTATAACAGTATTTGACAAGATTAGTAAATATTTTTTCTTTAAATGTGAACAAGTGTACAATTCTTTGTTTTAATTATCCTAAAATGCGGAAGTTCAAACCCCACTGATTATGACTCAGCAGCATGCATATATAAGATTCTGTTTCAAAAAACCCCAAAATAAAATGGAATTAAGCATAGGGGGAAACCAATGCTGATTAGACAGAGGAGGTGTGTACGGATTTGTGTATGTATGTATGGACATATCAGCCATTAAAAATTCTCATTAAACCACAATTGTTTAATACAAAAATATGGATTATGGTTATCCATTTACAGTGTCAAGGTACCAAAGAGCTACACACACACACACACACACACACACGAGATAAAGATTGCAGATAAACCCACACATATGTGTACGTATCTGCGAATGAGTCATGAAAATCCACAAAGGCAAGCATAGACGTATGAATCATCTAATTAATAAGTTTCTTTTAAAATTTACAATAAATTTGTATTCCTTATTGGGATTAAATGTACAATTAAATTAACCTTGGGAAACATTGACAGTGTATAGTTGTTGCCATGACAACTGTACAGTTATAAGTATCTGAAATAATACTCTGAACCTAAAGGGGAATATAAAAAAATACTCAAAATGAATCATGAGTAGTGACTTGGTTGCATATGGAAGGATACCTCAAGCATAAGAAGGTAGACGTTGGTTATAGTGTATTGAGCAATTCAAACAGCATTCAGTATGTGGTGAGAGCTGTCTACTTGTCAAATTGGTAGACAGTAATTGACGTCAATGTGTACGTTCCCAAGATTTGTCGTGAGAAAATGTGAACAAAGATTGATTCAAAACCGACCACAGCAGACTTTGTGTAGGCGGATGCAGTTAACATATAGAGGATTTGACATTCAAGAAACAGTCACAAATAGATGAAAGATTAACTTTACGTGAGAAACAACCAATCGGAAGACTGTGTTTGTTTACTTAAATATCCATAGTAATGTACATGAAAATATATATAAATATGCGTTGATTTCCTTAATAAATGATCTGTTGCCTGGCCCTTGTCTTCTGTTGTTACAAGTATACTGCTATAATATGTTCTATTGTGGTGAGAGCTGGCTGCTAGCCAAAGTTAGTAGACAGTATTTCACGTCAATGTTTATGTCCCTAATATTGGTGGTGAGAAAATGAGAACAAAGGCTTTGCGTAGGCGGATACAGTTAGCATATGGATGATCTGACACAGCCACAAGGAGATGTAAGGTTAACTTTCTGTGAGAAACAACCATCAATCAAAAGACTGTATTTTCTACTAACAATAATCTACAATAATGTACATTAAAATCTATAAATATGTGTTGATTTTCCTTAATAAACGATCTGTTGCCTGGCCCTTGTCTACTGTTGTTACACTATTTGATCGTAAATTTTGTAATTGTGTTTCACTTCCACATGCCTTTGCAATGATTTGAAGAAATTGGGTATTTAGGAGAAATTTATGCTATAAACTGTCACCGACTGATAAAAGGCAATCAGATTCTACACGCTGGAATTCACAAATCATATGTTATATTTTGGGTGTCAGACAGTGGTGTAGCGGTTATTATGACCGCCTTCCAAGCAATCGATTTGGGTCCGATTCCTAGCGGTAGCAGGTAGTTTTTGCGCCGGGTACTAGCTAACGAAGCAGGTGGTATGGCGTTCAATCCCCGGCAGACGCACTCCTTTACTTCGCTTTGCCGGTTGTAAGCCCGGTAAAGAGGGAAGGTTGGGCATGAGGCTAACAACCCCATCCCGTAAAAAAAAAGTCGCCACTGCTACTGAAACTTCAAAATTCTAACTTGAAGCCCTATGTTCCACTGGGAACTCAAACGAATAAAAAATCAATCAGACATTAACTGTTTTATAATTGCTGACAAGTAATCAGCTCTTTGATAATCAACGATTTTTATTCAAGCAATATAGAAAGAAAAACAAAATTCACTATGGAGACAGCAAAAGTTCACGTTACACAAATTATTCTTGACAAGTAGACTACTGTAAACTTATAAAAAACCTCAGTATAGCTAGAAAGTATTTTGAACAATTTGGACATTGAGACGAAGCGCATTTCGTATCCACGAGGTGGCTGATAATTACAGCACATTGTGAATATCTTCCTTCCTTTAGACATAAATTCCTAGGAATATGCTCAGAAAATAGGATAGAAGTCCTTCTTTTTGTCCTTCAAATGTACTTGCTAACTAAAGTGCATGTAAATTTATAAACGCAGTTCAATTTTCTGGGATCTTAATGTGAGAAGTAACGATAGTATAATAAAAAAGTTCACCTATAGAAAAGAAACTTTGATTGGACAGTAGCTTCATTACAACAGATTCTGTTGTGTCAGTAAGACGAAAGGATTATTGAGAACACTTTATGGAAGAATCAGGAAGTTGTTTTAACCCAACAAAATTGAAAAGGAAATTAGGCTTTCTTGGTAAATACCTAAGAGCAAATGGATTATTATTATTATTGTTTCCTTTAATTCCTAGAGGAACATAGGGATTCAGCCACACGTCTCAAATGCTTTCGGTTCTCTCCTAGAGCCTTCACCTGGCTCCAAGTCTCCCCACACGTTTTCATCTCCTCTTCACATCACCTCCTCCAAGTCACCCACCCTAACACTGACGACAAACTCGACACTTCCCGTTCATTCGGGTTCCACTCGAGCAATGGCTTGTCTAGTGATGTCACTCACTTGATGGTTTGTTTCCTCAGAGTATGGCTAACCAATCCATCTCCATTTCTTCCTGCCTGCCTATTCGTTTCACAATCGGTTCCTGCTGAGTTGGTTCGCTCATTGCCAGAGATCCCTCTCTGTTGGTGATCTTTTCTGGTCGGCCATCTGATCTTCAGTGGTATTGAGCGAAGACAACTAGCTGTTGATGAAGGTGTGTAGTTTGTTTGAGATGCTCTTTATGACGCGCAATGCAAGTCTCTGATCCATCCGTATAGGGAGTAGCACTGACTGACTTTACATTGGAGTTGAAAATCCGGATCTTATCTTCGTTTTGATGGTGAGTAGGGCTGTTGACCTCCTGCACACAGACTTGAGAGTAGTGAAAGCTAGAGAATTTATCCTGAGGTATGGTATATAAGAAGTAGAGGAAACGAAACATCCAACTGTGGTAGAAACGAAGAAGAAAGTCTTTATTCATCTTCTATACAAAGGAGAAGTAGTATCCAAAAGAATTGAAAAAAAGGATAAAAAGGACAATGAAAAGATGCTTGCCTAGAGCTCAGTTTATATCGTTATGCAACATTAAATCATCAATAAATCAATCTAAACTGGATAAGTATCCTGGTAATTTCACCTCCAAATGCGTTTATATATAAATTTACATGTACTTGCTGTAGGCGGTACATTAAGAGGACAAAGAGAAGAGTGCCTATCCGGTTTTCTGAGAATATTCTAAGAAATTCGTACCTAAAGAAAAGTAGATATTCACAAAGTATAAATATCAGACTCCCCATGGATACAGGACACTTTGTTGAGATCTCTTAATCTTTCAAAATATTGAATATGCGGAGGACAACAAATTTAGTACGATTCTCCAAAGCGTTTGCAATCAAACTCTTTCACAGTGAAACATATTAAGCATACAAAAGTATCCTTTGAATTCTAGATGAAACATCACTTTCTTACTTCAAAATATAGTGATAGCTTCATCGTCAACTTTTGATATGTACAACTGTTAGACAGTTATTTATAGACACCAAAGTACTACAATTCCTTTCATTTCATCGCTCTAGTTCTGAGTGGAACACATAGGAGGGGACTTCCGTTTTAAGGCCTTGAAGGTTCAGCAGCGATGGTGTTAACTTTTTTTTATTTGATAGGGCTGCTAGTTTCAATAGCGAAACCTTCCCTGCTTTCCCGATTTACTACTGCTAGCTAGCTAGCTAGGTGAGGTTTAGGAGTGCGTCGGCCGACAGTAGAACCCTTGACCACGTCTTCAGCTGGAGAGCATTCCGACTGCTGAAGAACTGACGCACCAAAGTACCACCACTTCTTTTATGCTTTACTACCCAATTAACAAGGCCTAATAATCAAAAAGGAATAAAATCATTGTACACTGATAGAAAAATCTTATAATTTAATTTGATAGACAGGCAGAGATAAAATCTTTCATTTAAAGTTTATTATGGCATGAGCAGAAACAAACTACTTAAGCGATAAATTCAAGTAGTATAGAGAGTTGTTTCCACTTGTTGTTATTTAATACTAGTTTCAACCAAAATAAGTATCATTGAATGCACAAAATTAATAAATAAATTTGAATTATGCAGAGAAGAAAAAAAACATGATAGGAAGCCAAACTCTGCTAATAAAATATTCACAGACATGCATGAATCAACCTGTGAATGAGAGACAGACAGACAGACTGACCGACTGACTGACTGTGTATATCAGCAAAATGTACACACACACACAAAATTGTAAAATGTTTAGAATTCAGTATGATGAAGAGAGAGAGAGAGAGAGAGAATAGACCGTAATGTAAGATGATAACATGCTTGTCTGAGTACAGATGATGACTTTTAAGAACTTCTCCAATTAGACAGACACTGGAACTTCATATAATAATAAAATTTTTTAGAAAAAACCAAGTCGGAAATTAAATACCTAGGCGTCATTCTATCTGCTGATCATCTCTCCTGGTCGTCTCATATCTTGACGATTTCTAAGAAAAAATATTCCGTCTTACCTTCTACATCAAGAAGTTAAGACGAATGTCTGGTATAACCCAACCCAACACCTACTCCTACAATTCGTTAACTCTCGCATTCCGCCTATTATTCTCTGTTGTTCCCCACCCCCCCCCTTAGTATTTCCCAGGCTACTGAAGAAAGACTATAACATCATATTACGCAGGATGTTAAAGGTTGTCAGCAGGGTAAGCAACGTGCCACTTAACCAGCTTGTTAATATTCTGGTCGACAGGCAGGCACAGGGACTCATGTGAAAAATGAGCCAAATCCATTTTATCTAACTCACACTACCCTCTTCACTCACAACTCTCCACTTGCATCTCATCAGGCGAAACCACAAGCCTATCTAGAAAACTATATGCTCACACCATCAAGTGCAAAAACTCAACCATACCCTACTTAGCTCGTGTTCTGTGCGATAAAGTAAGCATTAGGTGTGACACATAAAATTCACTGAATAGTCAGTAGAACAACTGGACCTCGTCTTTCCAACTCATATCATTTATAGGTACAACATTTTCTTTCTTTCTTTCCCTTTTTCCGTTACGTGCTGCTTTGTTTCTTTCTCCCGGTTACGCCAGTAAATATGATAGCACCTTCTTTTCTAACACCTTCAAACACTGTTCACCTTCGGCCTTTGCTACCGACATGTCAATATGTTATTGTCATAATGAAATGAGACTACCCTTAATCTATGTAGAATTTTATTTATTGTTAATGTACTAACTAACTGGATGCAATACTGTAGTAAAAATGCTGAGAATTCCATTCTGTATCACAAGTACTGTTTTGGAATAAAGCAAATTATTATTATTTTTAATGAACTATAAGAAATTTAAATAAATTCCACATTCGAATAGAAGGAATTTCAATGGAACATTTAAATTCTTCGTAAATAATAATAATAATATTGAAAAGACCACTGAATATTATTCACACTGAATTATTGTTGATATTATTAGTTGGTTGCAGGCAATCGCGAGGACGAATAGCTCAGTGGTAACGTCTCTGACTGTAGCACACTCCATGAATGACGCGGGTTTGAATTTCAGAAGGGAGATGAATTCCTTCAAGGTTGTGCAGATACGCCGCTTTGCTGACTGGTGAGAGCCAACTCGGACGACGAAACCTAGGTCGAGCAAGGCTTCCTGTGGCCGATTGCCTCCAACTATCTAATATCAACAAAATTGAAGTGCACCGTGATGGTAAGCTACCTAGAATGCTGGCCACATTGAAAACCTGACTGATAGAATTCAGTGTGCACCAAAGAAAGGACTAGACACATTACACTAGTTACTGACTAGTGTTCAATCACAGTTATACTTAAGAAAACAACGGCATCATAAGGTGACCTAACAATACAACTTCACATGTGGGGGTATGATATAAACTTCGGTATGGGGGTGGGTGGGGGGAGTATGGATTGAACTGAAGCTACACTGGAATTTAGAACTCTTTCCAAATTTTACTTACATACTACAGAAGATGGCATTCCAAAACTACACTACACCATCGCCACACATATCCCATTACGTTAAATGCTTCGTAGGGGGATAACAGATAATTTTAAGCGAAGTTGTTACAGTGTAACAACAGAAGACAAGGGTCAGGCAACAGATCGTTTATTAAGGAAAATCAACACATATTTATAGATTTTAATGTACATTATTGTAGATTATTGTTAGTAGAAAATACAGTCTTTTGGTTGGTTGTTTCTCACAGAAAGTTAACCTTGCATCTCTTTGTGGCTGTGTCAGATCATCCATTTGCTAACTGTATCCGCCTACGCAAAGCCTTAGTTGTCATTTTCTCACCACCAATATTGAGGACATAAACATTGACGTCAATTACTGTCTACCAACTTTGGCTAACAGCCATCTCTCACCACAACAGAACAACCAACCTATATGTCTCCAGCTAAATGAATTAGCTTGGCGCGTCACGATAAGCCTTTCAAACAGCCTACTACAAACTTTCACCAACAACTGTCTTCACTGGCTAAACACTGAAGATGAGGTGTCTGATCAGGAAAGATTAGCAACAGGAAACTCTAATAATGCAGAGAACCAACCAAGAACCTAGCGCTCATCGAATACTGTGAACAAAGAAGAGGTAGATTGGGCATACGCTATGTAGGATACTGAGTGACATCACGTGTAAGGCCCTTGAGTGGAACCCGAATAGGAATCGGCAAGTAAGGTGTCCGAGGGTGACATAGGGGAAATCGTATGAGGGTGATCTTGGAGCCAGATAAAAAATACTCCAGAGAGATGACTGAAATGCAGAAGTACCACTGAAGCCCTATGCTAAACTCGGAACCCAATGAAATAATATCATAAATGAATTGGCGGAAGGTTGTGATCTGATTTCTAGGTCTATGAGAAACTGAGCTTCCTAAAGCTAGACTACATTTATCCCAACGTCTGTACTCTCTGATTTCTGTCCAATTCGATCCTCGGTTTCCAGAAATTTATCAGTCTTATTAATGCAATCTTATTAATGTAGTGACTTGCTACAGGATGAAGTTTCCTGGAGTTCTAGTGAGAAGTCATGACCAGTGAGGTCCATTCAGATGTCACGTGTGTGGATGGATGTCTCACCAACGACAATGGTTGGGGTCGCGCTAAATCACGAATTGGTAGAAGTTAGAATTCATGGGCTGGCCATTGAATCGGGTCCCAGTGGCTGAATGGTATACGAGCATGCCTTGTAACCGGAGGGTCCTGGATTCGAATCCCAGTGGGTGCGTACTGCCGATGATTCCCAAACTAGGATGAAACAGCAGCTGTCCAGTACTCCCTGGTTTTCAATGGTTCTCTAACTGATATCAATCCGTGATCAACTCGTAAAAACATAACTAACCCTTACAAACCAAACTATAGAAAATTCAATGATAGAAATATTCGCAAAAATTACATACTGCATCGTCTTGGAAAAATAAGCGGAGAAAATGAGTAAATGCATGTTCACATTGATTACACAGAATAGTAAGAATATTCAGAACAGTAATAACGTGTAAACGGCTTAGTGAGGAGTAGAAAAGTATCCGTTTTTTTGCATAAATGTAATGATGGTCAAAGTTAGGGAAGTGGCTATACGAGATGCTTCTGAACAAACAGGTTCAGCTTCTTCTGGGCAACTCTATACAGCCAAATTATGTACACCTCATCTTCAAATCACCATTTGCAAAGATCTTCCATGCTGTGCTACTTCTGATGTTCATATTGTGTTTCTTTCACATCTCCCATGTATCTCCGCCACACTGTATCATTTGCTTTCTCTGACATCAAATGTGTCTCCCGGCTATTTGATGTTTTTATGCCGACGAGTGACTCATATACTACTGATAAATCTTATCAGTAGCACACACCACACAACTGTCCAAACTTTAAAATAATTCTAATGCAGAAACAAAGTTAAGCATTTTAAAGAAGTCTAACAGTAAGTATCTTGTTCTCAACACATGGTTTCGTACTTAGTAAAAACTCGTCAACCAGATGTACTCAAAATGCATATATATATATGTGAATCGACAATTAAGTTTTTTCTGAAAAAGAAGACTCATTGACTTACCAAATAATAATTCCTCAAATTCTGTACAATTATCTTCCAATTGTTTAAACGATCTTTTACACAGTTTACATTTCCACACAGGCGATCATCTGGAGTGATTCTTTCATCACTATAGGATAGAATATTCAATAACACAAAGAATAAAGATGAAAGGATTAAGAAAACAAAACTTATTAAAACTGAGTGTTTATCAAAACGTTTGAAATGAAGTTCCTCCTGGCACTTATTGCTTATCTGTCTGTCTGTCTGTTTACGACATAGAACTTTGCACATATGTGCGGAAGTTCAAGTCGCCACACTCCCTCCATGCAGAACACAAAGCAAGAGAAGAAAGTAGGAGAAATGCATATTAGAGACAGTAAACAGAGGTGTGAGACAAAGGAATAGTAATAACGAAGAACAAAACAGTTTCATTGGAAATCATAAGTCACAAGGAGTGGATGCATCTGCACCAGTCAGCCATTGAGAACGATTTTGAGCCATGTCATCAATTGTTTCCAGGCGCCATTGGTTTTTACCGTCTCGAGGACCCCAACCAGTCAGGAAGCCAATCTACACCTTCCTACGTGGCTGGCTTAAACTAACTGTTGTAGATTTTATTGACTGATGAAGCCATGTTTTCGTTTGACCGCCACTGGCTAGTTCTTTTCCAGCCTGACCTTATATCAGGTAACATTGCCCATTGTCGAGGAAGGCGATGACTAGGCATACGTAGCACATGTCCTAACCATCTCAGTCGATGTAATTTCACAGTCTCGTCGACTGATTTCCTCTCCTTACCTAGCACTCACTGGATGCCTAACCTCAATATTGCTCACCCTACTGTACCACTTCACACGGGAGACAGAACGCAGACACCTATGATCAAAGACAGCTAATCTTTTCATGTCTTCCACTCTCAATGGCCAGGTCTTGCTCACAGCCATAAAGGAGGACGGAGCGGACTACTGAGAGCAGTACACACGCCCTTTGGTCGATAGCCAGTCGGATATCATGTCTACTAAGCCAGAGACGGCGTAAACTGGCATATGCGAAACTAGCCCTCTGTATCCGTGCTGAGATTTCGTCAGAGATCAACCCGTTGGCACTGGCTGATGGTTTTTTTCCAAGTAAGTGAAGGGAATCTTATCTTTCAGTGACAGGATCCTCTAATTATATCACTTACATTTTTTTCGTCTCTTTTATTATCTTTTATTCGAATGTACACAAATTCAGCCGAGCTGATTTGCACAATAGTGCACATAGCTCAATATTGCAGAAGATGACGACCTGTAAGGCAACCATTACCAAGATTTATGTTCAACCTGAACAAAACTTAATCATCAAATGGGTAGTGGGAAACATTTAGGAAAAGTCCTGCCGAAAAAGAAAAAATGCCTGTCAAAAGTTAGCCTAAAGCTTTAATAATTCTCTCCTCGATTTTAATTTTTTCAAATGAATTCATGTTCCTGATTGAAAGATATTCAAACTTCTACATCTGAAAAACTATTTTTTTTTATTCCTTCACATTCCAGGTGGAACATAGGGCTTCAAGGTAGAGGCTTGAAGTTTCTGTAGCATTGGTGATTATTTTTACAGGATGAGGTTGCTAGCCTCATGCCCAACCTTTCCTCTTTACCAGCTTTATTTCTGGCTTAGTTAGGTAAAGGAGTGCGTCTGTGACCGGGGATCGAACCATGGTCGGTGATTATGACCATATAATTATTTCACACTCCTATTTACTACCTTAACTGTTAACTAATTCTCAATAATGGTGAATTTATTGATTTTACAATGGTTGGTAGTGTGACTAGCAGTGAAATCGAAGATATGCATTTCGTCTTATTTGTGACTCTTCATCTCCGTATATAAGCATTTCCAGTGACACATGGTGTTCCCAGTGAGATTCAAACCCTGCGTCTGTCGTTTCAACTACCAAAGCATTATTAACTAAGGCACATGGGTCACAAAAGCCATTCACTGGGAATGCACAGATGTATCCAGTGATGAGACCCAAATAGGACGAAATGTACACTCTATCTAGATTTCACTGCTAACCACCATCAATCAGAATAAATAAATTCACGTTAATCGTTAGGAATTGTGGAAGCATCCTTCCTAGTAGGAGCCGGAATACCAACAGAGACTGAGAATTTCACAATCCAACGTAATCGATTAACGGAAAAACGCAAATAATTACTTAATTTACATGAACTGTCGTCAAGATTTGACAGAATAGTTCTAAAATATTTGGGCGCCGAGTGAGTAGTAGACATTTGTAAAAAATGTATGTTTGTAAAGTCTCAGCGAGATTGAAATAAGTAATTCCAACGTTTCGTTCGGCAATCTGGTCCGAACTTCTTCAGGGAAATTAATCGAAATTCTAGATACTAGCACTTTGAACAGACATGAAGGAGTGATGTTAGCTGATGCATAGGAAATCCTGATTAATAAATAATAATGGATATGTAGTATCACTAATTAATAATACTTGGTCAAATTCCTGACTGTCTATATCTTCCTATGGAGACGTTAAGAAATGTTTTTACAACTGTTTACACACACACGCATGCACACTCTGTTTAAAGTGTTTAACAACGGTAGACCAATATTTGTAAGTCCGAGGTCAAATTTTGATCACAGCTCATACAATTTTGTTTATTATACTTGTTAATACTTGTGTTTATGAATCATGATTGGACAAAGTTTTTAAAAACAAAAGATGTGCCTTTTATATATAAACCTCTGTTATGTTAATTTCGATTAATTTCCCTGAAGAAGTTCGGACCAGATTGCCGAACGAAACGTTGGAATTACTCATTTCAATCTCGCTGAGACTTTACAAATGTAATTTTTTACAAATTACTTAGTTTATATTGAAAAAAAGAAGGCACAGATCTACTGGTAAAGGCATACAAAATATAAGTACGATGTAAAGGTGAACTTTTTTGTGTATGCTCATATGCTCATACAATCTTTGAGAAAATATTGCTAACTTGACCCTACTCATCTTATTGGCTGGATGTCTAGGGCCATAACCACACTTATGTACAGAACTATTAACTGGTCTCTCATAGGAAGTAACTAGTCGTAATCAAGATGAACTAGACGGTTTTGTTTGTATATATTTTGAAGGAAGTGATTGAACAGGAGAACTTCGACTGTTTCGATAGATAATATTATTGGTGTAAAACTAACTAAGAAGATAAAAAGGATTCTAAAGCAGAAACTAAGTGAAATGTCTGTCTGGATTCAACATAGAACCTGGCTGCACCGAAGTGCAGCAGTTCCAGTTGCCACGTTCCAAATACCACACAAAGGTAGACAAGACAAAAAGATGAGTGAAGAGAATCAATAGAGTTTTGACAAGTATAAGAGTGAAACAGAATGAGTAATGGTAGAAAGGAAAATCAGACTGAATATTACAGAGACTGAATACATCTGCGTAAGCCATTGACAACGATTTTGAGCTATGTCACCTATTGTCTGTCTCCAGCCATGGATTGATTCTTAGAGTCCCGAGGGCGGGCTCCAACCAACCCGGAAGTCTGAATCTCCCTACCTGACTCAGTTTAACTGACAAGGAAGGATTTCATGGATTGATTGGTGCGATGATTTGTTTGGCCACCACTTCTTACTCTTTTCCAAGCTGCACCTATACATCAGCTAGCTAGTAATGCCCGTCGGGTCGGGGTGGGGGAGGCGATGGTTAGGCATGCGCACCACGTGACCTAGCCATCTCAATCTATGTAACTTTATAGCCTCTTCGATTGATTTTCCCTCTTTGCCCAACACTCTATGCCTAACGTCAACATTACTTACTTACCTTATTATGCCACCTAACGTGAGAAATTGATCGTAGACATCTATGATCAAAAACAGTCAACCTTTTCATGTCTTCAACTTGTATTGGCCATGTTTCAGAGCCATAGAGAAGGACGGAGCGAGCAGTACAGCTGAGCAGTACACACGTCCCTTGGTTGACAGTCGGATGTCACGCCTACGCCAGAGATGGTGTAAGTTAGCGAAAGCAGCTCGAGCTTTTTGGATCCGTGCTGAGATTTCGTCACCAATTAATCCGTTGGTGCTGATACAACTTCCTAAATAGGTGAAGTGGTCAACATGTTCTATCACTTCAATCCCTATCACTGAGCTGGGAGTTGATGTAGTCCAGTCATTCCTGTAGCAGCATCTTACATTTTACAGGGGCGAATCGCATACCAAACATACGAAGATTGCTGCTCAAGGTGTTCAGAAGACTCTGTTGTATTTTGTCAGCATCCTCCCCTAACAGGACTATGTCATCTGCATATTCTAAGTCCATAAGACTATTCCCTGGTAACAAGTCGATTCCTAAGTCGTTAAGTTCAGTTAAGGATACTTCCATTAGCATATCTATGATGAAGTTAAACAGAAATGGACGCCACTGGTTGTTATCAATTCAGATGACAATTCCCCATAAGCCCTTACATGGCTACGTGAGTTTGACTAGAGTGCCTTGATTAGTGCAATCTACTTTCTTGGCACTCCCTTCACAGTCAAACATTGCTATAGTACCTTTCGATCCACGGAGTCGAAGGCCGCCTTCAAGTCAAGAAATATGGCAATTGTTGGATGCCGAAAAGTGAAATACATCAAAATTAAGGTAACTTATTTTCTCTAACTAGAGTAGTGTAATTTCTTTCCAGAGAAGACAAAAATTCTTAATAAACAGAAAAGAAACAGGTAAATGTTCCATATTTCCTCTGTTTAATATACAAGACTATAGAGTTTTGAAGGCCTCCATCAACCCGAAACCAGTTTAGAAATCTTCGACACTCAGTTAGTATTAGGAACAAGATTTGGATTCTGTTCAACACAAATGTCAAGTCAGTCAGTGAGTTCTTCTATACAGGTCAGAAACTTGCACTGCGCGTCAGGAAAAGGATTTCCAACAGGAAACTACAGACATTTATCAACAGCTGCTCTCTTCGCTGTCTCCAGATTGAAGATCGAATGGCTGACCAGAAAGAATTAGCAACAGGAAACTCTGACTAGCAGGCAACAAACCAAGAGCCAGCAACTGAACAAATACGTAGGAGAAAATGTAGGTGGATCGGACATACGTTGAAGAGGCCGTCAAATGAAATTCCGCTCAATGCAGGCCATCACTCTAGTGGAATCCCAACGGGAAGCGACGACGAGTGGGTCGTCCTAGGGTGACATGGTGGAAATAGTACGAAGAGGAGATAACAGATTATGAGCAATCGTGTACTCAACTGAAGGGGACGACAGAAGATAGAACAAAGTGAAGATGTTTTGATTTGACACTAGTAACTGGTGTGATGTGTCCAGTCCTATCTTTGGTGCACACTGAATTCTATCAGTCAGGTTTGCAATGTGGCAACCATTCTAGGTAGCTCGCCATCACGGCGAACATTGATTTGATGATATTAGATAGTTGGAGGCAATCGGCCACATGAAGTCTTGCTCGACCTACGTTTCGTGCTAGTTGACACTCTCCAGTCAGCAAAGCGGCGGATCTGCACAACCTTGAAGGAATTCATGTCACCCAGTGAGTACTGTAGTCAGAGATGTTACCACTGAGGTATTCAAGCTCACGACTGACCTCATGTAGGACTGTAGTGGATATTTTGACTGCAGTACTCACTGGGTACGCGGGTTCGAATCTCAGAAGGGACATGAGTTCCCTCAAGGTTGCAGATACACCTTGCTGACTGGTGAGTGACAACTAGCACGAAACCTAGGTCGAGCAAGGCTTCCTGTGGCCGATTGCCTCCAACCAACTTATATCATTAGAAGTGAAGATGTGTTGTCGAAGCCCCATTTTCCACTCGGAACCCAAGGGAATAATAATAAAAAAGTCTTGTAAGACTGTTGATAAAGCTTGAGAATTGTGAATTAGTGTCCGAATTCTCAGTCCACTGGTGAATTTTCGATTTCTTAAATAACTAAACTGTTTGATATTCTGGAAGAAGTGAGCTGATAGGCAGACGTCTACATATCAGGTATAGTACACAATATTAAAATAAGTAAACGGGTAAACATAAAGAAGGCAAAGTAGAATGTCTAAAGACAGTGAAACAGAGTTGAGCCTGCCATTTTTGACAACAGCACAGGATGAGAAAAGCATGAAAAGTAGAAACAATGATTGTATCAAGGTTAAATATTAGATTTTCAAAATTTTGAAGTTTATAAAGAAATAGGCTAATCAAAGTGATACCAAAGTGATCAACTTCTACCTATTCAACCGAATCCCTCCTCAAACATCAAAATTGATAACTTATTATTTCTAAATGTTAGCTGACCTTCATCGTGAACGTTGATTTCCTCAACAGCATACTACATTGTTGCTTTCGCTAACTTACACCATCTCTGGCGTAGGCGTGACATCCGGCTATCAACCAAGGGACGTGTGTACTGCTCGCCAGTTCGCTCCGTCCTTCTCTCTGAAACATGGCCACTACAAGTTGAAGACATGAAAAGGTTGACTGTTTTTGATTATAGATGTCTACGATCTCTTTCTCACGTTAGGTGGTATAATAAGGTAAGTAAGTAATGTTGACGTTAGGCGTAGAGTGTTGGGCAAAGAGGGAAAATCAATCGAAGAGGCTATAAAGTTACATAGATTGAGATGGCTAGGTCACGTGGTGCGCATGCCTAACCATCGCCTCCCCCACCCCGACCCGACGGGCATTACTAGCTAGCTGATGTATAGGTGCAGCTTGGAAAAGAGTAAGTAAGTGGTGGCCAAGCAAAAACATGGCATCAATCAATCCATGAAATCCTTCCTTGACAGTTAAACTGAGTCAAGTCAGGTAGGGAGATTCAGACTTCCGGGTTGGTTGGAGCCCGCCCTCGGGACTCTAAGAATCAATCCATGGCTGGAGACAGACAATAGGTGACATAGCTCAAAATCGTTGTCAATGGCTTACGCAGATGTATTCAGTCTCTGTAATATTCAGTCTGATTTTCCTTTCTACCATTACTCATTCTGTTTCACTCTTATACTTGTCAAAACTCTATTGATTCTCTTCACTCATCTTCTTGTCTTGTCTACCTTTGTGTGGTATTTGGAACGTGGGAACTCGAACTGTTGCACTTCGGTGCGAAGTTCTATGTTGAATCCAGCCAGCTCTACTACATTGTGACGCTTTAACTTCAGTGTACTAATGAAGGAAAAGCCTAAGTATCAATCGCTAAGATCATATGAGCGGAAAATAAGTTGAAACCAGTTACAGCTCAGCCCAAATCTGCTTTTCTTGGAGCCAGTCATTAGAGAAATAAGTTATC
Source organism: Trichobilharzia szidati (assembly GCA_944472155.2). Classification (NCBI taxonomy): domain Eukaryota; kingdom Metazoa; phylum Platyhelminthes; class Trematoda; order Strigeidida; family Schistosomatidae; genus Trichobilharzia; species Trichobilharzia szidati. Next base: position 14,123,956 of record OX235272.1, on the reverse strand, counting down.
CGATCTCTGGTTTTGAGCCACATCGGTTTTGTTCTAGACTGGTAACACTACCCAGTTACCCGGGATGAAGTGGCGGGAGCAACATTCGAACTCAGGACCAGATGTCTGGAAGTCAAGTGATTAATTAACTCAATGTAGCATATCGATTGTATATTTTGGTTTGTGAAACTATGTCTGACAAGTCCAAATATTTGACAGTTTATTCAAATGCTTTAATAACATCTAGGTTGTAATGAATAACACTAATTCATTGATTTTATGTTTGATGTCACACAAGATCGAAGACTCACAAGCGAAAATCGACAAACTGGTCGAAGAAGCAGCCAGAGAAGACAGGACTGACTCCAGGTGAACATAGACAAGACGGAGGTTATGAAAATAACCAACCAACCAACCAACAACAACAGCAGCAACATCCAGTGCCAATCACCATCAACGGGAGGGATTTGATGAAAGAGGTTACTTCATTCACTCACTTATATAGGGAGCATTGTCTCAACTACACGAGGAGGAGGAACGGACGAGGATGTCAAATCGAGAATCGGGAAGGCGAGAAACACATTCATCAACCTCAAACCAATCTGGAAATCTTCCGCTGTCACTCCTCAACATCAACAACAACAAAATTCGGATTTTCAATACAAACGTCAGTCAAGTCAGTCACTTCTTCTATACGGATGGATCAGAAACTTACCGGCGGCGGGTCACAAAGAATGAGTATTTCCAACAGCCTGTTGCACACCTTTATCAACAACAACTAACTGTTTTTGCTGGCTCTATACTCAAGATCAGATGGCCGCCGGAAAGAACAAGAACCAACAAGAACCAAACTATGGGAAGAAACAAGCGAAACAAGAAGCAATCGCTCAACAAATATGCAGGAGAAAGTGGAGATGGATTGGACACTCACTGGCTGAGGAGGCCACTCTCTGGGTGACATCGCGCGTCAGGCCAACGCTCGAGTGGAACCGGAAAAGGAAGCGGCGGCGAGTGGGACGTCAGTGCAAGTGTGACATGGAGGAGATGGTGTGAAGAGGAGTTGAAACAGTATGGACTGACATGGATGCAGGTGGAAAGTACAGCAGAAGACAGAAGCAAGTGGAGACGTGTAGTTGAAGCCCTATGTTCCACTAGGAACCCAAGGGAACAATAATAAATAATAATAAGTAGTTAAACAATTATCATTTGGAAATAGAGACTGTAAAAAACTACAAGAGGTTGAGTGGAACTCAACACACGATCAAAAGGTTAAGTTGCAGTCAGTGAACCTTTAGTTCTGTTAAGATTCATTAATCCACTGATTTTATTGAACATATTCAACAAATTTTAAAAGACATGGGACAAAAACTGTTAACTTTAGTTCAAGAAAATAATTAACTACGCTTTGTGAATACGTACGACAAAAAACAACATAGAAAGAATTGCCTATCCGATCGGTGGCGCGAAAATCAAGATCGCGTGTCTTGTTCTCAGCGTCGGTGTTTTAACTGAATCCCATCAGTCGAGTTTACAGTGAGATTATCAAGCTAATAGGCTGGTCCATTGTGGTGCACTTTGAATTGATGCTAGATGGTTGGAGGTAATCGGCAGGAAACCCTGTGTTATAAAGGAACCAATATCTTCTCTAGGATTCTAACCCGCATTACCCAGTGCTGCAGTCAGAAACGTTACCAGTAAGCTATTTTATTTTATGCTCACGATTGATCTTCTGGAGAACTGTAACGGATACACCGATTGACTGATGAATGGCGGGAAACACAAAACCTAGGTCTTGACCTTCCTGCCGATCGTTTCCAACCAATTTAGATCAAAATTATTTATTTCATGCACTTATTCTCCTTTATGAATTTGAATAGAGCAGGAACAACAGATTTCGCTGAATAAAATGGTACCATCATTGCTTATTTCGTCGGCTTCTCATTATCTGCTTACAGCCTTAATAAATTATTAAGTTTATGTACAGAAAAGTTTTAACATGCTTGCAAATTTTACATGATGTCAGTTGACAGGAGGTTCTGGACTTAATGAACAGTGCTCAGAAAATTACGCTTATATAGTTTTTGCACTGGGAGTTCAAGTTTAAACAAAATAAATGTTTGCATACAATGGTAAAGGAGTTCGTAATAAAAACGAGAGATGCGAAAGATGCTGAGTGACTAATAAATTAGGTAACAATGTACTAAATTCAACTCAAATCAAAGAAACCGAAAAACATGCGAAGATGGGGGGGGGGGGGGTTAAAGCCAAAGACTACGTAATCAAGTGAAAAAGAGAATAAAGACATCCAGTTATCAGGATAGGCAAGGAAAGACAGATAACTGCTTCTTTCTGAACACATAATACTGGGCTTCAGGCGTCTGACGGAGATTACTTCGGCAAAATTGAGGAGAATGGAGCTTTTTTGTCAACTGATAATTTTAAAGGAATTTGCGATTTTCACCTCATGACTCGTATGGAGATGTCTGGTAGTGGCGCTATTGTAAGCGTTTGTTCCCTTGAGACGTAGGCTTTTCGGTACATGTTCAGCAAATCGGAGGTGTGCCCTTCTTTCTGTTCTCCCAAAGTAAGTGCTTCCACAGATACACGTAAATTTTTATATACAGTTGGAGTTAACATGTGAAGGATATCTGTCGACTTTCGATTGCACAGAAGAGCAAGTTGTTCGATAGGCGGGAACCTGCTTAGCGGGAGAATAGGCTCTGGATAGTGATGTACTCAATCTTCTGTTGACTATTTATGCAATATTTTCACCTTTACAATCGAGTTGAATGAAGACAAGCTCTTTTTCGACTGTGATTTGCTTGGCGCTTGAGCCTTCAGATCATCCTTACTTGCTAATGAACCTTTGAGAGTAACCGTTGTTTTTCAACATGTTTCAGAGAGACATAAATTCTCCCTCTAATTTCTCTGCAGAGCATAATTTTATAGCTCTATAATACAGAATCTTGAGAAGTACTCATTTAAAGCTATTTGATCAAAACTATTATAATGTAGGTATTTTCCATTCCATATAGGCTTTCGGTAAATTGACCTCTGGAGACTACCATCTTCTAGATGCTGCATGGCGATGTCAAGGAAATGGAACTTTCCATCATTTTCATGTTCCACGGTAAATTCAATATTTGTGTGTGCGTCGTTGAATAATCTGATTAGGTAGGAAGCACGACTTTCATTGTTGCACACTACAAATGTATCATCGACATATCGACCATAAGAAGTTGTTTCGTCCATTGCATGCTTCAACTTTGTTTTCTCTAGGTTTGACATGAAGAAATATGCTAACTGGACTGTCCATAACTACATTATCTCTATTTGGCGTTAAAGAGTGTTGTCAAACTGGAATTGCATATTCATGATACAGATTAGAAGGAGGCGGCGTTTAGGAGTGGTTGAGAAGATTAGACCGGTGACAAATGATCTCAATAGTTTTGATTGATTGAGATCCTTGTAAACAAAGAGGTTGCATCAAATGGCGCCATGAACTTATTGAAAAAAACGTTCATGTGGTTTACTTTCACTTTCAGTGAAATGAAATGAGTCTTTCATGGTGTACACGGCTAGCGGTGTTTATTTTATATATAAAAACTATGATCAGATTTGAAATTATTGACCTTTCTTTTAAACCTTAATAAGTATGGTTTTAACTTTTAAAATCTTTCTAATGTAATACATAGCACAAAGTAAATTTTCAAGTTGGATGTTTATTTATCAAGTACATATGATGTATATATACATTGGTTTAGCTAAATATGAAAGCTTTTCTAGTCAAAAGGTCAACAGAACAGATGTAAGTCGAATGTACATGAGTTAAACAAGTGAACGTGTATAAACTTAGCTAAATCTCAAAAGTAACATGTTTTACACTTTACTAACAGTTTGTCATTTTGAACAAATATTGAACTTTCTTCACTGTGTTCATCAATCAGATTATTGATTAATTTTTAAATCAAAAGAGATGTACTCTTATTACTGTCAAGGCAGAGGAATGCAACAAGACGACGGGAGACAAATGTGTACGAAAGAAAGAAGAGTTAGATAAAGACTAGTAGAGATTTCTAAACCTGGAAGATAGTGACGAAAAGTGCTTGATTTTGAGCCATATTACCAACAAGTCATTGAATGACAAGGATATCATATATCAATCAGGCAGTTTAAACTTCCTTGTGTAGCTCAAATTACCAGTCAAAGTCTTTATGTCATGTTTCTTGTTGATCAATGTAACCCTATTGTCTGTTTTATACTGCTGAAAAGTTCCAAAATACGACGAAATACCTGTTCAATGTGTGAAGTAAATTTATTTTAAAACACAGAACTTTGAATTCAGTTCTTTTGACAACTTTAATGTTTGTCTATGATAAATTTTATTATTATTATTGTTGCTACCTTGGGTTCCTAATGGAACAGAGGGCTTCAACTACACGTCTCCACATGCTTCTGTCTTCTGCTGTACTTTTCACCTGCATCCATGTTAGTCCATACTGTCTCAACTTCTCTTCACACGATCTCCTCCATGTCACACTTGCACTGACGTCCCACTCGCCGCCGCTTCCCTTTCGGGTCCCACTCGAGCACTGGCCTGACGCGCGATGTCACCCAGCGAGTGGCCTCCTCAGCGAGCCAGTGAGTGTCCAATCCATCTCCACTTTCTCATGCATATTTACTTGTTGGGCGATTGCTTCTTGTTCTGTTTATTTGTTCCCATAGTTTGTTACTCGTTGGTTCTTGTTCTTTCCGGCGGCCATCTGATCTTGAGTATAGAGCCAGCCAGCGAAGACAGTTAGTTAGTTGTTGATAAAGGTGTGCAACAGGCTGTTGGAAATACTCATTGTTTGTGACCGGCCGCCAAGTTTCTGATCCATCCGTATAGAAGAAGTGACTGACTTGACATTTGTATTGGGATGCTAAGAACTAATAGCTTGACATGTCTCAAAACCGTTCTCGATAGCACAGATGCACTGACTCTTTGTTACCTCACAGACCCACTAAACTGTCGTGTTTTTCCATGTTACTGTTGTTTCTCCTGTACATTTCTGCTCAATATAGTTCTTTTGAATTTCTTTTTTCTCTGCCATTCTTTGGTATATGAAATGTGGCAATTTGAAATGCTGCATTTCTGTGCAAAGTCCTATTGTGGCGTTTGTTACTGATAATATTTATCAGTAGTATATATATATATATATAAAGAGATGTTCATCGGTATTTAAGTACCAAATAGCATGGAGACACATTTGATTTCGGAGAAAGTAAATGATACGGCGTTGTGGAGATACATGGGAGACGTGAAAGGAATACATAGAAGCACACACAATATAAAGGCAGGCCATAAGTAACACAACACGGAAGATCTGTGCAAATGGTGCTTTGAAGAATAGGTGTACATAATTTGGTTATATAGAGATATCAGTTCCTTTACCAAGTCTCTCATCTTCTACCGTTTTAGCATGTTGAAATTCAGTCAGTCGGTCAGTCAGGTGACCAGTATAACTACCTGATGAGAGAAAGTCCTTAACAATTTTCTATTTTGGATACTCTTTACATATATTACTCTAGAACACAACAAGCTACTTAATTGTGAAAATTGACTTTTCCAACCTAAACTGAGAGTTGTTCATTTGAAACTTTTGCAAATTTAAACTGTACACAAATCATACTTCTCCAGTATTTGAATAATTCAGTAACACACATTTGGCTACTTGGCATTCATAAAACTGTCTATCATCTATCAATGTAAACAAGTATACGATAAAATTTGATACAGAATAAGTGACTTGAAGTAAGCTTAGAGTTAGTGGATTTTCATAGTTAAAAATTGTGTTTTCCGCTAATCATGAATATGTATATAAGGAATATATAAGGAATGAAAGAAAAGAAACAAACAAATGTTACTTACTGCCTTGAAATATTATACACTTTAAATTAGTTGTAACAAAATACAAAAGTGTGGTGTATGCTAAGCGCTCATAGGAAATTGGCAACACATTAACGTTATTGAATGAACACGAAAGAAATACAATTAACTTTCGAATTTTAAGGTTTTATCTTTTACTATTATTATTAAATACAATGATGAAATTCATGGATATATAGACATTTAATGTTCAGTTTACATTTACAATTGAACATAGAGAAGACAGAGAGGATGAAGATATACCTAACCAACAACAGCAAGAGGCATCAGTCGCCATTAATGGGAGAAATCTAAGGGAAGTCATTGCCTTCACTTGTGTACGCAGCATCGTTTCAACTACAGGCAACACAGATGAGGATGTTAAAGCAAACTAAGATAAGAAAAGCAAGACGAACTCTGAAATCAGTGTGAGGGTCTTCTGCATTCAGTATAAGGAACAAGATTAGGATTTCCAACACTGATATCAATCAGTCGTTTCTTTTCATCTGTATGGTTCAGAGACAGGCGTGTGTGTCACCAAAAGTATTTCCAACAGGCTACTGAAGACTTTCGGCAACATTGGCCTTCGTTTGATACTGTAGAAAAGATGGCCCATCAGAAAGGATAAAGAGCAGGGAACTCTAGGGACAGACCAACCTAGAACTTCTTACCGAACAAATATACCGAAGGAAATGAAGGAGTAGTGGACACATACACTAAGGAGACCGTCGAGTGACATTACACGTCAGGCCAACGCTTGAGTAGGAACGACGAATCGATTTTTGGTTTCAGAGTGACGTGAAGGAGGTCGTGTAGAGATGAGATGACAGCATTTGGGCGATCACGTGGAGCCAGCTAGAAAAAAACTGCTGAGAACAGAAAGAAATGGAGATGTGCCGTTGAATCCCTGTATTCCACTCAGAACTCAATGGAATAATAATAATAAAATTTACAATAATTTCAAACTGTCTATAAACTTTATGGATATTGTGTACTTTTTAAGTTGAATGAATAACTTTCAGTTTGTGTTAAAAAAAGTCGATTTTTGCACTTAAGTGGCTTATCGCTATAGAAGTGTTCTTGAGTAATATAATAAACAGTATCCAAAATAGTAAACAGCTGTACGACAACGGCACATGTCAAGTGATCCACAACGGAAAACTCAGTGAGGCGTTTGGAGTAAACACAGGAGTCACACAAGGGTGCTTATTATCACCAATGATATTCCCAATTGTGGTGGACTAGACTGGATTATGCGTCAGACAGTGGGAAACAAGAAGACAGGGATATCCTGGACCGACGTCAAGAATCTAGAAGACCTGAATTTCGCGCGTGGATGATTTATGTTTGATGTCACACAAAATCGAAGACTTACAAGCGAAAACCGACAAACTGGTCGAAGAAGCAGCCAGAGAAGACAGGACTGACTCCAGGTGAACATAGACAAGACGGAGGTTATGAAAATAACCAACCAACAACAACAACAGCAGCAGCAACATCCAGCGCCAATCACCATCAACGGGAGGGATTTGATGAAAGAGGTTACTTCATTCACTTATCTAGGTAACCAGCATTGTCTCAACTACAGGCAGGTGGAACGGACGAGGATGTCAAATCGAGAATCGGGAAGACGAGAAACACATTCATCAACCTGAAACCAATCTGGAAATCTTCCACTGTCACTCCTCAACATCAACAACAAAATTCGGATTTTCAATACAAACGTCAGTCAAGTCAGTCACTTCTTCTATACGGATGGATCAGAAAGTTGGCGGCGGGTCACAAAGAATGAGTATTTCCAACAGCCTGTTGCACACCTTTATCAACAACAACTAACTGTTTTTGCTGGCTCTATACTCAAGATCAGATGGCCGCCGGAAAGAACAAGAACCAACAAGAAACAAGCTATGGGAAGAACAAACAAACAAAACAAGAACCAATCGCCCAACAAATATGCAGGAGAAAGTGGAGATGGATTGGACACTCACTGGCTGAGGAGGCCACTCGCTGAGTGACATCGCGCGTCAGGCCACAGCTCGAGTGGAACCCGAAAGGGAAGCGGCGGCGAGTGGGACGTCAGTGCAAGTGTGACATGGAGGAGATCGTGTGAAGAGGAGTTGAAACAGTATGGACTAACATGGATGCAGGTGAAAAGTACAGCAGAAGACAGAAACAAGTGGAGACGTGTAGTTGAAGCCCTATGTTCCACTATGAACACAAGGGAACAATAATAATGTAATAATAATAAATTAGGCCGTCATGTGAACCTGCATATTACACTACAATCCAAATACACAAGCCCATATAATTCATTCTTTGACAAACACACTAATCATGTGAGCGTGAGAATATTTACAAACGAGTGCAGTCTAAGTATCTCCATTTTTATTTCTCAAAATGTTGAATAAAAAGCAAAACATCTACATAATTGAAATTTCTTATAAAAATAAATGAACAGTCCACCCCTCCCTCCCCCAATTAATGAGTTGTAGTGTTTGTCATAGTTTCCAATGGAGACTATCCAGGGACGATGAATTGTGGTGTACGTACGCACGTACACGAGTTAAAATGATTAGCGTTCATAACTAGGCTCATCATCATCAGCAGTGTACTGAGGTGAATCAATTACATAAAGGATTAGATTTCATTAAGGCCAAATCCTAGAACTCGTGTATACAACATTTAACTAACTCATAAGGTATACACAGTGACTCATCAGTCAGTCAATTTCATTTGTGATCAGGCATGTGTGAAAATTGTTTGAAACACGTTGTAACTGGTTTATCCATGAAAATTCCCATCAGAAAAGTATAGAAATAAAAAACGTTGTCCCAGAAAATAACTCAACCTTCTGATCATTTTTATGTAAGTGTAGCACACAGAGAAAAATTAGAAATGACGGATAACATTGTTCTCGTGGCAGATAAAAGCAGAAGCGTACTTCTCTCTCTTTAGATAGTCTATCTGCCTGTCTTATTTTGTTGTTGTTTGGAATATGATCTGTTCACATTTATGAGATGGTTTGAACAGATTTACTGTCTCTCTCTTTATCTCTCTCCCCCTCTTTCTCTCTCCCGCATACACTTGTTTACATGATCATGTTCAAAGGCACACAGATGAGTTTTTAATCTATTTTAACTGTAAGACACAAATGCGACAGAATGAATTCTAGTGAAGCTGAAGCTTATCATAAATAAAAAAATTAAAACACACTGTCACAATTTAAACAAAAAAAATAACCGGTATTTTCAAAAGTATGTCTGATTAATAAATTATTGTCTTATGCTTTGATGATATTAGATAGTTGGAGGCAATCGGCCACAGGAAGCCTTGCCCGGCGTAAACTGGCATATGCGAAACTAGCCCTCTGTATCGTATCCGTGCTGAGATTTCGTCAGAGATCAACCCGTTGGCACGAGCTGGTGGTATTTCTCAAGTAAGTGAAGCGGTCAACGTGGTCTACCACTTCACTTCCTATTTCTTATCTAGGAGTCGGTGTAGTCCAATCCTGTAACATCAACTTACATTTTACAGGGGCGAATCGCATGCCAAACATACGAAGATTGTTGCTCAAGGTGTTCAGTAGACTGTGCTCTATTTTGTCAGTGTCCTCGCCTAGAAGGACTATATCGTCTGCATATTCTAAGTCGACGAGATTATTCCCTGGTAGCAAATCAATCCCTGAGTCGCTGAAGTGTGTTAGGGTTAAGTCCATTAGTACGTCTATGATGAAGTTGAATAGAAATGTGGATAATCGGCATCCTTGACGGACGCCACTAGTCGTCACCACTTCAGATGACAACTCGCCATAAGCCCTCACCTGGCTGCATGAGTACGAGTAGAGTGTCTTAATCAGTGCAATGTATTTTTTCGGAATTCCCTTTACAGCCAAGCATCGCCAGAGAACCTCTCGGTCGACAGAATCGAATTCCGCCTTTAGGTCAAGAAATATAATGATTGTCGGACGCTGGTAGGAATGCCTATGTTCTAGAATCTGTCGAAGGGTGAAGATATGATCAATACACCCTCTTCCTGGCCTAAAACCTGCATGGTTTTCTCGTGTTTGTGCCTCCCGAGCACCACTTAGTCTACGCATTATTATTGAGCCTAGGATTTTAGATACTATATTAGTCAAGCTAATCCCTCTGTGATTATCACAAGAGGACTTGTCTATCTTCTTGTATATCGGGATGATCAGTGACTTACACCAACCCGATGGGACTTCCTCCGATTCCCAGACGCTGCCTAGAACCTCAGTTAATGCAGACAGTAAACTATCTCCACCGTACTTAAATACCTCTGGAGTCATTCCATCAGGTCCCGCTGCTTTGCCTTGCTTCAGACTAGTGACAGCTTTAGTAACCTCAGTTAAGGACGAAGGAACTGTGTCTATATCCCATTTAGGGAGGTGTTGGATGTTCGGCAGGTTAAGTGTGGCTGTAGGCCAACCTTGAAGGAACTCATGTCCCTTCTGAGATTCAAACCCGCGTCACCCAGTGAGTACTGCAGTCAGAGACGTTACCACTGAGCTGTTCGGGCTCGCGAATGACCTCCTGTAGGACTGAGATACGTCACACTAGTTACTAGTGTCCAATCAAAATACCCACTACAGTCCTACAGAAGGTCAGTCACGAGCCCGAATAGCTCAGAGGTAACGTCTTTGACTGCAGTACTCACTGGGTGACTCGGGTTCGAATATCAGAAGGAACATGAATTCCCTCAAGGTTGCAGATACACCTTGCTGACTGGTGAGTGACAACTAGCACGAAAGGTAGGTCGAGCAAGGCTTTCTGTGGCCGACTGCCTCCAACCATCTAATATCATCAAATCAATGTGCACCGTGATGGCGAGCTACCTAGACTGGTGGCCAAATTGCAAACTTGACTGATAGAATTCAGTGTGCACCAAAGAAAGGATTAGACACATCACACTAGTTACTAAATAGTGTCCAATCGAAATATTGTCTCACGTGCCAGTTATACCTGTTATATTTGAATGGGAAGAAAATCATGCATAAAAATATGATAATTTTGTACTTATAGCTAAATGTTAAATATTACAAGTCAGTGAGTGGATAAGCCCAGGATGAACTAAACATTCTGCTTACTGGAACTCAAGATACATGATGTTATATGAAATGAACGACTGAAAAAAAAGTCGAAATATAATTGATCGAAAATGTCCATCCCGACAAATTTATCAAGGAACACATGACAAGGAAAGCAGAAAAGGACTACTCACTGTCTGTAAACAAGAAGTCTTTATGTATACGACTACAATTCATGGGCGATATACCAAGCGAGATAACTACGAAGAAATTAGGAAAATCAGTTCAAAGAACTTCTAATGCTGGCGAACTACACGTATTATTCTCTACACGACCGATGGTGCTACCTCGACTGAAAGATGAAGTACCTAGACTGGCTGGCCACTTCAAATTGTATCTATCAATTCAACTGCGCTTGTGGTGGAGCGAGTTATATCGGCCGTTGCTCTAAGAACTGGATTTTTCGTGCACTCTCGAGATCATATCCCACTATGGCTAAGTAAAGGTGTAGTGAAAATTATTAACAGCTTGATATTGGACCATCTGTTGCAAACCGGTCACAAAGCCAGCCAGCGTAGAAGAATCCTTCTCTATAATATACCGGGTGCCTAACAAACTGCCAAAATCGTCGAAGCACCGCATGCTCCAGACAGCAGAGGTTATTGCAATTCGCCTCAAACAACCAGTGCTGTGTGTTCAAAAGAAGCAAGTCCAGCCAGCCCCGACTACTGCCCTGGCCGGCCTTCAGTAGAGACTATAAATTCATGAATTTGTAATATTATCTTTCCTAATTCTTCTGACATTTAGCTTATTTTATGTTGATGCTGTTCAGCTGTAATCTATCAATATTATTGATTTGATGTTATTTAAACAACACTAATGTCGTTCATAACACTAATTCATTCATTCACTATAATGTATATATATAACTGTCGAGCCTGATGATGAATTTATCGAAAAGAGTACTCTATGTTCATTATCCATTCTTTTGAAATATAATTAGTAATTTCAGTCTTAACGCTTAGAAAATGGTAAGAATTCACATGTTTCCAAGTAGGTTGAAAGCTGATACGGTCTCTTAACCTTCACGGTGATGGACTTAATGTATGTTTATGTATGCCTGCCTCACCAGCATAAACTCTAGACTTCCAACAAGCAGTGTATCTTGACTTCGAAACCCATTCTCCAACTAGCTGACTGCTTGAATACGAGGATAGTATTACAAACTTTCAAACGAATAAATGTAGCAGATAGGTATGTGGCGTGATGCAGATTGATAGGAAGCAGCCAAACATTAAAATCAACATTTTTAAGTCAATGGATGCGGAGGTAGAAGTGTTTATTCCTCAAATTTGGACGCTGTTCACATTGTGGATATGAAATGTCTTTGATCATAGGTGTCTGCGTTCTATCTCCCGTGTGAGGCGGCATAATAAGGTAAGCAATATTGAGATTAGGCGTCGAGTGCTAGGTAAGGTGGGGAAATCATTCGACGAGACTGTAAAATTACATCGACTGAGATGGTTAGGACATGCGTTACGTATGCCTAGCCTAGTCATCGCCTTCCTCGACAATGAGCAATGTTAGCTGATATAGGGTCAGGCTGGAAAAGAGCTAGCGACGGTCAAACCAAAACATGGCTTCACCAGTCAATGAAATCTACAACAGTTAGTCTAAGCCAGCCACGTAGGAAGGTGTAGACTGGCTTCCTGACTAGTTGGTTGGGGTCCTCGGGACGGTAAAAACCAGTGGCTGGAAATAATTGGTGACATGGCTCAAAATCGTTCTCAGTGGCTAGCGTAGATGCATCCACTCCTTGTGACTTAAGATTTCAAATGAAACTGTTTTGTTCTTCGTTATTACTACTCCTATGTCTCATACCTCTGTTTACTGTCTCTAATATGCATTTCTCTTACTTTCTTCTCTTGCTATGTGTGCTACAAGGAGGGAGTGTGGCGACTTGAACAGCCGCACATATGTGCAAAGTTCTATGTCGAAAACAGACAGATAGACAGATGGATATGAAACAAGTTCATTGGACTATTCGTTTAACCTTGAGCCAAACGCCAACCAATCAGAACAATTTGTTCTCCTCTGATCTAGCCAAACTTTAATGTGGCCAAGATTGTGTAAATATGATGTGTTCTTCCTCAATAAGAGTCCATCCTCACACATTACAAAAATATATTCTAGCGCAATAAATGTGTACCTAGTTGTTAAATCAAAATCATTAATTATCAGTATATGATTTTATTTCCGCTGAGATTCACAAATGAACATTTTTATGTTACCATCAAAATTTAGGAAAGAAAAATATCTAGTCGATTAACTTTCATCTGTTATTCAAAGTTATGTCTGAGTCATCATCATCATCAGTCCCTTGACTTTCGTCGTGGGGGTGCTATGACAGTTCGCGCTATCAGTCTTCGCCATTCTTCTCGGTTTAATGCTATTTTCTGTAGCGTATCCAAGGGCATTTCAGTCCACTCTTTTATGTTGTCAAGCCAGCTCTTATTCGGTCGACCTCTCTTTCGTGCTCCTCCTACTGTGCCTTGTAGAATCGTTTTGGACAATGTGTCATGTCTTACCGTGTGGCCGAACCATTGTAGTTTCCGTTTCTTTACGATTGAAAGGAGTGGTTCCTGTTTTCCTGCCAGTCTATGGACCTGGTGTAAGACATATTCATTAGTTTTCCTTTCAAGGTAACTTATTCCTAGGATCCTTCTATAGCTTTTGTTTTCGAAGGCTTGTATTCTTCTTTCTGTCTCTGCATTCAGGGTCCAGCTCTCACATCCATATAGGAATACAGAGAGGACCAGTGACGAGTAGAGTTTCATTTTTGCTGAGACGCTGATGTTGCTCTTCCATATTTTCCCTAACTTGGACATGGTGGCAGAGGCTAGGTTTAGTCGAATTTTTATTTCCTTAGTGGACCTTCCATCTTTTGTTAGGGTAGACCCAAGGTATTTGAAAGTTTCAACCTCTTCTAATACATGTCCATCAAGTCTGATACATCTATCTGAGTTGTTTCTTCCGTTAATGAGTATTTTGCTTTTTTCTGTGCTGATTTCCATGCCCACAGATTTGGTTGCAACATCCTGAACTTGATCAATGTTTTCCCCAATGAGGGCTATATCATCAGTATGTCTGAGTATTGGGTGATAAATGATGATTTGCAGAGTATTTATTTCCACGCCAGAATTGTGTAATACTGAGTATTAACTACACAAATTAATATGCTTACTTTTATGTTTAGATTACTTGTTGCGTTTTATGAATCCGGAGTGTGTTTTACAGTGATGAACTGCTAACCACTAATCAGGTTTTAACCACCACTGAATGGGTCAAACAAGAGTCCTCAATACCACTGTAAACTGAACAAACTTACTCACTTAAGGAATTCAAGAATATAACACCGGATACCTCCAGAATAAATTCACATCTGAAGTCTACCAAATTAGTACACTACATATGTATATCCTTGCATTCAAAAAAAGTATGTTCAAATATATGGCGCGTGCTACACAGATTCAGACTAAATGGATACGGCCAAAAATTGAAATCAACATTTTAAGCCAATCACTGTAGAAGGAGAAGTGTTTTTATTTCTCAAATCTGGATTTAATTTACGTTGTGGTCAGGAAACAATTTCAGTAGACAACTCTTAATCTCATTGTTTAACCTTAGGTCAATAGCCAATCAGAATCCTAACCGACTTGTAATGTAGTTTAAAATGTATAAATAGGACGCATTTTTCCTTAATGAAAAAGTCCATGACCAATTTTATTTTCTTCTACCGTTACAGTAGGACTTGAAATATACACAGTTTGTATAAATATTTTACAATAATAGTTGTATTGTTACTGTGTACTGATGGGAATGTTGATCGCCCAGCTACAGATTCATATAGACGATTCAACTCTAGAGGCAAGTAGTGACATAAGGTGCAACAAATGACCCACTGAATTTATTATTATTATTGTTCCCTTGGGTTCCTAATGGAACATAGGGCTTCAACTGCACGTCTCCACTTGCCAATCTCTTCTGCTGTACTTTTCATCTGCATCCATGTTAGTCCATACTGTCTCAACTCCTCTTCACACAACCTCCTCCATGTCACCCCTGCACTGACGTCCCACTCGCCGATTCCCTTTCGGGTTCCACTCGGGCGTTGGCCTGACGCGCGATGTCACCCAGCGAGTGGCCTCCTCAGCCAGTGAGTGTCCAATCCATCTCCACTTTCTCCTGCATATTTGTTGGGCGATTGGTTCTTGTTTTGTTTGTTTGTTTCTTCCCATAGCTTGTTTCTTGTTGGTTCTTGTTCTTTCCGGCGGCCATCTGATCTTCAGTATAGAGCCAGCGAAGACAGTTAGTTAGATTTTGATAAAGGTGTGCAACAGGCTATTGGAAATATTCTTTGTGGC
This sequence comes from Trichobilharzia szidati, assembly GCA_944472155.2. Lineage (NCBI taxonomy): Eukaryota > Metazoa > Platyhelminthes > Trematoda > Strigeidida > Schistosomatidae > Trichobilharzia > Trichobilharzia szidati. The sequence continues at coordinate 14,108,598 of OX235272.1, read as the reverse complement.
CCGCCAAATTTCTGCTCACCCACTGAATTTGCCGATATTTAATACTGGTCCGAATTTCAGAGGATCTAGTCTAATGACAGTCTCCAACAAGTTAACAGAAATATTTTTTTTTATAGGAGACAGAAGCCCACAGTATTTATATATCATAACACAAAAATGAAAAGTCAGATAGAAGAAGAGATACTGGTCGACGACATTAACCGGGAATGGCGTTATAAACCGAAAATCAAAAGTTGGAATTCATGGATCATTGGATTTCGTTGCACTAATTGAATGGTCAGCGGGATCAACCTGTAACCTGGAGGGCCTGCATTTGATCTGTGGCGGAGTTATAGCTGCATGCTGCTGAAAAGTCAGTTCTCGAATAGGAAAAAAAACAGTCTTCCAGTATTCTCTGATTTTCAAGGGGTGTCATTTCGTGATCTAAATTGAAATCGATCAAGTCCTTGGGAACTTTCACTTGAAAACATATTAATGAACTGATTTCAAGGTAAGGTCTCAAATAATCTGACAAGTGACGAATATGTCTAGTAATTTTCAAGAGCTACATAAATGACATAAAAGTGGGATTAAAATTTATAACAATAAGTCTAATGATTATTCTGGAAAAAATTAAATAGCCTTATGCAATATAGTATAACTGGTAGAATGAGTATTCTCAACTTACATTATCCCAAATATTGTATTCAATAATAATCCATCAGTTAATTGTTCTGGTGATAATTCCTTAGTTGATGAGGTGAATAATTGTGCCCAAAGAAGTAAATCCGCCTTCATTATTATTACAACACAAGGGAATGAATGTTATCAAAATGGTTAGAAATTAATTCCTTTATTAGAATAATTTTTGTATGATCTGTAATGGAAAAAAATAATAATAAATAAAGTTTAGAAAAATTGTAAAATAAACAACAACAACAAAAATAGTGTAATTGAGAAACGAGTGAGTAAATCGAATCGAGCGAGCAATGAAGCACACATTTGTACACAAGTTTGTGGGCAAATATATAAAGTCTCAGAATAATATATATACTGCTCAAGTATTAGTTTGTGCGTCGGTGGCATAGCGGTTAGGACGCTCGCCGACCATGCACATGGTCCGGGGTTCGATCCCCGGCCACCGACGCACTCCTTTACCCCGCTAAGCCAGAAATAAAAAAAGCTGGTAAAGAGGAAAGGTTGGGCATGAGGCTAGCAACCCCATCCTGTAAAAATTAAACACTGCTACAGAAACTTCAAGCCACTAGCTTGAGGCCCTATATTCCACTGGGGACGTGAAGGAAAAAAAAGTATCAGTAAGCGTTTAAATGTTCAGCGCCGGATGTCTAAGCCTGCGCATCTTATTTTTATGTTAAACAAAGAGGGATTTGAAAAGGTGTGTTTTAAAAGAGTAAGTCTTTCACAAACAAATATTGGTCAGGAGAACAATTAAAAACACCAAAAAGCACAAAAAGGTATTTCTGATATTTTTTAGGGGAATTCTCTGTAGTCGTAGTAGTAGTAGCGAGAAATTGTGACCATTACACTGTTAACTTACAAGAAGAGCACATTATCATCCAATCACTGAGTAGGAATCCAACAGCCCATGATTTCCAGCGCCTATCAATCCTAGGTACGCCATCACCACCACCACCAACTGATGTAGGCGTTTCACTACATCCAATTGTGATATTCAGCCTTTTTTCAACGTGGAGGGTTTTTAAAATTTATAATCTTACAGTTCATTATTATTATTGTTTCCTTTAATTCCTAGAGGAACATAGGGCTTCAGCCATGCGTCTCCATTGCGTTCGGTTCTCTCCTACAGTCTTCACCTGGCTCCAAGTCTGCCCACACGCCTTCATCTCCTCTTCACATCACCTCCTCCAAGTCACTCACCCTCGTACTGACCACCAACTCGCCGCTTCCAATACAGTCGGGTTACACTCAAGCCACGGCCTGTCGTGTGATGTCACTTGATGGTTTGTTTCCTCAGAGTATGGCCAGCCAATCCATCTACCTCCATTTCTTCCTGCCTGCCTATTTGTTTCACAATCGGTTCCTGCTGGGTCGGTTGGTTCGCTCATTGCCAGAGATCCCTCTCTGTTGCTGATCTTTTCTGGCCGGCCATCTGATCTTGAGTAGTATTGAGCGAAGATAACTGTTGATGAAGGTGTGTAGTTTGTTTGAGATGCTGTTTATTACGCACTGGCCAAGTCCCTGATCCATTCGTATAGTGAGTATCACTGACTGACTTCACATTGGAGTTGAAAATCCGGATCTTATTTTCATTTTGATGCTGAGAGTTGTTGACCTCCTGCACACAGAGAGTAGTGCAAGCCTGTCTTGCTTTTCCAATCCTCGCTGTTTTGATATCCTCGTCAGTTTCGTGCGCCTGTAATTGAAACGATACTTCCCAGGTCGTTTGGTGAAGGAGGTTGTTTCTTTCAGGTTCCTTCTATTTATGCTGGCTGATTGTTGTCTGTTGTTGTTGTTGGTGGTGGAGGTGGTGTTGGCCATGAATCTTCATCACCCACCTCTGTTTTCTCTATGTTCGCCTGAAGTGGTGTCCTATCTTCTCTGGATGCTTCTTCTGCCAACTTGTTGCTTTTCGCTTGCATATCTTCCAGTTTGTGGGAAATCAGACATATATCATAATCGGCGAAGTCCAGATCCTCCAAGTCTCTTTTTGTGTGAGTCCATTTTATACCAGTTCATGTGATACTGTAATAAATCAACTTTGAGAATTCTTGATGAGAACTTCTCTATCCCTAAACAACAACTTATTATTATTGTGCATTGCTCGAATATCAAAATCAAATTATATTTATCAAACCAGCTGGATCCAGGAAACACACTTAATTCCATTCAGGACTTCTCCGTCGGATCCAACTCCTTCCGAGTGACTGACGACTGGTTAGTAGCCTAATGGAAAACGCCTCAGAGTTTGGATGGGGTCCTAAGCTTGAGTCTCAGTGGGAACACCATCAACGACTGTAAATCAGGTACATCCCACTGAAGAGTTCCCAAAAAGTCGAAACATTCGCCCTGAATTCCTCTGTTAACCACCAGCAACAAACAAATGACTTCGATTCAGTAATTATGGTAATATCGAGGATTGGATACATCAAGAAGAGACCGATCAATTCGGTTGCATATACCAGGTAAGCATGAATGTATAAAAAAAAAGTAGTTTCTTATTAAAAACTACTTAGCGTCACAATTAATAAAAAATTAAATCATGTAAATTTTGATCGATACAGGTCCTAGACTAGACTAGAGTTCAGGTCAAATTATTCTCAAAGTGGTAGTTATCTGCAATTATGAGAATTGTACTCATCTATTATTATTAATCCTTAGTATAATGTAGTCCACAACGGAAAACTCAGTGAGGCCTTTTGAAGTAAACACAGGAGTCAAACAAGGGTGCTTATTATCACCAATGATACTCCTAATTGTGGCGGACTGGACTCGATTGTGCGTCAAACAGTGGGAAACGAGAAGACAGGGATATCCTGAACTGACGTGAAGAATCTAGAAGACCTGGATTTCGCGCCTGCATGATTTATGTTTGATGTCACACAAAATCGAAGACCCACAAGCGGAAACCGACAAACTGGTCGAAGAAGCAGCCAGAGAAGACAGGACTGACTTCAGGTGAACATAGACAAGACGGAGGTGATGAAAATAACCAACCAACCAACAACAAAAACAGTAGCAACATCCACCACCAATTACCATCAACAGGAGGGATTTGAAAGAGGTTCCTTCATTCATTTATCTAGGCAGCATTGTCTCAACTGCAGGAGGTAAAAGAACGGACGAGGATGTCAAATGGAGAATCGGGAAGGCGAGAAACACATTCACCATCAAGCTGGAAATCTTCCACTGTCACTCAACCCAGCATCAACAACAAAATTCGGATTTTCAATACAAACGTCAGTCAAGTCAGTCAGTTCTTCTATACGGATGGATCAGAAAGTTAGCGGCGGGTCACAAACAATGAGTATTTCCAACAGCCTGTTGCACACCTTTATCAACAACTAACTAACTGTCTTCGCTGGCTCTATACTAAAAATCAGATGGCCGGAAAGAATCACCAACAAGAAACTATGGGAACGAACAACACAAGAACCAATCGCCCAACAAATATGGAGGAGAGAGTGGAGATGGATTGGATACTCACTGGCTCGCTGAGGAGGCCACTCGCTGGGTGACATCGTGCGTCAGGCCAACGCTCGAGTGGAACCCGAAAGGGAAGCGGTGGCGAGTGGGACGTGAGTGCAAGGGTGACATGGAGGAGACCGTGTGAAGAGGATTTGAAACAGTGTGAACTAACATGGACACAGGTGAAAATTACAGCAGAAGACAGAAGCAAGTGGAGACGTGCAGTTGAAGCCCTATGTTCCACTAGGAACCCAAGGAAACAATAATAATAATAATAATAATAATAGTATTCTGTTGCTAATGCATTGTTGAACTGTGGGAATAGTATTCAGACGTTAATACTAACAAATACAATGATTCTTATACTGTGAGAATAATATTCCGCTGGAATCCATTGTCTGTATTCCACCACCACAATACTACTATACTTAGAAGTTGAGTTTGAGATGAGTTTGTAAATAAAATTAAAGATGTTTTTTTAATTGTTCAGTTGTTTCTTTTTTTTTTAATTTCCAATTACATAAACAACAGAATTGTAGAAAAAGAAAACCATCAATGTGAACTAATTTTTAAAAGAGGGAATTATACGTTTTAAAAGAAAACGATTGTAGCAAATAAGAAGAGCTTTTTTGTGACAAATGTATCAATCAAGGTCATGGAATACTTTTGACCTTATCACAAATAATTGACATTAATCGAACACCTTATTAATCAGAGTATTAATAATCATAATAAAAATAATAATAATACTAAGGTGGGTGCTGAGATAGACGGACAGATGGATCGTGAGATAGACAGACGGACAGACAGTTAAAATTTTTAATAAAGTAGTTTTGATGATTAAGTATTTATTATAAGGTGAAGTATTAGAATCAAAGGTCTTTTATGTGTAAAATGAACTCACATCAATACTTTATTGTATTGATATATTATTTGAAAAAGAAAAAACAGCGAAATTTAGTAAAAATTTGATCATCCGTTAAATTGATGAAATAATCTCATCAAATGAAAGCAAATTGTTACATAAGAAACATGCAACTGAGGTGTGGTATTATTAAGACGTTAATAATTAATTGAAGGAAAGTGTAAGAGACAATAGTGATCGTATAGAACAAGATGTATTGAAACGTGTTCACACTATACTATGTGAGTTTTTATGTGTGAAGAAAACTAGACAGCACATTATACTATGGCCTATACAAAAAGCCAAACAATGTACCAATGTTCGTAAGTGATTCGATAGTAGAATGCTAGCCGACCACTTACGTGGACGGGGGGTTCGATTCCCGGCCAATGCACTCCTAAACCTCGACTAGCTGGTAGTAGGAACCTCGTGAGATGGTTAGGACAGAGATGGTTAGGGCATGTTTTACGTATGCCTAGCCTGGCAATCGCCTTCCTCGACATTGGGAAATGTTAGCTGATATAGGGTCAGGTTGGAAAAGAGCTAGCGGCGGTCAGACCAAAACATGGCACCACTCAATGAAATCTACAACAGTCAGTTTAAGCCAGCCACGTAGGAAGGTGTAGATTGGCTTCCTGACTAGTTGGGGTTGTCGGGACGGTAAAAACCAATGGTTGGAAACAATTGGTGACATGGCTAGTTCAAAATCGTTCTCAATGGTTTTCGCAGATGCATCCACTACTTGTGACTTATGATTTCCAATGAAACTGTTTTGTTCTTCGTTATTATTATACCTTTGTCTCACACCTCTGTTTACTGTCTATATTATGCATTTCTCCTACTTTCTTCTCTTGCTTTGTGTGCTATGAGGAGGGAGTGTGGCGACTTGAACTGCCGCACATCGGTGGAAAGTTCTATATCGAAAACAGACAGACAGACAGGAACCTCGTGAAGAGAGAAGGTTGGGCGTGGAGCTAGTAACCCCACCAAGTCAAGAAAAAAACGACACCGCTCCTGAAACTTCAAAACTCAGACTTATAGTCTTTAATGTTCCACTCGAGACGCAAAGGAACGAAAAAAATTCATACCATGGACATCCAGAGGAAGAATTGAATTCCCATGAGAATAAATAAAGTTTTTAGAGTACAATGAGATGGCATAAGTCATATGTTAGTGGTACTTAAAGGTATCTTAAAGATCAGTGGCAATTATTAGAGCCTATCCAGACAAAACCGAAAGACGTCCGGAGCTAGGGAAATTAAAAAGCCTAGAAATTGACATATATTTCAAGATCTAAATGCTGATATTGGAATCGAATGCTTCAAATGTCCTCAGGAATTACATCAAACTGAGTAGTCTTCTACAGTCTCATCCCTCTATTAGACATTCCGTGATTCTGTTGCATACTACTACTATCCAACTCGTCTGTATGTTATAATACAACTACGTTTCCACGTCCTCTGATGGTAACTCGAACTGTTGCCGTTCTGGGCAAAATTCTATGTTGAAACCATTCAGTCGGTCAATGCGCCAAATGTCGTGCACGACCACACACCCACGACGTCGTAACAGAAGACACAAGTGAAAACTTGGGAAATTGTATCATTGGCAAAATTGAACTCCTAAAGTATGCGAACAAAAGCCGATGGCGCTCAACCGCGCAATGTACAACAAAAACAATCGAAAAACCAATGCTCAATTACACAATGATAAATATTCGCTAAACATGCATAAAATCATTTTCTGTAAAATACAGCTAAATGAATTATTTTTAGAAGCATTTGGTGAGAGTTTATATAGGAGTGCAACAAATTCCTTCCAGTTAGAAGGAAAATATTTACCTAGCACGTTGGGTCAGTGAATATTATTTAAGCTGTGGAGTTATTCAGTGACGAATACTACCTAGTTTATAGAATGATGTGTGTGTTAGAGGTAACTGAAGATAATCGGCAGGAGGTTCATCATTCTCCAGGCTTTGTGCTCTTTTGTCTGATTAACGAACACTATTATTTATTATTGTTTCCTTTAATTCCTAGTGGAACATACGGCTTCAGCCGTGCGTCTCCATTGCATTCAGTTCTCTGCTAGAGTCTTCCTTCACCTGGCTCCAAGTCTGCCCACACGCCTTCATCCCGTCTTCACATGACCTCCTCCAAGTCACCCACCCTCGCACTCACGACCAACTCGCCGCTTCCAATACAGTCGGGTTCCACTCGAGCAATGACTTGTCTGGTGATGTCACTCACTTGATGGTTTGTTTCCCCAGAGTATGGCCAATCCAATCCATCCCCATTTCTTCCTGCCTGCCTATTTCTTTCACAATCGGTTCCTGCTGAGTTGGTTGGTTCGCTCATTGCCAGAGATCCCTCTCTGTTGCTGATCTTTTCTGGCCGGCCGGCCATCTGATCTTGAGTGGTATTGAGCGAAGACAACTAGCTGTTGATGAAGGTGTGTAGTTTGTTTGAGATGCTCTTCATGACGCACAGAGCAAGTCTCTGATCCATCCGTATAGTGAGTAGCACTGACTGACTTCACATTGGAGTTGAAAATCCGGATCTTATCTTCGTTTTGATGCTGAGTAGGGCTGTTGACCTCCTGCACACAGACTTGAGAGTAGTGAAAGCTTGTCTTGCTTTTCCGATCCTCGCTGCTTTGATATCCTCGTCAGTTCTACCAGCCTGTAGTTGTGACGATGCTTCCCAGGTCGGTTGGTGAAGGAGGTTGTTTCTTTCAGGTTCCTTCCATTTATGCTGGCTGATTGTTGTCTGTTGTTGTTGTTTCTGTTGGTGGTGTTGGCCAAGAATCTTCATCACCTCTGTTTTATCTATGTTCACCTGAAGTGGCGTCCTATCTTCTCCGGATGCTTCTTCTGCCAACTTGTTCCTTTCCGCTTGCATATCTTCCAGTTTGTGGGAAATCAGACATATATCATCATAGGCGAAGTCCAGAGGCTCCAAGTTTTTGTGTGTGTCCATTTTATGCCTGTTTCCTCATTGCCCGCTGTTTGTCGCATTATCCTATCTACTGCAATCAGAAAAATCATTGGCGATGGTAGGCAGCCAGCCAGCCAGCTTGTCTTACTCCTGTCGTCACTTCGATGGATTCCGTAAGTTTCCCGTTGTGGATTAATTGGCATGCAGCATTGTCATACATAGAAGTCTCAATCTTGTCACGGAGTAGGTAGGTATTGAGTTGAATTATCCTTTTCAGGTATTTATAGATCTGTCGTTCAACTAAGATTGTCTTAAAAGTAGTCAACCTTATTGTTTTATCTTACCAATTACTACTTAAGTATCTACCGATTAATAAAATATAAGCTCGATACGGTAGAAGCTTATCGACCTAAAAAGCTTTCAAATTAAACATTTTCGTGCAATAGAATTTAAATTTTATTTAAACGTTTATTCACACTACTATGAAGACAGATACGAATGACACACATGAGCCGGTAAATCCACATTTTCGCTGAACTTGTCCTATTTCACTTGAGTACACACCTATGGGGATACTTGAAGCGTAAGTCAGAGGAAAACAGTAGAAAGAACACTATCAGACAGAAATAGCGAGAAGAAAGGGGTACAATCAATAGTTCCGAGCATACAGATTGTGAATGCGTTTCAGTTAAATCCTCTAGATATTTTAAACATCATTTACAGTTCTTTGACAGAAATCAACAAAGAGGTAAACACTCTTTGACAAAGTCTAGATCAAGATTCAAAGGTGTATTGTTTTTATTTGGCTAACCGCAGGTTATTTAAAGTCCAGTTCTACCTCAAGTAACGTAGATCTTGGTAAGAGATAATGCCTAGGCTTAATTAATACAATACAAAAGGAAAAAAAACTCCATATCAACGCTGATACAATTTCTGATTGGATATTTTAAGATAAATACATGAATCATATTATTTTACTGAGAAAAAAGTCATCCGACGGCTCGAAAATATAATCCCTAATCAGGTACTGATTAAACATTCTGATCCAGATACTGTCTTATTCGCTAGAGTTTGAAAATGAAGTTTAGCTAAGACCCACAGCACTGTGTGTGTAAATTGCACTCAAAAATTAACTCAACTGTGTCTTCCCCTTCTGTAATCAACGTAGAAGTGATCGAATTAAGACGACAAATATTCAGTGGATGGTAACTATCAGTGGAATTTAAGATACCCATTTCGAGCTATTTAGGACTCGTCAGCTAGATGTGCCTGCATTCCTCAGTGGATGATGGTGTTCCCATTTAGAGTCCAACCGAGTAGCCATCGTTTCAAACGCCAGCTCGTTATCCACTAGACAGCTGGAACCAGGAGAGCCACCTATCGTGCAACAACTAGCATCCGTTATTATTTGTTCTTAATTCCATTTAAATTTTCCCATTGATTTGTTGGACTGAAATGGTCGTCTTTTGTTGACATGTCGGCTTCTGGTATGGACACTTCGATGGTGACACTACTATCCACTGTTAATCCCCAAACATCCTCGAAGCATTCGCACCAGGAGCCAACATGTCAACAGAAGCTGAACTTTTTGGCCTTGTCAAACAACGAATAAATCAAAATTCAATTGAAAACAAACATAAATAGTTTTGTTACTACTTTCGTTTGAGTAAGAACGACTTTCTTAATTACTGCATGACATAATAATAGTAATAATAATAATAATAATAATAGTGAGTTTGTTTCAAACGGTATTGTCGATTCAGTTTGGAAACTTCAGCATGTTATAGATTATTGGATCTAATGTTCTGTTGATATAGTATAGTGAGGGGAAACACAAAATTAACAGTTATAACACAGCTTAAATTATGTCCACACTTATGAAAAAAATAAACAAAACGAAAAAATTGAGAGGATTATAAATATAAGAAATACAATAACAATAAAGTATGATGCTTTAAGGTTGAAGGAAATAGTCTATTTAGTGGTGCAAAGAAGGTTAGTTAGTTCATGCCTAACACTATTTTCATCACATAAAGTACGTGCTAAATATGGTATAGTGGAATTTTTATACTAAGACGTACGTGCATAAATTCTTCTGAAAAGACTTCTTGTTTTACCTGAGGTTAGAGTGGGTGCTCAGAGTCTGACAAAATTCCTTTAGCGAATTTGTTGCATGACAATGCCAACGATATGGCCCAATGGGATACCACTCGTCCTACTGACAGTCTTCAGAGTTCTACGAAGTATGACATAGTCTTTTTTAAGCAATCCAGGAAAGAATAAAAGTGAACAGTAAAGAAGAATAGGTAAAATACACGAGTTGACAAGCTGTTAGAGGAGAGGTTGGGTTATACCTGAGTGCCTCAACTTCTTAATGTAAAAAGTCAGACGAAATATTCTTTTAGAAATCGCTAAGACATGAGAGGACCAGGATAGGTCAGAAGAGAGAACTAATCCAAGATACTTAACTTCAGACTGGGTTTCTATATCAGTATCATCGATTTTGCAAGGGTCATAGGAACCAACGGCTTCATTTAACTTTCATTTACATCGGAAACTGAAATTGACAGTCTGACATTTGGAAGGATTAAGTTTAAGGCCGTTAGACGAAGACCATTTGCTAATTCCTGATAGAAAGCTGTTCATCTTAGTACAGTCTAGCTGGGAGTTAACAGACATTGAAATAGTTAGATCATCGGCATACTTAACAAAGTTCATTTCGTCATCAGAGTGAGGCAAGTCATGCAAGAAGAAAGAAAACAGAAAAGGAGAAAGAACAGCGCCTTGAGGGACACCAGCCTCAGTAAGCAACGAAGTGGACGACTTTCCCTGACATACAGTGTACTGCTTTCTTCTTGAGAAATAAGAATGGAGCCATTTGACAACCCAACAATCAGTTTGAGTTTCAGCAAGCTTGTTTAGTAAAATGTCCCTAGGTAGTGAGTCGAAAGCAGATGTGTAATCTAGGAAGGTGCAGCGAACAAATTTAGTCCCCTTGTCTAAGCTGGAGACAATGTTATGATACAGGACTGCAACGGCATCTAAAGTAGAATACTCATACAATATTGCTTATTTTCGTTTTGTTTTTATTACACGAGTTGTCAGAAAGTTAAGGTTAACACACACACACACACACAACTAGTCATTACTGAAAACAGTAATAGTCTATACCGTAGCAGTGTAACTGATCAGTGTGCAGAAAATAAATACTAGGATAAAATGCGGTTGGTTTACACGAATCGACAGACGAAAAATATCGTTAAATTAATTGAAGATTGTCCATCAGCTTTTTACACAACATCTGGCAAGCAAATTAACCGATCTGACATTTCACTTCACAGTATTTAGTATATAGGTTATTAATTATGTAATAATAAGCAGCATCTTGGTAAGCCTATCAATCACACTAGTTGTTAAAGCTATTCTCTCTTTTATCGCTGATATTTCCACACTTTATTTACTTATGAAAGCTAACAATGATAAGAACGGAAAGAGTTTAGTCATGATATTTGATTGATAAACAGTTATACGACAGAAAAATAAGTAAACATTAACAAAAACCTTTCAAACTGAGTCTCTTGATGCATTGGATTTCGTTAACAAGGTAGTTAGTTAAATGAAAGACTTACAACTTACACGTTGATCTGGCACATAGATTAACTGAGATATGAGGTGATTAATCTCTTTTCGCTACTACGGTGTGCCACCGACAATTATACATCTCATCCAACAGCTGTACGACAATGCTGCATGCCAAGTAATCCACAACGGGAAACTTACGGAATCCTTCGAAGTGAGGACAGGAATAAGACAAGCTGGCTGGCTGCCTACTATCGCCAATGATTTTCCTGATTGCAGTAGATTGGATAATGCGACAGACAGCTGCGGGCAGCGAGGAAACAGGCATAAAATGGACTCACACAAAAAACCAACTTAGAGGGTCTGGACTTCGCCGATGACATATATATGTCTGATTTCCCACAAACTGGAAGATATGCAAACGAAAAGCAACAAGTTGTCAGAAGAAGCGTCAGGAGAAGGTAGGACTTCAGGTGAACATTGAGAAAACGGAGGTGATGAAGATTCCTGGCCAACACCACCAACACAAACAGCAACAGACAACCTGAAAGAAGCAACCTCCTTCACCAACACACCTGGGAAGCATCGTTTCAAATACAGGCTCATGAAACTGACAAGGATATCAAAGTGCGAGAATCGGAAAAGCAAGACAAGCTTTCACTACTCTCTCAGCACTCAGCATGGAAATGAAAATAAGATCCAGATTTTCAACTCCAATGTGAAGTCAGTCAGTGCTACTTTCTATACGGATGGAGCAGAGGCTTGCACTGCGCGTCATAAAGAGCATCTCAAACAAACTACACACCTTCATTAACAGCCAGTTGTCTTCGCTCAGGAATACTCAAGACCAGATGGCCGGCCAGAAAGATCAGCAACAGAGAGGGATCTCTGGCAATGAGCGAACCAACCAACTCAGCAGGAACCGATTGTGAAACAAATAGGGAGGAAGAAATGGAGATAGATTGGCTGGCCATACTCTGAGGAAACAAACCATCAAGTGACATCACTAGACAAGACATTGGTCGAGTGGCTCCCGACTGAATAGGAAGCGGCGAGTTGGTCGTCAGTGCGAGGGTGGGTGACTTGGAGGAGGTCATGTGAAGAGGAGATGAAAACGTGTGGGGAGACTTGGAGCGAGGTGAAGACTCTAGAAGAGAACCGAACGCAATGGAGACGCACGGCTGAAGCCCTATGTTCCTCTAGGAATTAAAGGAAAAAATAATAATAATCTCTTTTCATGATTTAACGTTGTACTCAAAGTGACTTTTTGGTGAATAATCAACTGCATATTTCGGTTGCACTGTAACATCATATAGATGATGGTCGTGTTAGTATTATCATTTAGCTTGATTTTGATAAGTGCTAAAAGCCAAAGCATTTGATTTTTTTAAAACTCTTATTATCACTAATAATGTCGAGATGTTTAACACAATCTAGTTTGAAGTAATATGCTAAATATCTTTTGGGGTTGTTATTATTGTTATTATTATTATTGTTGTTGTTGTTGCATATTTTGTATACAATGATCAGATTTATTAGCTTTAATTTCTCATTCTCCAAAGTATCATTTGACGTGTACACCCATAAACCTGCCCACCCACACCAACACGCACACACATTGTTCTGTTTATGCAAATTCGTATAAGTATTTGCATTTTCTTAATTGTACTTAAATGAGAGGATGGAAAAGACACTTTTTTTTAGCGTTGTTAAAAAAAATAATAACGAATGCTTAATATGAATATTCATATCCCACTCCGTGTCTTATTAGTAGTGTATTCAACACTGAAGGATTTATCGCTGACTACAAAATGAAGATCGCCGTATACAGTGATCAACCAAACTAAATACACGAAAATATACCATGAAACTAAACCTTATCTCTTTACACGTAAGAACAGACATCCAAAAACAAATTAATTATGTTATAGGAAAATTACACCAACTCTGCTAGAAGCCTTTACATTCCATTTCCTTAGGCTAACTCTCGCTTTCAGAGAAATGGGAAAGATCGGTCAAGTGGTTTCCCGAAAGCTTTCGCCAGTTGGCGTCATTCGTCTTTCCAAGTTCTGAAGAAGAATAAGTTTATTTTGAGATTCGAACCCGCGTCACCCAGTGCTGCAGTCAGAGACATAAGTTTATTTTCCATATTCTTCTGTACTTTGAACTTTCTATATCAGTTGGGTTGCTTCTTTCGGAGTGGGATAGCTATCCTTACACCCAACTTTCCCTCTTCTAGGCTAAGGGCCATCCAGCAAATTAAGGAGCTAATAAACTAGAAAAAGTTGACTGAAGCCTTTAATGAGTTTGATTATGAAAAAGTACAGACCCTAACACCACTAACAATAAACTCAAGTATAAAATACATTTCTATTACAGTAGATAATATAACACATTAGGATAGCAGGTGTTTGCAATTATAGATTCGTGTTCAAATCACTATACGCAGTACAATTTTATTCAGTTAACGCTAATAAAAACTTCAGTACATAATTTCACTAATATAATGTTTACTTTAGAAACAAGAATGAAAATATGAAATATGCACGTCAAAAATAATATCAAAGAATTTGTGATAAGTGGGTTACACCAAGTTAGATGTGAGGATAAATACTTCTCGATAACACTGGTTGGTGATTGTTGCATATAACATTAATTGGAACAATTTAGAATTCATATACATATATGTCGTTAAAGGAAATGACTAGTCAAATATTTGATATTTTAAAAATACAGGTATGAAGAACGATAGCATTCACTGATTTCGATGGAAGATAGGACATCTCAATGCTTTGACAAGGGATTAACATATACTCAGTATTCTTCTAATTTGTTGTTAGTCAATAAAAAGATTATATGCAACTGTGTGATAGTAAAAATTAGGACGAAAATTTGGTTCTCAAATTAAGATTTCAACCAGTGGCCTCAGGATATTATTTTACACTATTTTGGTCCAACCAGAATGCATCAGAATCTAACACTTGAGGAATTACAAGTGGTGTGCGAAATGGCGTCGAAAATCGCGAAACAAAATGAGAAATTTGGGTTAAATAGGTGAAAATAACTTTCCAAGATATATATATATTACATAGGACGATTAATTTGTTGTTACCATATACTATTCGCAGTATGAGATCAAAGTCGAATTTTCTAGTTGGCTTTTTATTCGTTTCTTGATGGAATTTTACGCTAACAACTCATTTTGAGCGTTTCTCATGATTTCCGTATTATCATCCAATTTTCCATTTAAAGGACAGAGTAAAATAAATTATTTCCAGTATTTTCAAAATATTTCACAGTAATATATGTTAAAATTTTAGATTTCAGTAAAGGATTCAGATATTCTGTGAAAATTAACTTGCCATGATCTATAACTTCAAGTCAGAAAGTGGTGAGTTAGTGCTTTTTGCCAAAGTGATAATAAATGCAAAAAGCATTCGAACAGATAAGACAGCTTTTCGTTTCCACAACTCACTGTATACACTGGAGTTTAATACGTAACTTGGTAACCTAGAATAGATTCACACATTAAGCTATGAGCTGCACTTTATTCTTTGAAGTCTTGTCATATCACACGGCTACACAGGTCGAAAGCAGTACAGATGAATCTGAATCCAAAAGTCACTAAACTATAGTCAAGTGCTTCATTCATTATGACATCACCGGATGCATTGATACCAATATGCATCCCGATGGATGTAATACCACGAAAGTAAACCAACGGTCTATGAAAAAAATTCTGGACTGTTTCAAAGGTATGTGTATACACAAGTAAATTGCTTAACACCGGTGAACATAAGTTACATACGAAATACTACTGCTACCAGCGATAGTTTCGGCAAGATTTGTTAAACACAGTCCCAGGACTTTCCTAGATAGATAAAAATTATACTGCGTTGATATAATCCAGGTTCCATTTTAAAGACAGATGTCTAGGACCGGGCCAATAAATGACTAGTTGGTCGTAAAAGTTCCAACTGGATAAAATAGTAAGAGTTGTGAAGATTAATTAACACCTTCGATTCGCTTTAAAAATGTAGCTGTATTGAATGAAACTGAATTTGAATATCTTTGATGTAGAAAAAATCTATCATGTACCTACCACTCTAGAAATCCAATATCACCGTCATTTAAACATGCAAATAAAACAATTCCGCGGTAGGATGGCGAGAAATTTTCTCGTTCAGACATCCTTGCACTTATAAATGTGGATAACAATAAATCTATTTAATTCTGGTCTACGTTATAGCAAGAACGAAAGTTTTGCTTGCCGTAAAGTCAATAAATATAAAATATCCATTATTTGAATTCATACAATGTTGGATTTATATGGAAGTAACGAGATGAAAAAAAGGCTGAACTAAGAATAAAACAATTAGTCACGAAATACCAAATGAATACAAAACTATATAACTTAAGGAGAGTTCATTATGTAGTAAGGAGCGGAAATTCATTTGGTAAAATTCGTGAACATGCTGGAGACAAAATAATGATGAAAGTAATGTCCAACACCTAAATTCAAATGCGAATAAAATTCACGGAGATTCCATCTATCAAATATATTCCACAAATCATCCTGTTGCTCTGAACAATTCGTGTGCAAACAAGAGTTCAATATCCAATATCGTTTTTACGAGCAAGGATAAGCCAATTTCAGGTAATTAAATTAAACCCGCA